>ML778226.1:323371-387597 GCA_009831015.1 Picea engelmannii
TGTTGCTTCCACTTCTTCTTGGCATCTCACCAAAAAGCCTCTTGGCCTCTCACCAAGATTTCTTCAACTCCCTTGTTCTCAAGAATGGGTGCGCCCATTTGCCTTAATCAACTTCATGAGGGAAGGTGAGGAGTTTTCTAATCTAACAGCTGAGATTAGATTAGATGGGTGGATGAGATTTGGTGTCTGTTCACTCACCCTCACTTTAATCATAAAGTTATCTTTTAATTTGCATCTCACAAATTAATTTGACTAAGACCCATATTCGACAATTTCTCCCCCTTAGGGCCTAGGGAAGAGAAACACTTGCCTTGGTACATAATTTAACATATCACTCACTATTTCCAAGCATCATTTGGCATTTATGGGCCATAAAAACCCTTGAATTGTGGAATTACAGGGGTCACATAGGTAATGAAGTTTTTAGGTGCAATGGCATGCGTTTAGAGGGATATCTTGTGTGAACTTGAAAATGGTTAGCTAAAGGTTTGATTTTTCTTGATGGTGTAGAAATGGACTATGAATCATGCACTTTATTGTATTATGTGAGGTATATGCTTCCTTGCGATGTTTCTGGGTACAAGTACTTAAATATTGCAGTTGAGCGATATTAGGGTGATAACACATTGTATGACAAATTTGACAATGTTAGGTTGCATGGTGATGGGTCATTTGGCTAATGACATAAGGAAGATCCCTTAGAACAATTGGTTACAATTGAGAAAATTGTGGAAATTCACCAAGTGTAGATGATCAAGTGAGAGTAGTCTGAGAAGAGAAGGTTCAAGGGATAAAAAAATAATATGCCATTAATCCCTTAAGAATAAAAAGTGCGACTGTTAAATAAATTTACAATAGATTGTCACAAAATGTGTTGAAGGAGGAGTGAATATGATGAAAAGCGGGGATAACATCACAAAATAATCACAAGGATAATATCTTCCCCCATTTTGATTGACATATTTAAAGTAATAAGGAGAAACAAGTAAAGTAAGAAGAAGGATCTAGAAAGGATTGGGGAAAACATTGAGTGCTTCAAACTTCGAGGAAGAAAAAACATGGAAGTGATAATAAGTTGCAGAGGCCATTGAACGAGGATGTTGAAATTCATTCAACCAAGGGAGAATGATGCATGCACACATTTGATGAGTGTAAATAAGTTTCATGTGCACACTTTCCAAATTTACATGAGAAAAATTAGCACAATGTGAATAACTGGTTGCATGAAGATAAGATAAGACTAGTCAACTATTTTTGTAACTATAGTGAACATAGATTAGGATTGGAAAGATACTTCAAAAAGTTAGAAATGAATGTTGTGATGGAGAACAACTATAGTATAAAAATTAGAAAATTTCAAGATGGAGAAATTTTATCCAACTATAAGTAGTTGAACTCTCATAGGAAAATGTGAGGAGAAAGCTTGGAGGTTTGTATGCATTCAAGTTATTGGTTGTAAGGGAATACTTCCTTTACTTTTAATCTATTTAAAAAAAAAAATTAAAGCCCAGAGAAAACCCCCAAGTACTTTCCCTCATTTCGAGGACACTACCCAAGGTAAACCCTAGAATCTTCAGGGCATATGTTTGATCAACAATAGGGCTCGAAGCCATTACAATAATATACTCATTATGAACTCAACATGTCACTTTCTGAGATTGAACCCGAGTGGTGACGATAATAATCATTTCTCCCAACCACTTGAACTAAACCTAATTGAATTTTATTTTAAAATCTATTTATTATAAAGTGGATTGTAATATGAATTGTTGTTAGCACCTATATGATGAATGTTGTGAGATCAGGGAATTAAAAAAGTTGAAATTCATGAGACTTTGATGATTTTTGTGCCTACTATGTAGCCTCGTGTCATGAGACACATCAACCTACTCAACAATCTAAAAACAAATCTCTTCCTTCATATACATTTTTCATACTTACAAATACTTGATTAGAAACGTACAAAATGATTGCAGGTTCTTTGTTAAAGGAAGCTCTTTGGAAATAACCCATATTGTTGGGGATTGAAGAGTATACATTTATTTGGTACGACTTTGGCAACAAAGAGTAACGTTATGGAAGGTGTTAGAAGGGAATGGATTATGGATAAAAAATTTAGAGAAAAAATAGATTAAGATTGGTACATTTATGGATTGGCTCAAATCTCCAAGGAAGTCCACAAAAAATGTTTCAAACCAATGGAAAAACCCTTGTTAAGGTGTTTTTAGTCGTTGGTAACTTTTTAGCATGGAAAGTAGGGGAAGACACATATGTTAGATTGGGAGTGGATGTGATGCTAGGAATTGAAAGGCAGATTTGGCCAGAAGAAATGATTGTTGATTTATAAAACAATGTATACTTTACTCTTGCTATAGTAAAATGCCAATATTCCACTAATATATAGTCCAAAAGATGGTTACACACATATAGTTGGTTTGGAAGGGCCACAAGCAAAGATATGAGAGAATTATATTGGAAAATTAAAGAGGGCACATTTAAGAATTAGGGAGGGACTAGAGTTATTGGCTTGGGTTTATAATGAGTCTAGTGGTCAATACACAACTTGACTTGGTTACAAATCTTTGTATGTTCCAAATCCTCAACATTTAGTTTGGTGGTGGAAATCCATCTAGAAATTGAAAGTTCTAAAAAAACAAAAGTTTTCATGTGGTTTTCCTTGAAAGATAAGGTCTTCACTTAGGAGGATTTATAAAAGTAGGTGAGACATGGTCATAATATCTATCTTTTATGCAGGTTAGCTGAAGAGAATATGTCTCGTTTGCTAATACAATGCTATTATGATCAATAGGTATGAAAAGAGGCAGAAGCAATTACAAGGGTTCCAAATGTTTGTAATGGTATATTTGTTAAGGAATGTTTAAAAAAATGGCATGAAAAAAAGGAATTGAAAGAGATAAGGGTCTTTCCCTTTGTCATGGTTTGAGGAATCTGGTTGGCAAGGAATAATTTCATTTTCAAAATATCTTCCTCCTTTTCAAATTATTTCTAGAGTTGAGAGTTTAGTCTCTGGTTGTAAGGCTATTATGAAAACAAAACCAACAAGGTAGACTAGTGTTATTCAATTAGAAAAATATGTGCCTTGGGGGCTTTTAGAAGGAGTCTCGTAAAGCATTTTTTATTTTAGTAGCATGAGTGGGGTATTGTGCCTCTCTAACTTACGCTACATTCGATTCAAGGTGGGTTTAGGCTTAGGGTCTAATAATTTCGAGCCTTAAAGTTTTTATTGATGTATGCAAATAATAGAAACATTAGGAGATTGCAAGTATTTGGAGACTCCCTATTCCTCATAAAATGGATATTGAGGTAGGGCCACTTGCATAATACAAATCTCATGCCATTGGATGATATGTTTCTAGGCTCTTTTGAAATAATTTTCTCTCCCATGTGTTTAGAGAGTTGAACCAAGAGGTTGAAAAACTATTAAAGGAGGGTCAACATATTCTAGGTGGTCTTATCTCTTGGGAGGATGTTAAGGATGGAGTCTCGGACTCCTCTATCTCTACTCTTGGTCTTATTTTAGATTAGAAAGTTCTATATGTTTTTTTATTTAGTTGGAATAATACGTTGTCTCGTGTTGTAAATGCTTGAGCTTTAAGCTAAAGATGTTGTAAGTGTGGTGAATAAGGTAAGAAAGAGTCCAAGGTGAAATGTGAAATATCATGTTTAGGGTAATTAAATATATGTTGTTTTTGTTGGATTGAAATACAAAGAACCATGTTTAAGATATTTGAAACTTTAGATAAAAAAAATTTTTTAGATATTTAAAATATTATAAAAAAATAAATATTTTAAGATATTTCAAACTTTAGATAATTTATTTTCAAAAATTTTAGATATTTAAAATATTATAAGAAAATAAAATTAAAAATTTAAGTGAGATAAAATATTATAGAAAAATAAAATTGAAATTTTAAGCGAGATAAAATATTATAAAAAAATAAAACTGAATTTAAAAAAAAATGCAATAAAATATATTTGAAATAAATATAAAACAATATTATAGAACTAAAATACATATAACAGAGAGTTGTTTAATGTTGAATTAAACTTTTTTTTAATTATTGGTATCTAGCAATATAGAAAGTCATTATATCCATTTATCCAAAACTCTTATCAATTTTTTGACAATTTGAGTTGATTAAGAATTGGTTAATATTTACAAGGCTATTGTTTTAACATTCATGAGTCTTGGATCATGGTAGAACTCTACTCATACCTAAAATTTATCTCGGATTCTTATGGTATTTGTGGCAATGAAGAGGGTCTTTGAACAACAAGGTAAATGATGAGAGATGAAGGAATAAGAACACATAGTTTTTTACCTTACGTGTTAAAGTGAACTTAATGGTTCACTTCATGAAATCATCATCTATGAATAAACAACCCCATAATATCTATATCAAAATAATAAATATTTATTAATATGAATGGATTATATGAGATTAATGAATTGAGATACAATGGTGTGTATATAAATACATGTTGGTGTGATAAGTCATACCCTTTAAAAAAATGAATGACTTATCATTATTACAACATAAATGTAAATTGTAAACTATGACTATTATTACATGATCATTATTCATAACATCATGGCAATACTTTCGATATACCCTAGGTATATTAGATGTCCTTTCACTTAAAATACTTTGTACTTAAAAGAACTAGCATAGAACATCTATTTAGATAGAATGATCCATCTTCTCATAACTTTAACCTATTTGATAAGGTTGAGGTCACAATGCAATATGATCTTTGATTCCTTGAACAATATTGTTGCATCGCAAAATGATCAATCCATCCTAGGTGGATTTTTTCCATAATTCTATGTTGATAAGATTCTTGGTTTGAGCTTCTTTGTTTTTTTTTATTTCAAGTTGTATTAATTTTTGGATGCTTTGGATTGTAAGTAAAACATTGACTTTGATTAGGTAACTTTGGACATTTATATGTTGATTCTTGTGTGTTATTGAACTTCTTTAGTATAGTTAATGATGCAATACCTCGCTAAATTGATCCTTCTTAATTTTTGATTTTTTTATTCACTAACGTGACAATATCCTTTGGCTGAGATACGATTTCATCAGTGGCAATTGATAGGCCTTCAACGATAATTGAATCTATACATGTCAACTTGTCATCAAATCATTTCTTGATGTCAACTCCTCAATGCTCTTCATCCAATAAAACTTCATTAGTGATGACATTATATTTTTCCATTTTAATTGACTTGATGAGGGCTTCCTTACAACCTTTCTTGATTCAGCTAGATTGATGCATGTTTCTTTGTCAATGAGTTGCTTCTTGATTTTATGTTGTTTTCTTCTCATTCTTTAATTGTAACAAAATTTTTGTTATAATTTCTCAGGCAATAAATTTCTTCATTATTGTTAAATAGGACTTTACTAACATTTTTAATCTCTTCCTTGTGAGAATTATGTATGTTGTTATTCTATTTTTGAATCTATTTTATTTGTTGTTGAAATTAATGAACTTTTGTATCTTGACAATCTATTTTCCTCTGGGTTTGAACAATCTTTTCATCTTTATCGACAAGGATATTGTTCAAATTTCTTATTTTTTTCTTCTAAATATTCATAACTTTGTTGTGGTGATTCTTCATTACATTGGATTACATCATTTTGCACATTGCATATATCATCTAATGGGAGAAATTCCATGCACAACTTCATTTTATAGTCCTGTAATGTTATCTTCTTCCTATTATGGGAAAATGTTGAATATTTCCTTTTTAAATTTAAGGTGAAAACACCCCATGCTTCCATCCAAGCCTCATCTAAAATAATGTTAATGTTTCCACATAGAGCATACCTCGAACTGTGATTTGAACCTATAATCACTAATCAACACTTAAATAATTTTCACATAATAACTTTTCAATTGTATTTGGCTCAGAGATTATAATTGATTTGTCAATTTTACTTTAATATAGCTATCACTTTTTTCAAAGGTAATAGTGATGATAATGGGTTTCTCTTCATAACCCCTTTTACTTTTAATCCCCTTGTACTTTTAATATAGAAGAAACACTTTTTTCCCATGAAATACATATCCCATGGAAATTCACTAGGTACTTCCCCTCATTTCAAGGTTGGCACCCAAGGTAAACCAAATTCTTTAGGGATCAAGACCAATACAACAATATACTCATTAAAAGCTCAATGTGCCATGTGTGGGAATTGATATTGGATAGGGAGGATAACACTCCTCCTTGCAACCACCCATACTATTATAGAAAAAACACTTCAAAATATGTAAGAATAAATCTTTTTTCTTTTTAAATATCACAATCCACAATCTATGATTACTACAACACTTCAAATAATATTCAAATATTGTCCTCACAATAAACATTTTTTATGAAATTTATTATTCACTTCAAATACTTGTTTGTAAATTGAATTTATTTCTCAATAAAAAATGAGGTAAATCTGAAATATATTAATTAATATATGAAACTATAAACTTTGTATCCCCAAAAAAATCCAAAGTTCAATCCTCATGAGTATGCATTTTTAAACACAAATCTCTCTTTATTAAAAACTGATTTTTGTTTTCTTTCTATCTAGGATCTCTTCACAAGAAATAAGAAATATATGTGTGTGTGTGTGTGTGGCCAAGATATTGTAGCATATTTTTTAGTTTTGTAGAAAGGTTCATGACCCTCTTTGGGAATAGATTGATTACCTTTACAAGTAATATGCTACACGAAGTTGACCTCGAAGATTTTTTTGTTAAGAGAACGAAGGCCCTGTGTTTGATTTCAATATTAGTATAAATGCAGTTAAAATTGACATTTTGTTTCACATTTAGCAAAACAAAAGTCACATTATGTTTAAAATTGAGATATTGAACCTTATATTTCAATGGATTGACATTATCTACAATATGGTCAATCTCTCATAGCATATTCAAGCTCAAGTAGAGTCATGTTTCTTAGATTTTGAGAATTTATGTCAATTGTTGTAGTAATAGTGCAAGGCTCCCTACATGGTGAGTCATGTCCCATTGGAGCACTCAAGGTTGTGGTTGTCATTGTCATCATAAGTGTTTCGGCAAGGGTAGAGGCATCTTAAGAATTGTCATTGGGATGTCAAATAAGAGCCAAGAAGAGGGATGATTAACAAGGTTGGCTATATGGTGAACATGATGAGGTCCCCTATCCTTTACTACACCACAAGGTGCCATGAATTTCCCTTGGAATTTCTAAAGAATGTTCATCTTATGCAGTGGATAATTATGTTATATTATAAGGAGGTTGTGTTCTTTTTCTATGAGAAAATACTCAACATTTCAATCTCAAAGTAGGGATCATCATCAAGAGTTTTTATGCTCATGATGATGATCCCTACTATGGGATTAAAACATCGAGTATTTCTCATTGAAAAAGAATGCAACCTCCTTCAAGACTCTTGATGATGATCACTACTTTGGGATTGAAACGTCAAATATTTTCTCATTGAAAAAGAATGTACAACCTCCTTATAATTTCTAAAAAACCTAGAACACATGAAGTTAAAAAATGTGATAATTGAGCACTATTAATAACTAATGGTGTACCTCCACTATATTTTTTCACTTAAGCCAAAGGATGATGACCCCGACTCTATGGAAAGATAAAAAGCTTGGGGAAATGGTAAAAGAAATTATTTACCTTAAAACATATAAAACTTTGATGGATGATGACCCCGACTCTATGGAAAGATAAAAAGCTTGGGAAAATGGTAAAAGAAATTATTTACCTTAAAACATATAAAACTTTGATTAATAAATAAATAGTCCTAAATGCCATAAAACCTATCCACAACAAAAATGTCATATGCTTTTAGGCATTTCGTCAAAATACGAACCCTATACAAACCCTGTATTAGTCTTGTTTACTTTAAGATTCTACTTAATTATTCTTAAAATCTCGATATATCTTAAGAATAAGGGGAAATGCGCAAATTTTTACAAGTGGTAGCTTGTGAATACACTACTCCATGGCAAAGGTGATGATGAGTTTTAGGATTGCTATTGAATATGCTCATGGATTTCAAATCGACTAATATGTATGCTTGGCAAAAGTTTGTAATGATGTTTTTGTATAGCTCAATTGTTGATCCATTCTCACAATATTAATTTTTCTATCACTATGATTTTCTTACAATAACTTCATTCCTTCAATGTAAAAATTTACAACCAAATTTGTCTACCAAAAATATTGACATTTTTGTTGATTTATGATATTATATTTTCATGAATTATAAAGGTGAGCTAGATTCATGTTCATCATTCAATTATAGGGAATAGTGATATAGGAAATCATAATTGCTTTCTCCTACTCTAATTTCATGGAAAACCAAGATATTCTTTCTTCGTTGCAATAGCCATCTTGGCGCATCCATGGCAAATATTGAAGATGGGAATTGCATTTTTAGTTGACATTATGCCCCCCACAAAAAAATACTACATAAATGGTGGTAGAAAGGTAACAAGATGAATGACCATTATTTCATGATGACTCAACTTATTTCAAGTGGATTATTTCAATTCTAAGAAACATGCATATGTTGAACTCATTACAATGTGTTAACCAAGTAAATATTGTTTATTTTATCATGTTTTTCTCTTAGTACAAAATTGAGTGTTTGTTCACATTTCCCCTCACTAAATGAAATAAAATGAAATATATGAAACATTGAAGAGTGGAATGCTCATGTTTAATGATTCCTGATATCAGTTTTTGGCCACCAAAAGAAATGAGTAATATAACAAATGAGATAATAATTTAAAAATTGAAACAAGGTTTTACTCTATCTCTCTCCACACACACACATATGATGCTTTTGAACTATAAATTATTGTGTTATATTTGCATTAGTTGTATTAACGTATCAAATTTTAAAACCAACATAGCATGGGTAATTAGTGGATAATATGGGAACGAGGATGTCACTCACCTCAATTTCTTGGTGTGAGATTGCACAAATGTCATTGCACTATTGAGTTGGTGGTGTCAATGAAAGTACATAACCTTGTGTTGGGTAGGCAATGCCATACAAACTATATGAATGAACAAGATTGAAAACATCCCATGTTGAGTGTATGTCATACACAAATGGGAGATGGGAATTTTATAAGTATTCTCCATGAGGGCGGGTTGGCAGAGGCAAAGAGGTTGTGCTTCGCTAGTGTGTTGGTGATGTCATGGTGGTCATGATGGGTCACTGGCTTCATCAACATAATTGATTTCTATTATCATGTGTCCTTTGGGGCCTTGTTGAATTCTCCATGTGAATAACGTGATGTCAAAATTGTCATCAATTTGGAACTCTAATCAAATTTTTGACCATCTAAGTTGATCTAGAACTAGACAAAAACCCCGAGGGCATTGTTTGAGCATGCACAAAACTTAGATCACGGTGGAAATATGCTCATGCCTAAACTTCCTTCTAGATTCTTATCAAATTTGTGACCAAAAAGGAGTTTGTTTACTAAAAGATTAGTGTATTCCAAATTGAATACTTCTTCAACAACATTAGTGTAGGAATGTTGCAATAGTAGACCCCGTGTCAAAGCCTTGAGTGCAAAGATGGATTTGGAGCAGAGCAATGTGATCATTGATATGGCAAAGAGAATTGCATAGTAGTGTCTCAACAAAATTGCCATGCTTATTAGTAATGTTGGCTTTAAAGCTATGCGTACCACACTATGATCTACTACAGGGTTTGAACATGGGATGCCCCATCTAAAAGAGTAGGTTAGACTAATTTTTCATTTCTTATTACACCAAGAGTAGCGAGGTGTTCTACAACCCAGTATGGGGGAGATGTTTTCACGTAACATTAATTGACAAAAAAACAAAAAAACATACAGACATCTGTATGCGACAACATTTAAAAATTAAACCAACGTATATCCATCTTAAACTTGGAGCTATCAAGTAATGACAAGGATCACATTTATTAAGGTGTAAGGATTTGATACATAACAATAAACTAAACGATAAAAATAGTTACGCCTGAAGAAATTTGGTCCATCTAAATGCTTGATAAATCTGAGTTTAAAATGTATCTACATTGGTATATTGTAATAATTGTAAACATACGTTTTACATTAGTTACACATATAGAAACAAGAACCATGATTACTAATAAAACATATGGAAATTAACTCAATATAACATTTAAGTAAATGTGAGTCATTGATTGAGGATGCTTCACTATGTTACTATGTTAGCTTAAGGTACTATACTATCAAGAACACCCATAATGGGGTGATAGAGAACTATAAAATTGGAGAAAAAAATATGCTACTCACTCTACATGTAGGGTAGTCACTCTATCCGCAACTTGTGCACCCTCTCCCCATTCGTGATGAGTTTGGTTTAGTCATTGTAGAAATACCCATGTGGTAGTCAAGGTTCAAAACATTGAAACGAAAAGAAAAACAAAGAAGTTTTAATATGTGGAGGTTCTTTTGCATAACGAGCATTTCTTTGAACCCTACAAAATCTCCCCTTGACCATTTCCAAGTTAAAGACCTATTTATCATATAGAATGACATCTCAATCTATCATATAGAATGACATCTCAATGTTCATGGGATTGTTGTTTGCACAAACATGGCAAGTTTTTTTTTTTTATTTCATAGAATGACATCTCAATGTTCATGGGATTGTTGTTTGCACAAACATGGCAAGTTTTTTTTTTTTATTTCTTCAGAATAAGAACTTTTCATTCTTAGTAACACATGCATAACCTGAGTAATGCAATGTAAGTAGAAAGAAACCTCAGTAATGTAAGTAGAAAGAAACATAAAGAATTAAAGTATAAAATATAATACTTGTGAACATTTTCTCATATTGTTTGTGTTAAAGAAATAGTAATAACCAATGGACATTACATATAATAGTTTTATTACAAATTGATAATGTAATGTAAGTAGAAAGAAATATAAAGAATTAAATTATAAAATATAATATTTGTGAACATTTCTTCATATTGTTTGTGTTAAAGAGATAGTAATAACCAATGTACATTGCATATAATAGTTTTATTATAAATCGGTGGTTTTTATAAAAATAAAATATATTATAAGGATGGTAGTTTATGGGTTAGTATAATATTGTAGGTTGACAATTATTTTTAGAGGGAGAAAATAGAGTGTAAGTTTTGGGTATGCATGTCCATATTAGCAAGGTTTATGATGTTCACATAAATGGGCTAGAGGAGGTGTCTTTATGCATGTAGTGATTAGTTGCAGTTTTTATTAATAATATATGCATGGGAATTTTATGAGTTAAGATTCCTCTTTCATTGTTTTGAAAATTTACTTCGTTGTCATGGAATCCTTGTTTTACTATTGTGTAGTTGTTTTTTGTTTATTGACATAATGGGAAGATTGTTCGTTATGTGACTACCTTTTTAGGTTTATTGTGCTTGATTGTGCCATAAGATGGGCAATGACTCTGTCATGCATAAAGTTGCAAACTACAAAGATGTGCAACATCCACTACCATGGTACGATGTCGCTTGTGATATAGAAGGATCTCTATAATGTCTTGGATTTATCCTCTTGAAAACTTTGTAATTAATTATGTTGAAATGTGTTTTTCAGCATGGATATTTTATTAACATGTTTTTGTTTACACCAGGAGGTAGACATACCATGGTGGTTTGGATATTTGAACACTTGCACATATTACTATTTTGCATTTAGTAAAATCACCAGGACTGATTGAGGTAGGAGCACCTAAAGTGGCTATGATACCATAAGAAGGGAAAGGTAAGAAGGTTTGCGGGAATGTTATGGTGTTACTATAAGCCTATCCTATGGTTTAAAGAAAGTGTGAGCAAGTGAATGTAACCTTCCCTAAATTTATGCAATCATCTCCCATATTCTTGGAGTTTGTCTCCCCTATTGATCCAAAATGGATCTAGGAAGGCCTAAAAATAAAAGCTCTCGGAATTGGATGAAACCAGCGCCATTGCGTCGAGCTTGTCGCATCTATTCTGGCCATATATTTGTTTTTCAAAAATGGACACCGTATGCGAAAGATATCACGTTCTGATCAATTTCCCAAATATGCAAAAAAGTCAACTAGTCAAAGTCAATAGTCAACAGGCCGTACTGCTGACGTCAGTAGTATGTCAGAATGATGTCATGATGAGGTCAATAGGGACATGTGGCAGCATGAGGAGGTGACATGTGTCACTCATTTTTGGCATTTCAGGGGCTTAAGTGGACCAATAAAAAAAAATGACACATGGCACTATACGGACGTGACACGTGGATGTATGGAATGCTGACATGGCCCAATGACAGTACGACACATGGCAGTGCAGATGACAGGTGCCAGTATGGATGTTGACGTGGTAGTATGGATGATGACATAGCAGTACATATGTTGATGTGGCAGTTGACTGTGCATGCTGACTAGGTAGATGACCGTGCACTCACTGGATTGTACGGGTCAATCCAGAGGTGACACGTGGCCCAATCACAAGGCATCATGTGGCACTCTAGATTTAGCCAATGTAGGCTAGGCCAGATTTTTTTTACCTCAGATAGTTTGAACCTTTGACCTATCTTCCAACCAAAGACCTCGCAACAAATGACGGACCGACCGAGCTACACGGGTTCTTGTTATACATATGGCCGAATGTGTATTTAAGTTTGATTTTTGCAGGAGATGGTGGATAAGCCCCGGTCAGTGGGGGGCTAGCCCAACTGACCGATCCATGGTCATATACCGACCCATACGACCAGGAGCAGAGCACGGGGGGAATAACACTTGGCCATATGGCCCATTCACGTGACCAACAACAAAGACCATGGGCCAAAGGCCAGGGGCACACCCAGACCGAGGCCATATGGAAACACCCCATACGACCAGGATCCCAACGCAGAGGGGCTAGAGCGCCAATTTGCCAATTTTGGGTTTTTGACTTTAGTATATGGATTTTTTGCTGATTTAACCTGATTCTAGTGGATTTTGGCTAATTTTGGGGCATTTGGAGCCCAAAAAGAGACCAGATCTTGGGGGAAAGTTGGGGTTTGTTTCTCAACTTAAAATCTTATAAAAACCAGGTGTTTTTGACAGTCCAAGGTGGTGGAAAACAACAGAATGCTTAAGAGTTTGGGAGCTAAAGCCATTTTTATGCAGGGAAGCCATTGAGGAGGCGAACTTTGGAGGCCATTTTCGGGAGCTATGCTCAAACTTTTTTAGTGTCGTCAGTTGTGTTGGATTATTGAGGTCGAGCAGGACACAACCAGACCAGTTTGTAATCCATTTGATGTATTTATGATTTGCTTTTGAAGAATTGAATATTAATAAGAAACCCCCCCCCCCCACTGAGACAAAGGCCCGGAGATGTAGGAAACCTTGCCGAACTCCGTTATCAAGCTTGTTGTTCATTATGTTTACTTTCTGATCTTAATTCTTTATGATGGCTGCAATATTCTTTCATTAAAGATCTTCTTCTTTTCTTAATTCCCAAGTGGTAATTTAACACATGCTTAAAACTCAACCAAGTCTTTTAAAGATCATTTATGGATCAAGTGGTATCATAGCAGGTTCACAGTTGGTTGTTTGAGTTTGCATGATTACCAAGGAAATTCTAAGTCGTGGTGAAGGCGAGCTTGTAGAAGGAGATACAGAGATTGGATCAAGAAAGAGGACTTCTCAAAGTGAGAAGATGGCCTCTGAAGAAGGAATGTCTCAAAACAAGATAGAGTTTCAAAAGACATTCTTCACCATGTCAGATATGGTAAAGGTCTTATGTGATGATTACTTGGAACGGAAGAGGCCTTTCCAAGGGGAATCTTCAAAAAAATACAAAAGTGAAGAAGGAGAGGACCCTTCTAAACCTCCTCCTTCACCTCCTTCATCTCCATCATCTTCTTCTTCTTCAAGTACAAGTGCAACTTCTACCACAAGAAAACATTCTCATAAACATAAGCATGATATGCCATTACTTCATCTTGATGTGAAATTCAAATTGCCCATGTACGATGGTGAAGTCAATGCTGAGAGGCTTGATAACTGGGTTATACAGATGGAAGTTTATTGCAATGTGCAACAAATCAAAGATGAGGCAACCCAAATCAAATTGGCATCGCTTCGTCTTGCAGGCACAACACTCATCTGGTGGCAGAGTAAGTTGCAACATGGTACGCAACAAGTTGGTAATGTATTTCCATCATGGCAAGATTTTGTGTTTACACTTAGAAAGCAATTTATCCCTTGGGTTATAAGGAAAAAGCTTTAATTGAATGGCCAAGTCTTAAACTAAGAAAATGACAAACGTTGCAAGAATACACAGATGAATTTCGTAAGATGGCATTAATGTTAAATATCCCATTACATACACAAGAAACTCTTATGAAGTATATATGGGGTTTACTTGCACATATTTGTAACATTGTATTTATGTTTGGACCTACTAATCTTAATGAGGTTTATGTTCAAGCAACGTATATTGAAGCAGGGAAAACAAGAGTTGGTGTATCAGGGAAATCGTCTTTAAGGAAAGAAGGCAAAAGAAAGGGGAATGGAAAGAAAGAAAATTCAACGATAGTGAAGGAAGAGAAGCTCTCTTGCAAGCATTGAAAGAAAGAAGGGCATGATGATGACCATTGATGGCAATTGCATCCAGAGAAGAGACCGAAGTGGTTCAAAGAAAGGAAAGGAAGGCAAACAGTTGCAACAACAACATGACCAACAAACTTGGGATATGATTAAGGTGATGAGACTAAAATCACAGCAGTTGGTTTGACATGTAAAATTGGTGGTGGTTTTGATTCAAGAAGTAAGTTGTTTCACATAAGGGTCATAATGAAACATACTAAGATCGATACATTGATAGATAATGGATCTCAATCTAACTTAATTTCAGAGGAAGTGGTTAAGAAATTGGGATTGATAACTAATTTACATCATAAACCTTACTCACTTAAATGGATAAGCAACAATCATAAATTGCACATAACAAAGCAATGCACTTTAAGGTTTGCAATTTCATCAAAGTTTGTGGATGAGGTAACATGTGATGTGGTGCCACTAAATGAATGTGGAATGGTTTTAGGTAGCCCTTATTTATATGATCGCAAAAAAATCTCCTACAGGGAACATAATCAATATCACTTAACTAAAGAAGGTAATGAATATGTTGTACATGCTCATCACATAAAAGCAAATCAATATCTTCAAACAATGGAACAGTTAAGGAAGGCAACTTATGCAAGTAACACACCTATAATTGTGCCAAGTAAAAAAGTTGATCTTAAGCATGAACATGAGATGGTTGTAAAATGGAAATTCAATCATACTTTGCTTCAAGATAAGCTAATGTTGGGCAAGCACATAAAAAATATTGGTTCATTTGCAGTCATATTTCTGATCTTATCGCTGCTAATCATTTCAACATGGATGGTAGTGGCTTCAGTAAGATGTGAACGAGTTCAAGTGGCTAACAATACACTTTCAATTGTCATGGTTGTTTTGCAATTGATTATGATGCGACAAGTGCACATGATAGAGTTTAAAGACAAAGGACAAGTGGGTCTATCCTGCACTTGATGACTGGTTAATACCCTTTTGGAGGACCAAAAGGCCTTAGTGGGGAGGCATGATCCAAAATGGATCCATGAAGGCCTAAAAATCAAAGTTCTCAGAATCAGACGAAACCAGTGCCATTGTGTCGGGCTCATCGCGTCGATTCCGACCATATTTTTTTTTCTTCTGAAAATGGACATCGTATGCAAAAGTTATCCCGTTCTGATCGATTTCCCAATCAAGAAAAAAATTCAACTATTCAAAGTCGACAATCAACAGGTCGTACTGCTGACGTCAGCAGTACATCAACAAGGACATGTGGCAGCACGAGGAGGTGACATGTGTCACTCATTTTTGGCATTTTCAGAGGCTGATGTGGACCAATAAAACATTGACACTTGGCACTGTACGGACACGACATGTGGCACTGTATGGACACAACACATGGTTGTACAGAATGCTAACGTGGCCCAATGACAGTCTAACACGTGGCAGTATAGATGACAGTTGATAGTACAGATGTTGACGTGGTAGTACAGATGTTGACGTGGTAGGGTGACGTGGTAGTACAGATGACAGGTGGCAATGCAGATGTTGTCGTGGTAGTACAGATGCTAACGTGGTAGTATGGATGCTGGCATGGCAACTGGTTGTGCATGTTGACTAGGCAGAGGACTGTGTGCTGACTGGATTGTATGGGCCAATCCAGAGGTGACACGTGGCCCAATTATAGGGTGCCACGTGGCACCCCGAATTTAGCCAATGTTGGCTAGGCCAATTTTTTTTTTACCTCTGACGGTTTGAACCTCCGACCTATCCTCCAACCAAAGACCTCGCAACAAACGACGGACCGACTGAGCTACACATGGTTCTTGTTATACATATGGTCGAATGTGTATTTAAGTTTGAGTTTGGTGAGAGATGAAGGATAAGCCCTAGCCGATGGGGGGGTAGCCAGACCAACGGGGCCATGGTCATATATCGGCCCATACGACTAGGATCAGAGCGCAGGGGGAATAACACTTGGCCATATGGCCCATTCACGTGACTAGCAACGAAGATCACGAGCCAAAGACCAGGGGTGTGCCTAGCCCGAGGTCATATGACAACACCCCATATGACCAAGAGCCCGACGTAGAGGGGCTAGCACGCCGATTTGCCAACTTTGGGTTTTTTACTTTAATATGTGGATTTTTTTGTTGATTTAACCTGATTCTAGTGGATTTTGGCCATTTTTTGGGGATTTGGAGCCCAAAAGAGGCCAGATCTTGGGGGAAAGTTGGGATTTGATTCTCAACTCAAAATCCTATAAAAATAGGTGTTTTTAACAGTCCAAGGTGGTGGAAAACAACATAATGCTTAAGAGTTTGGGAGCTAAAGCCAGTTTTATGCAGGGAAGCCATTGAGGAAGCGAACTTTGGAGGCCATTTCCGGGAGCTACGCTCAACTTTTTTCAGTGTCGTCAGTTGTGTTGGATTCTTGAGCTTGATCAGAACACAACCAGACCAGTTTGTAATCCATTTGATGCATTTCTGATGTACTTTGAAGCATTGAAGATTAATAATAAATCCTCCCCCACTGAGATAAAGGCCCAGAGATGTAGGCAACCTTGCCGAACTCCGCTACCAAGATTGTTGTTATGGTTTGTTGTCCCTTATGTTTACTTTCTGATCTGCATTCTTTATGATGGCTGTAATATTCTTTCATTAAAGATCTTCTTCTTTTCTTAATTCCTAAGTGGTAATTTAACACATGCTTAAAACTCAAGCAAGTCTTTTAAAGAACATTTTTGGATCACCTACTTTCTTGAAATTAAAAGTGTTGGGATTAGTTTATTGTTATCCATCTTTTAATTCATGAGAAAAAAAAAAAAAAATCGAATGGGAAAAGGGGGGAATTTTTAAATGAGAGGGAAAGAGGGAAAATGAGAGTTCTCGCTGAAAACATAATCTTGTTATAGTATGTGAGAAGCCACACTAACCTAAGAAGAGCCAAGAACCGAGGAGAATTTTGTTGGAGTTGATGGACACCATCCTGGACCTTTCTATGCACACACTAAAGAGCACCAGAGAGAGGGTACTTTCGAGGCACTGTTGAGCAGAGAAGGAATACTCTTCGTGTGTTGTGTGGGGTGGGCATTGTGAGCAATAGAGAGTTTCTCTACCTTCTAAAATTCAATAGTGAAAGAAAGCCATTAGAGCCATGCGGAGAGCTAGGGACCAAGTTAAACTCTATTGGAGTTAATGGACATTTGTTTGGACCTTTTTATGCTCACACTGAAGAGCACTGGAGGGAGAGTGCTTTTGAGGGATTGTTGAGCAAAGAAGGAAGACTCTCATTGTGTTGTGTGGGGTAGGTATTGTGGGTGCCAATAACTACTCTTTCTTTAAAAAAAACTGAACAACAATGAAATATTGGTTTAGTAATCTTCTTGCTCTGTGAATTAAGAGGCGAGCTTGAGTATTCTGCATTGCTTTTTTGCTTGGGTGATATAATAGCCTGGCTAGGGGGTGGCCTATTGTAGAAAGACCAATTGCAACAAAGCCTACGATGAGGTGGAAAATCGTTCCACCTCAATTAGTGGGCTGGTTTGAAATATTCAAGAGATAAGTATTCTATCTTCAATGTTGGAGTTTACTATGTTGTAATTGTTATGATGCTTTTGTTGAGATAAAAATTTCTTTATGTTTAGACCTGTATGGAATGAAAGTTGTAAGAGTGTTTCATTTGAACATGTTTCAGTATCACTATCAAGAATCATATGTAATCTCGTGGAGGATAGATTAAGTATAGTATTCTGCTCTCTGATTCTTATTTTTTGATCATGGTTTATGTGCTCAGTTTATGGAATAAATACATATATTTGAATCAGGTTTCATCTGCAATTAAATGCCCGTTAGTGATGATATAAATACTTTCATGTTACTTAATGGATGATTGGGTTTGATTATTCCACGAGCGTGTTGATAGAAAGAGCCTATATAGAAAGGATTCCTTGCAAGAGCAATGGATTTTTAAAATCTGTTACAGTCTTGAAAGTTTTGTGTATGTGCTTGTGTCGTGGACTAAAATTACATTTCCCATGTTTTCAAGGCTTTTATATTTGCATATAATTTAGGAATTGTGAGAATGGGAATGCGGAGTCCAACCCAGGGATTCTTTAACTTCATCGATTCCAATTCTATAGTTCTTCTTGATTGAGTTTGCTAATGCATAAAGACTTGTCCTTACCCTTCCCATGCTTGATCTCTTCCAAATATATTTCTTTATGGCATTCCACTCAATTGTTATAAGTAAAAGAACAAAGAATATATTAATTTAAGAGCAATATCTATCGGATGAAACAACATTCTCATGTGAAGTTAAAAGTGAGGTTTTTGTTGTTGATGATTGATATGTCTCAAAATTAGCTTCAGGGGTTTGTGGTCCATGTCCATCTAGTAAAGAAATCCTGTACAACTCATATTGGGGTTGTATCTTCATTACAAAATGTTAAATGATCACTTAATCTAATCCGAGCACTTCTTAGCTTAGCAAACCTCTAACTTCGTGGACTTGCAAAATAATAGAAGTCTTGTATTAAGGTTTTCAGAATGTTAAATGATCACTTAATCTAATCCGAGCACTTTTTAGCTTATCAAATCTCCGACTTCCTAGACTTGCAAAAGAATAAAAGTCTTGTATTAAGGTTTTCAAAATGACTTTTTAGTAAGACTAGAGGCCAATATTAATGTGTCAACATCTTATATAACTAATACCACTAGACTTGCATCAATTATCTAATAACTATGTTGACCACTAATATTTGTATGAAAATTGAAACAAAAGTAATGCGAAGGACTAAGATTAACAATGAGTAGTACATGTCATCACGTGGCTTAGATACAACATGTCTATGTTATTGGCCTATGCTTACAAGCATCATGAATACAAATAAATCCACCTACTCTATGTTAACAAGTTGTCAAGATGCCTTCAATGTAGTAATTTGTGCCCTAGTCATTGAAAGAAAATAAAGACTATACAACCAGGTCAACTTTATTGACATGATGATTGGATTTCCTCGAGGGTTCCCTGTTTAGATTCAGCCACCCATAGTGCAACAACTACAACTGTAAAAGAAACAACAAGAGCATAATCCAAAAAGCCCCTTCAACCAGATATATGGTTGTTTAGTCTTAGGATTGATTCTCTTTTTTTTCCTTATTGTTTTTTCCCAAAATGATCAGGTTGTTCGATTTATATTTGCAAGCAACTAACATATGATGCCTCCTCTGTTGTAGGCTCAGTTTGTAACATCCCCACTATAATCCCTAGTTTAATTAATGCTTATGTAGATATAATGTGTGGCTACTGCCAAAGCGATGTAATATGCGAATTGTATTTCAATGTTTTAATAATAAAATGTGATGCCAACTGCTAAGGGGACATGGACAAGAGACGAGGGATGAATTAATCCACAAGAGAGGGGATTGTCTAGGATAATGGCCAAGAGGGGTCAACGGGGGGAATTACCCATGTATATTAATTCAACCCATTTTTCTAAATTTGCTATTTGCATATGAACCTTCCCATTTCTGATTGAGTGTTCCCAAAGAGAATCATTGAATACATGTGAGATGGTCGGTGTGAGTGGTCACATCCCAAATTTATTGGGTACATGGGGGTTGAGTATAATCATCTTGGGGAATAGTGTGAGTCGGGAAAGGCAAGCAAACGAGAGGAAATTCGTATGGATTGGGACAACAGTTTTTAGTTAGTCAAGTTTTGTGCATGGGAAGCAAGGAGAGAGAAAGAAAGAGAGCTTGGAGCTTGTGCAACCATGGAGGGAGAATTCTAGAGCAAGATGGAGCGTAATTGGACCAAATTGGAGCTGGAAAACTGAAGAGCCAGGTTGTCAGGCCTGAAGAATGAACTCCTGTGTGAGTTGCACTAAAACAACAAGTGTTTGTTGTTGGTTTGTTGATATTTTTCCTAGCAACAATTTCCCTTGAGTTCCTAGCTCCTTATGCCAGAGAGACCCTGATAAACAAATGGGACACATGAGGGACTGAGATCAGTGAAGGGGTACATTCCTTGGGTTGGAAAGGTCAAGAGAAAGAGAGATGGTGGAAAATCAGGATAACTATTGGAGAATATCAGTTAGGTTGAGAGTTTTATGAGCTATGAGTGGACTGTGAGAGACCATCCTCTTTTGTGGATTGCTAGCCTCAACTTGGGGGTGACTGGCTGTTGATATCTGGAACAATTAGTCTATGGTTGGGTGGAACATTTGTCCCAAGCAACTGGTTGCACAAACGTTTTTATAAGATAAGTGTTTATCTTACTATTTTGTAAATTTATGTGTTCATTTGTCGTGCATCAACTCTGTGTAAATGAGAACGATTAATATGCTATTGTAATGAGTTGTTTAGTTGCATTTCATGTTGATTATTAGCATGTTGTAGATGCTTCTATTTTATGGTTGTAGACAATGGCTAAATCTATTCTAATTTGTAGCTGTAAGCTACAAGAAATGAGTTGACTGTAAATGAATTAAATTGGTTAGCATAAATTTTGTTTTTATGTATATTCTGCACCATAATGTCCCTCGGTTGGGCTAGGGGAAGTTACACAATTACTGCTTCAGAATTTGCATAGGTATTATATAGCCTAGTGTCAAATACATCATAAATTTGGATCTCGAATCTTTGAATGCTATGAAAATTTGAGCCACGTCCTTCAACTTGCTATATGAAAATTACCTACAAATTTGATCATTGAGAGCCTGGAGATTGCAGAGATGGTAGAGGATATTCCCTAACATGATTAAACAAGAATGTTTGTATAACCCTTTTTGTCAAGTCCATTGAATTATTGAACCTTACATGACTACAATGACTATATAGCGTTTAGGTGCCTATCATTGTGAAAATTAGTTCTCTAATGTCATTAATATATTATGGCTCGATTGGTTGCCTTGTTGCTGAAAATGTTGTACATGCTCTTATTTCTTGACACATTTTAAATTTTGACTCTATCCAAATTAGCTAAGAAGCATATTAGGTTATTTTCATTCAATCTAGTGCTATAGAAGCAAGGTCTTGTTGGTGTAATCCATGGCGTCCTTTCGTGATGGAATCAAGAATTTGCTATATTCTCCTAAAACATTTAGATGTTGGATAAGGTTTAAGAACATATGTTTCCTCTTAAGAGGTAACAAGTTTAAATCCAGAAGGGGTAGGGTATGTACACCTCCGTAGACTTTCATAGACTTTAGTAGTCAAATCGCTGTGCAGAGGGGGTCTCATACACCAATTTAGCTCGAAAGTGACCTTAAAATTAGATTATTATTATTATAATATATTTCAAAAGCAATTTTAGATTGTTTGTTTTATCCATCATGCCCTACAAGAGTATCCTTGATGTCTGGAATCATCTCCTTTTATATAGCTATTGCATTGAAACTCATTTTCTTACTTTGAAGATCCATTGGAATTATGATTTCGGATATTGTAATATATTGCATTACATTTATAAAAAGAATTAAAAGCCAACACAAAACTCCGTTTCTCATTATTCCAAACAATAGTATTGCTTCTTCTAGATACAATGACTGCTGCAATCTTTTACTTTGTTAGCCATTTGTTGCTTTTCATATTAGATGGTTGCCATTGACATCTTTACCTTCTGTTTTCGCATTATCAACATTGTGAGGGTTTAATTTTGAATTGTTCTTGACTGTCATGTCAATAAGAAAGTTATCCTTTCTAGGTGACATTAGGCTACCAATCACACATCTTGTTCAACTTCTTGTTACAAGTGAGTAGTTTAAACTGATTTGAAAGATCAATACTTGTGAGTGAGTAGTTTATACTTTAAACTGATTTGAAAGATCAATACTTTGTAAAACTGTATTTGGTATCAAGTTAATTTCCTTGATTTTTAAGTATGTGTTAGCCAAAAAAAATAAAAAAAAGAATTTTACTAATGGGTTCATGACAATTTCACAATACTGTGAATCCAAAGAATTTTAGCCTTTTGTTCATTTTAAGTTTTTAACTTTGTAAGTATTGTGAATTATATAAGATGGTGTTTGTGCATTCAAGGTAATTTCGGTTAATGGGTTTATCAAAGGACACCCGCATTGCTTTAGACATTATGCTTGCTTTTGTAATTTTGATTCTCTAGGAGTTAGAAGGAGGTACACAGTATGAGATTTTGATTAAAAAGGTGCAATGGTGATGTATGTTAATGTATGCACTTGTTGATTTTACTACTGTTGGAGATCACTTCGAAACAATGAGGAATTACTTGAGAAATATGGGTACTAAGAGTCTCTTTCCACATAACTTCTTATGTTCGGGAGGCGAGATGTCAAGTAAGCGGATTACTTGAACCGATGGAAGCTTGGAATATGACATCTTGGAATACATATCATATTGCATAGATGTTTTTATGATTGTTGGCATCTCAATTAGTGTTTTAAACACATAAATTCTCATATCACAAGATGTGTTCTAGTGCCTTGCACATAAGACTACCCATCTACACACCAAGGCATTCCAAGAAAAACACCTATCTTGCTAACCAGGGAACCTTTAAGATGATTTAGCTATTCTAGGCACTAACTTATCATCATGGTTTACTTGTGTTGTGGAAAGAAAAACACGATTTCTTGATGTAAGCAAAAACTCATGGAAATACCATCAACATTCAAGTGTCTGTTACGAGGTGGAAACAATGTCATGGTTTACTAATGTAAACATAATTTAAGGCAATGTTGAACATGTTATGTTGTCTCCATGAATTTGATGAACACAAACATGGCATTGGATGGCCAATGTTTGTACTAGACAATCGTTCCCTTGCAAGCTCATGACTACATGTTCCAATGATAAGCTATACATGGAGATATTTGTAGTGCCTCAAAATTCCATGCATATCAAGGAATCACTGTAATATTAATATGTTCCTTCAATTGAACACTCAAATCATATCGTTGAAAGTATTATGAGGCAAAGAGTTATGAAGCCAATTTCTCAGAACTATGTGAATTGCTTCGGCCAATAGTAAGTGTATTAATAATTGTTACACCTCAAAATTACTCATTACGATGATGACCTAGTGTCGTCATCACCAATGTTGCAAAGTGTCGCATTTTGGCCGCAAGTGTCGTAAATATAATACTGTTATCTTGTCTATGTTGTGTCTCGGACGACATTTATCAAGAACACTCACAAGACACCTCAAAAGACTGGCTTTGAAGAGGAGAAGTCATTTGACAAAAAGTACAAGTCTTTTGCCACTGAGAAATCCACTCAAATATCATTTTTGGAAGGAAACACTCCCCTATACGCTGTTAGGGAGCGCTAGTGCTCCCTGACCTCCTTAGGGGAAGCGTTACAACACTCTGTGCCCCATTTTGGGGGAGTGCTACCCTTCTTGAGCGAATTTTGGTTTGTTGAGATAAATCATGGAAGAATCCCCTCAATCTTTGAAGGTGGTTGGGTTCGAATCATAGGTCAAGGCATGATCTTAGGGAAGATCCACAACTGAAGGAGAAGAATCCTCAACTTATCCCAAGGATCTCTCAAGTGGTTTGGCCTCTCCAAGCCTATATAAGGAGGCCTTCTCATGGTGAAAGGATATAGAGACATTGTGAAGCATCTAACTTATGATCTCATAAGGAAGATATCATTGAAGCATCAACATTCTGTGTGTGGATTATTTGAGCAAGGGTCTGGACAAAGGGAGCTTGGTGAAGCTGTTGCACCTACATCCATGGCTGTAAGCACCACTTTGTTCTCATTAATATAAATCTATGCTTGGCCTGTTTCCTTTAAAGTTTGTGTACGTTTCATGAACTTGTTTCTTTCATAGATCCATTATGAAGCTAATCATGGTAGAGTAGGAAATATCGTTGTTATTGCTCGTTGTATGGCAGGACCTTTTAAAGGACTTGGAGATCAAGATCAAGCTGGATTGAGCAAGGACAAACATCGGTAAAAAGGTATTTACCATTCCTCCTCCTTCTTCTTTGATAGTTTAGCTTCATGAAAAGGAAAGTCAGTGTCCATAATAACACTTTTCTGTCTTGGTCGTAGGGGTCTAGTATCCAAGAGGAAATCCACTTGTCAGCAAGAGGATTATCCTAGAACAATAATGTTAAGATCCTTTGATTTAAATGATGTTCGTGTCATGTTGGATAACATAATAGATGAAGTCATAAGCCTATCAAGCTATGTGGTAAATTCCCTTTCACTACTTAATTGAGAGATATAACTAAATGCTCTAAGATGTCATAACAAAATGATTTCTTGGTATCACCGTAAAGAATAATAATACTACTATTAACATATGGTCTACCACCTTATTTAATATCACTTCTATTTATTATGTATATAACATTAGAAAAAACATAACACTTTTCTTTACCTTTGTTGTAGTAACATCTTATTTCTAATCCAAACTATTCCTTATTATGCATCCATTCCCTAGTTCAAATCAAAACCATTTTTCTGTAAAAACCAATAAACACTTCTTAAACACTTAAGATCATCCATTTTCCAAAACCAACAATATCATTCGATGAGTTTCACATGACAATTTTTTTTTAAGAAATACCACCATTTTAAAAACAATTAGAATAAAAAAAAAATAAAACTTTTATATGGCAAATGACTCATAAAATAAACCTAGAAAAAAGTTATTAGAGGTGACCATGTTTTATTTTTACACAATGATGGAGCTTGGAGTTGCACATGGAAATAGAGAATACTACTAAACTGATAACCACGATCACATAAATTTTGACCTTTCCCCTACTTTGATGTTCATTTAAAGAAAAACCACCCGGGGAAACCTTAACCCTCTGTCGTGATGCCCGCTCTCAACTCCCTCCATGCTCATTAAGTGATTCTCGCACCCAATATTGTCGTTTTCCAACCAGCGCCCGCGCCCAGGTTTGAGCAACAGGTGTTCATTCATCGATTCCGCTCGTTCCTTCCAGGTAAATTAAATATCCCTCTTTGTATTTTCTTAACCCCTCTTCATTTCAGAGAGGATGATGTCCACTCAGTTGAAGATATGGAAACGATTGATCACCAACCAACTCCCATTATCATGTCATCGCTTCTCAAACGCGATTTCTCTGCTTCCTTCTCTTCCATTTTATGCAAATTCCCACATAAAATTGGCGAATTTCTGTAACCAAATAGCAACACCATCCAAGACTCCACCAGACAGGGGTATCGTCAGTGATTTTCTAATCAGCAAATGTGGTTTAACAGATAAAGCTATCACAAAAGCCTTTAGACATGATAAAGACTTGCTTCGTGCAAAATCGACCCAGAATTTGGAAGAAGTTTTGGAGTTGTTAAATGGCTGTGGTTTGACCACCCCTGCCCAGGTTAGAAAGGTTGTCCTTTGTAACCCTAAGCTTCTCTTTCGTAGATCCGAAAGAAACGTAAAATCTAAGCTCAGCTTCCTCAGAACTTTCATAAAAGAAGAACATATCTCCAAACTAGTTATTAATGATGCATCTATATTTGATTCCAGAGAGGAAAAGCTTAAATCTAGAACTTCCCTTTTGCTAAGTTTGGGCCTGGAGGGTAATGTATTATCATATTTAGTGGCGAGGCAACCCCGTCTGCTGAAGATGTCAGAGGAAAAAGTTATGGAAATATTTAAACAGGTCGAGAATCTCGGGTTTAAGAAGGGAACAAAATTGTTTGCAGTTGCCGTGTCTGTGTTTTCAACACTTGGGAAAGAAACATTAGAACGAAAACTGCAGTGTTTGAGAAATTTAGGTTTCTCGGAAAAACAAATTTCTGGATTGTCTAGGGCGAATCCGCAGATTCTGAAAGTTTCAGAAGAAAAAATGAAGCGTATTGTAGATTTTGTAGTCAATTCTGTGGGACTTCCATTGGCTGATCTTGTGAAGTATTCAAATTTGTTGTCATTCAGCTTGGAGAAGAGGATAATTCCTCGGTATAGAGTAATGAAGGCATTGAAGTGCATGCAAGTGGAAGAGTTGAAAAGAGAGATGTCTTTACCAGTGGTTTTTAAGTTGAAAGAAGAACATTTTTTGGAGAAACATGTTATTAATAACCCTGAATCCTCAATTCTGCTGGATATTTACCATGATCGGAAAGCTGGAAGGGTGATCATTAACAAGGAGACATGCAGTGAGTGTGCCTTAATCAAAGAGATTCACGGAAGTTCTGAGAGTTTGTCAGGACTTTTGACATGAATTTTCGTCTTCACTAATTTTCTTTCAGCCAGAGAACATGAAGGCTCCACCTTGTGACAGTTCTACGGTTTCGTTGGCACAAGAAAAGTCCAAAAAGAGTTCTTGTAATGTCAAAGTCATACGCCTGCCCGCAAGCATTTTTGAAAAGCAGATTTAAACACAGGCACAATTTGACAGTATTGATTCATTCTTTTCAATTATGGGTAAAACTCACCCTACTTTCTGTCCTCCATTGCATTTAACTACATAATTAGACCTTTTATATCAGCACAAAGTCAGATAACGGATATTGTTTTGTCATTAACACAGCGCATTCTCTTGTTGTCTGTCATGAACTTTGCATTCATATAGAATCTGGGCTGCCTCCAAAGGCATGCTTATCTTGTCAACACAGGCATCATCTTTGCAAACACAACCAAATTTGGATAAGTCATATAAATGAAGAATTTTGTGAGTAATTTGTTCTTAAATTGTTCTGAGATTTTGAATGTTCGGAGATTGTGTTCATGATTTTAAATGAGCAGTCCAGTTGTAGTCTACTATGTCTGAATCATTTGTTCGATGTGAGAGTTGCGTCTCCCTACCCATATGTGCATTTTGGATGCAAAACATTGTATTTGATTCTCACTAATGCATTTCGGATGCAAAACAATGTTTTTGATTTTCACTAATTTCTTTTCATCTTTGTACACATCTCTCTATATGATATGGGTAGATAGTTAAATATGTAGTCTTCATTTACTGAACTCAACCCCAAATCAAGTAATTCACATTATATTATATTTTTAATATTTGTCAAATATCCTTGGGTTGATTTTTGTGCCTTGCAGGCTTGCAAGGGGTCAAAATGTGCAAGCCATTTGTGACATACAAACCTACAAGTTTCCTTGGCTGCATAGATGACCCCACACTGCTGTTTTAGACTTCCTGTGATGCATCAACATAGCAAGGAATAAAATTAAAATTTAGTTTTGCACCATTGTAGTAGGTGTTATTTTCTTAAAACCAACAACTAGTTAAATAAGATCAGATCTGATTTACACTACTGGAATTATTTAACTTTGCAGCGGAAAACTAGAAAAGCAAACTCACACATGGACAATTATTTTCTGCTCTTCAAGATCAGTTTTTCATTCAAAATAACTTCGGAACTTACAAGAGCTCCTGTACTCAGGAAAATGGCTCTAAGAAAGAAAACCACAAACACCCTGCAAACCTTATAAATCACAATGCCTCGATCTGTGTGTTGCTGATCTGTTGAGGCTGTTCATACAGATTTGTAGGGATTGTATGGTTTTGTTGTATGCTGCCTCAATTTATGTGTTGTCTTGATCTGCGTGCTGCCTCGATTTGTGTGCCGCTGTTCTTCTGCCCTCGATTTGTGTGCAGCTGCTGCTGCCCTGTTCTCTCCTAGCTAAATTACTCACTCAACATTGAATAATGAATGTGTGTCTTGACTCCTCCCTTTGCTGTCCTTTTATAACATTGAGTTGGGTCAAATCCGTAATCTCAACGGATGAGATTAAATCTCATTGTCCTGTTAGATCAATGGCTCACATTTGATTTAAGTCATTGGTGCCAAAACTTAGGCACTTTATTAAATTAAACTCACTTTATAAAAAGACGTTCACTTTATTAATTAATTAATAAAGTGAACCCCCAAAAAGCATAGGATTCATTAAATGATGATTTCCGCGAGTTAGACACTCCTTGTGGAAACACCTGTCTGAGTTACAGTCATCAACACTCCCTCTTAGTGAGGAAGGTATTCTCCACCACTCTAAGCTTGTCTCGAAAGAAAACAAACTTCCCTCTCACCAAGGGTTTGGTGAGTATGTTTGCCAATTGCTCATCTATCTGAATATATTGGAGCTTGACTGCTCCCTTTAGGACCCTATCTTTGACGAAGTGGTATCTAATCTCAATATGCTTCGAACTGTCATGAAACACTGGATTCTCCGAGACTTTTATGCAACTTTGGTTGTCATAGTGAATTGTTGTCGGCTCCAACTCCTGATCAAATAATCCCGTGAGTAGCTTGCGAAGCTAGATGGCTTCACAACTAGCTAAGTTCGCTGCTGTGCACTCATCTTCTGCTGAACTAAGTGCTACTGAGGCTTGTTTCTTGATGAACCAAGAAATCACTATTGACCCCAAGCTAAAACAACACCCTGAAGTGCTCTTCCTGTCTGTATCACTACTTGCTTAGTTTGAATCTGAATAGCCCTGTAACTTCACTCCATCTCCACCAAGGTACCTCAAGCCATGTCCAACTGTGCCCTGCAAATATCTGAGCACGTGCTTTGTTTCTATCCAATGAACTTTCCTCGGCTCCACCATGTACTGACTCAAGGTGTTAATAACAAAGCAAATGTCTAGTCGAGTGTTGACTAGATACATCAATGAGCTAATCAACTACCTGTACTGCCTGAAATATTCTAATTTTGAATCTAAAGAATCCACCTTCTTCAGGTTGGTCACCACTGGAGTTGCCATGGGTCTACTTCCTCCATCCTGAATCTCTTCAGGATCTCTAAGTTGTACTTCCCCTATCCAAGGAAGATCTCGCCCGACCTCTGCCAAACTTCTAGTCCCAGAAAGTAATGCATCAACCCAATGTCCTTCATCTCAAACTTTGACGCTAAGTCTGACTTACAACCTGCAATCAACTTCTCTTCCCTTGTCAGAATAAGATAATCCACATAGAGCACTAATATGAGGGGCTCAGATCTAACAAGTAAGAAATACATGTTGGGATTTGCCTCACTCTTGGTGAAGCCCATGCTCTGCAAATAGCTGTCGATCCTGGAGTACCAAGCCCTCGGTGCCTATTTGAGTCCATACAGGGATTTCTTAAGCCTGCATACATATGACTCTCTGTTATGAACCTCAAACCCTTGTGGCTGCTTGATGTAGATCTCTTCCTCAATGATCCTGTTGAGGAAGGTTGTCTTCACATCCATCTGGTGGATCCTCCATCCCATCTTTGAAGCAATAGAAATCACTGCTCGAATAGAGGAGTCTTTGGTTACAGGAGAAAAAGTCTCCTCGTAGTCTACTCCCTCTTTATGAGAGAATCCTCGAGCCACAAATCTTGCCTTGTATTTTCCACGCTGCCATATGTTGCATGCTTGATCTTGTACAACCATTTGGAGGTCACCATTGACTTTCCCACTGGTCTCAGTACAATCTCCCAGACATCATTCTTCATGATGGAGTTGTGCTCCTCCACCATGGCATCTCTCCAAACCTGTTGGTTTGTTGCTTCCTCAAAGATGGAAGGCTCCAAGTCAATGTTGTTGGTCATCAAGGCCATATAAGTTGGAAACTTCCATGGAGGTCTTCTCTTCCCGAATGTGGTCCTGGGAGCTTCAACATGCTCCTGAGCATCTCTCAAGGTCTGCTCAAACCACTTGGGCCTCTTGGCTGACTTGGAGGGAGCGAATTGCTCCTCCTCCCCTGAAGGCTGCCCCCCTGCATTGGAAGTCTCTTTGCATTGCTCATCCTTAGGATCCACCTGCTGTGTATCCTCTGCAACTGTAGGAATCTCATGAGATTTCCTTGATGCCAAGTTCTCCTCGAACTTGACATCTCGACTCACCATTGTCTTTTGTTGATCTAGCAGAAAGACTTTGTAAGCCTTTGAATCGTCGCTGTATCCAACTAGGATGCCCTTCTGCCCTGAGGGCTCCAACTTTGCCCTCTTCTCCACAAGAATGTGGATGTAGACTAGACAACCAAAAATCCTAAGATGTCCTTTCTCAGGTCTCAGATCTGTGAATGCTTCCTCCGGGGTCTTGTCTTCTAGTATCCTGTGAGGACTCTTGTTCTGTAAGTACATAATTGTGTTGCATGCTTTATCTCATAGAACCATGGACAACCTCTGATCATGGATCATGGCCTTCATTGGATTGGCAATAGACCGATTCTTCCTCCCTACAACTCCATTTTGCTATGGGTTGTGTTAAATTATGAGCTTGATTGTAAACTGTAAGTACTTCTTTAAATTTTGATTGTACTTTGAACTTAGTTTAACATCATTCATAAACCAGAACAATAATGACCATAAGAATTTACTAGCATGCAAGATCACAATACATGTACCCTGGGGAAACCTATACAGGGAGAAAAACCCCAGCAAACAATCTCCTTTTTATTGCATTAATAATGTATGATCACTTACAAATATTCCACCATGAAATCATGCTCTTAACGAGCTTGCGAAGACAATTTATATCGGACTGTGTGACCTGTAAAAGACTTAGAAACTTTGCTAATAAATACCTCTATTAAGGACCAGCACTGTGGACAAAGTTGTGCATTGCCCGAGTGCTGAATTTCTGTCTTTTATGGATTGATATAACCGTTGATATATATGCTGCTACTTACGGCCTGTATATGTTGCTACTTACAGCCTGTATATGCTGATACTCGTAGTCTGTATATGCTGATAGTTACAACTTGTATATGCTGATACTCGTAGCCTGTATATGCTGATAGATACAACCTGTATATGCTGATAGTTACCAACACAGTATATCCACACTTGCAACCCTATACCCTTTCACCCTCACGCTGCAACACACAATGTAAAGAAGGAGGGTCGACCTCTGCTTATATAGGAATGGAGAGGTGAAGAAAGAGGGCTCAACTTAGAAGCTTGAATGCATGCTTTCATAACTCGACTTTAAAATAGATCTTAGACATGAGTTCAAAATTAGAACTTGACTTTACACTTCAGTTTTAACTCGCCCTTGACTTGACAATGCATGTCATGCCAACACAACAAGTGACTCGACCTTGATTGGACATGCATGCGAACTACTCAACATGCACATGACATGCATGCAACATGCAACATGCAACAAACTTGAAAACTTTGACTTTGACTTAGACATGCAATTTTGACTTTTACAACTCAACCTTGACATTCAACTCGACTCTTTACATGGAAATTCAAATTTCTTCATGGTGGATTATGTCATACGTGCCAATGCACTAAATCAATACATTTACATCATTTGCAATAGAAGGAAGATCGTTTGTTTCTAGCTCATAGGAATTTTATGTTCAACCTAACTTTTGCTAGATGCCTTGACTTTTGCTCATGGCTCAGAAGGCTTGAATAGGCTCATAGAGGTTGTACGTCCCCCCTGACTTTTGCACTAGTCTGTCTATGCTCACAGAGGTTGTACGTTCCCCCTGACTTTTGCACTAGACTGTCTATGCTCACAGAGGTTGTACATTCCCCCTGACTTTTGCATTAGACTTACATAGCATCTCGTTCATCTTGACTTTTGGTTTGACTCGCAGAGGTTGTACGTTTCCCCTGGCTTTTGTCAATACCTCACAAGACTGGTTGATTCTCCAAATCTCCCTGGCTAGCCTCAGGGTGGCCCATATGGCCTCTCATTGGAGAATGACTGTCGATGCTGCCAAATTTAACACTCCCTCTCAGCGAGGGAGTCATTCTCAACTACACCAAGCTTGCTTCTCAGTTGTACAAACTGTCTCAATGGCAATGGCTTGGTCAGGATATCAACTACCTACACGCTCGTGGCTATGTACTGTAGCTTTACAGTTTTTCTCTGGACCAAGTCTCGAATGTAATGGTACTTCATGTCAATATGTTTTGACCTGTCATGAAATACCGGGTTCTCCATCGGTTTTATGCAACTTTGATTATCATAGTGAACCACCGTCGTCTCAAGCTTGTCACCTAAAACCCATAAACCAATATTCTGAGCCATATTGCTTCCTTGCTAGCATCACTTGCTGCAATGTACTCAACCTCTGTTGTACTCTGTGCAATGAATCCTTGTTTTCGACTTGACCAAGAGATCGTAGCGGATCCTAAACTGAAGTAGTATCCAAAAGTACTCTTCCGGTCCACTGGGCTTCCTGCTTAGTCAGCATCTGCATACCCATGCAGAAATAGACCACCTCTAGATGTATATCTCAGACCATAGTTAATGGTCCCTTTGAGATATCTCAAGATGTGCTTTGCTGCCACCCAATGTCTCTATCTCGGTTCAACCATGAACTGACTCATTGCAATCACTGCATAACATATATCTGGCCTGGTATGGATCATATACATCAATGATCAGCTGCCTATACATGGTGGGATCCACCAATTCCGAACGTGTATCAGAATCATGCAACTTCCTCAGGTTGGTAATCATCGGAGTAGACATGGATTTACAGTCCATCATACCAAACCTCTTTAACACATACACTGTGTGTTTTCCTTGTGCCAGAAATATCTCGCCCTGTCTTTGCCACACTTCCAATCCTAGGAAGTAATGCATCAAGCCTAAGTCTTTCATCTCGAATTCTGAGATTAGCTCTCTCTTACACCAGGCTATTAGCACTTCATCTCCTGTTAGAAAGAGATCATCAACATACATGATTAGTATAACAGTTGGTTTCCTCTTACCTTGAAGTACAGGTTCACATCACCATCACTTTTCTGAAAGCCCAGGCTTTTAAGAAAGCCATCAATCTTGTCATACCAAACTCTGGGAGCCTGCTTAAGACCATACAAGGCCTTCCTTAGCTTGCATACATGAGTGTCTTTGTTATGCAGTACAAAACCATCTGGTTGTCCCACAAAGACCTCCTATTCAATCTTTCCATTCAAGAACACTGTTTTTACATCCATCTGATGTAACTTCCAACTGAGAACCGAAGTTAATGCAATAATAACTCGAATGAAGGTATACCTAGCTACAGGGGCAAAAGTATCGTCGTAGTCAATTCCTTCTTTCTGAGTGATGCCTCTGGCTACAAATATTGCTTTGAACTTTTCCACACTCCCATCGACTGCATGTTTGATCTTATAGATCCATTTGGAAGATACCACTGATTTGTCCTTTGGCCTCGGCATAATGTCCCAGACATTGTTCTTTAGAATAGACTTGTATTCCTCAAGCATGACATCCTTCCATACTTGTAATTTATCTGCTTCTTCAAATGAAGAAGGTTCAACATCACTGATGCAGCTCATTAGTGCAACATAGTCTCCAAACTTGTGAGGCCTCTTACTTTCCCTGAAAGTTCCTTTGGGAGCAACTATCTTTTCTGCTTCCTGAACTGTTTCTTTAAGCCATCCTGGCTTCCTTTTAGCTGGAGGTTCTTCAAGAGTTCTTTCCAACTCTCCAATAGGTTCTAGGGGCTCATCACTTGGCCCTTCATGAGGTTCATCCCTCTGAACATATGACTCTTCCCTTTCAAAAGAGGGTGAAGCTGGCTGAATTGCTTTTGAATCTTGTTGAAGCTCTCTGGATTTCTTGAATGCGGCTTCCTCATGGAAAGTCACATCCCTGCTTACCTCTATCTGCCTCTGACCTGGTACATAAATCTTATAAGCCTTGGAGTTCTCATTGTACCCCACAAAAACCCCTTTCTTGCCTGAGGGTTCCATCTTTGTCCTCTTCTCCTCAAGGACATGGATATATAGGACATCTAAATATCCTTAGATGCCCTACTTCAGGTTTGATTTCTAAGAAGACCTCTTCAGGAGTCTTGTCTTTCAAGATAACATGTGGACACCTGTTCTGAATATACACGACAATGGAGGTAGCTTCTGCCCATAAAGAATATGGCAGATCCTTGTCAAACATCATGGCTTTCGCTGCCTCACAAATAGTCCTGTTTTTCCTCTCAACAACACCATTTTGCTAAGGGTTATATGGCACGGTCAACTGTCTCTTGATTCTTGCTTCCTTACAGAAATCCTCAAACTGGAGAGATTCAAACTCTCCTCCATTGTCTGTTTTAAGGGTTCTGATGTGTTTCCATGTTTGCTTTTCAATATAAGCTTTATACTCTTTGAACTTATCAAATGTGTCACTTTTCGCTTTGAGAAAATAGATCCAACATTTTCTTGAATAATCATCAATAAAAATGACATAATACAAACAACCATTGAGTGAAGGAGATGACATGGGACCACATACATCATAATGAACCGGATTTAAGATGCCCTGAGCTCTGGTGTCACTGCTAGGAAATGCTTTCTTTATATTTTTACCTAGCATGCATCCTTTACAAATTTCATTTTTACTAAGAGAAATAGAGGGCATGCCACATACCATATTATGCAGATCTGGAAGTGCTTTGTAATGAAGATGTCCAAGTCTTTTGTGCCACAACTCGCTGGAGCTAGTCGCATCATGAGCTAATGCCTGAACTGACTGTCCTGTCACAACGTACAGTCCTCCTCTGTGAGTCCCAATAGGTTCTATTGTACTCAAGTGGCTACCTTTAGCTCACATAAGTGCCTTCTTGTCCTTGAAGATCACCCAATATCCCTTGTCCTCAAGGGTTGCAACTGATAGTAGATTCTTCCTGAGCCCTAGAACATATAATACTTCATCAACATGAAACCTAGCCCTGGATTCCAATCTGAAGGAGATAGAAGCCTACTCCCTCTATCTTGTAACATTTGTCATCCCCAAGCTTAGTCTGCTTTGCAAAATATTGTCTTGATATCTGAGAGGATCTCCTTGTACCCTGTACGTGCTTTGATGCACCACTGTCTACTAACCAAGTTTTCAGCTCCGTGGTAACTGTACTGGATAAAGCAGAAACCAAGTAATATTCTTTTCTATTTTCTCTCTCATTAGAAGGACTTTTCTGTTTTCTTTGGGATTCATCATCCTCAACAGCTGAGGCATGATGTTTCCCTTTCCTTGGATTTTCTTCCTATACCAACAGTCTCTAGCAAAATGACCCAACTTATTGCAGCTAAAGCATTTAATCTTAGATGTATCAATACTCTTGCCTTTGAACATACCTTTGGTGTTTGACTTCCTCAGAGAGCCTTTCTGGAAAGTGACTTTCTTCTTTCCCTTGAATCTTGATGCTAATGTTGAATGCTCTTCTTTGGTTGGCTCGCTCCTAGTAGTAGTGCGACTCTTCTCTTGGAGGCAATCATGCCATAACCTCTCAAACGTGGGTTGAATCTCTCTCCCACTCACACTGGATAGGAAAGTCTCCCATGAAGAAGGAAGACCATCAAATATGGCCCACAGTAAATCATCATCATCCACTGTGACACCAATGACCAAGAGTTGATCTCTGATCTGGGCTATCCTGGAACAAAAAGATGCTATTGATTCACCTTTCTTCATCTTCAAATACTTAAGCTTGTGCTTAAGTGTCCTCTTCTGACTTGGTGCCTGTTTCTCATACAGATTTACCAAGGTATCCATACAGTCTTTGGCAGTCATTAACGAAGTCATTGCTGACATTATACTGTCTTTGACTGAGTCAAAGATGATTCGCTTGGCCTTGGCTTGATTATCCCTAAAGGTTGCTTTTCATGCATTAGTGGTGGGTTCCTCCATCACTGTGGTCACATATTGCTCAAGTTCATGCTCTTGCAAGATATTCGTTATTCAGAGCTTCCATACATTGAAGTTGGATGCTCCTTCAAGCCTATCCTCGGCTCTAACAGAAATGGAGGATGCCATGGACCTCACGCTGGAAACTTGATCAAGCTCGCTTGGATCTGTGTGTACCATGTTGCTGCACTTCAACAAACTGATTCACACCTTAAGCTCTGATACCATGTTAAATTATGAGCTTGATTGTAAACTGTAAGTACTTCTCTAAATTCTGACTATACTTTGAACTTAGTTTAACATCATTCATAACCAGAACAACAATTATTATAAGAATTTACTAGCATGCAAGATCACAACACATGTACCCTGGGGAAACCCTATATAGGGAGAAAAACCCCATCAAACAATCTCCTTTTTATTGCATCAATAATGTATGATCACTTACAAATATTCCACCATGAAATTCTGCTTTTAACGAGCTTGCCAAGACAACTTAGACCAGACTGTGTGACTTGTAAAAGACTTAGAAACTTTGCTGATAAATACCTATGTTAAGGACCAACATTGTGGATGAAGTTGTGCACTGCCCGAGTGCTAAATTTCTGTCTTTTCTGGACTGATATAACCACTGATATATATGTTGCTACTTACAGCCTGTATATGCTTATACTCACAGTCTGTATATGCTAATTTACAGCCTATATATGCTGATACTTGCAGCATGTATATGCTGATAGATACAACCTGTATATGCTGATACTCGTAGCCTGTATATGCTGATAGTTACCAGCACAGTATATCCACACTTGCAGCCCTGTACCCTTTCACCCTCACGCTGCAACACACAATGTAAAGGAGGGTCAACCTCTACTTATATAGGAATGGAGAGGTGAAGAAAGGGCTCGAATTAGAAGCTTGAATGCATGCTTTCATAACTCAACTTTACACTTCAGAAAATAGATCTTAGACATGAGTTCAAAATTAGAATGTGACTTTACGCTTCAGTTACAACTCGCCCTTGACTTGACAATGCATGTCATGCCAACACAACAAGTGACTTGACCTTGACTGGACATGCATGCGAACTACTCAACATGCACAGGACATGCATGCAACTTGTCATGCATGCAACATGCAACATGCATGCATGCAATATGCAACATGCGTGCATGTGACATGCAACAAACTTGACAACTTTGACTTTGACCTAGACATGCAATTTTGACTTTTACAACTCAACCTTGACATTCAACTCGACTCTTTACATGGAAATTCAAATTTCTTCATGTTGGATTATGTCATACGTGCCAACGCACTAAATCAATACATTTACATCATTTGCAATATAAGGAAGATCTTTTGTTTCTAGCTCATAGGAATTTTACATTCAACCTAGCTTTTGCTAGATGCCTTGACTTTTGCTCATGGCTCACAGAGGTTGTACGTTCCCCCCGACTTTTGCACTAGTCTGTCCATGCTCACAGAGGTTGTACGTTCCCCCTCACTTTTGCACTAGACTATCTATGCTCACAGAGTTTGTACGTTCCCCCTGACTTTTGCATTAGACTTACATAGCATCTCGTTCGTCCTGACTTTTGGTTTGATTCGCAGAGGTTGTACGTTCCCCCTGGCTTTTGTCAATACCTCACAAGACTGGTTGATTCTCCAAATCTCCCTGGCTAGCCTCAGGGTGGCCCATATGGCCTCTCATTGGAGAATGCTAGTCGATGTTGCCAAATTTAACAGGTTGTAGGCAACTCTCTTCTCTCTCTTGATCCTTGCTTCCTTGCATAAATCTCGAAACTCATTGGAGGTATACCCACCCCTCTTGTCTGTCCTCAACACCTTGATCTTCTTCCCTGTCAAGTTCTCCACCTGAGCTTTGAACTCCTTGAACTTACTGAAAAACCTCATCCTTGGTTCTCGTGAAGTAGATCCAGGTCTTCCTGGAGAAATCATCAATGAAGGTTACATAATAAGATGCACCCTTCACTAAAGAAACTAACATAGGCTCGCAAACTTCAGAATGTATCAAATCCAAAATCCCTTTGGATTGAGTCTAGCTGCTAGGAAATGAAACCTTGGCATTTTTTTCAAGAGCACAACCTCTGCACACCCCATGCTGCTCTAGACTGAAGTCTAGAAGTCCGGTGACCATCTCCCTCAGTATGGGTAGTGCTCTGTGATGTAGATGTCCCATACTCCTATGCCATAACTCGCACAAGCTCTCCCTGTTCTGCACCAATGCCTGAATAGGCTTGCCCTGAAGCCTGTACAAGTTCCCTTCCCTGAACCCAATCCTCATGGTAGTGTCGCGACTGGCTCCGTTTGGATAGATGAACACCTATCCCCTACAAAAAGTAATTGCATAACCCTTATCCTCCATGACTAAGATGGAAAAAAGGTTCTTCTCAGACCAGGTACAGAGTACCTCCTGAGCATCAAAGGATCCCCCTGACTCAAGTTGGAACTGAACTGTCCCAACCCCGCATTGCATACTTGGTATCATCACCAAGTTCTACGTGGACCTCTGAGTCTTCCTTTGATAATTTGCTGAATAGCTCTCGAGCTTCTGCCATGTGGCGGGAGGCACCACTGTCTAGGTACCAAGCACTCCTAACAATAATGCTGATCGAAAGGCAGGAAACTAGAGAGAAATCTCTCTTGAACTTTGCTGCAAGTTCACTCAAATGATTCTATGCTGTGGCTGCTACTTTCTATGTCCTCCCTTTGCCTTTCTTCTTCTTTGGACACCGAGAAGCGTAGTGACTGTTCTTGTGACAAATGTAGCACTTGAGCTTGCCCAAGTCCCGCTTTTGTCTAGATTGCTGTCCCTCTCCCTGACTGTTACCTTTCTTGATTTTACCTTTGCCTTTCTTAGCCTTGGTGATGAGGGCCAAGTTTTACTCACCTCCTCCCTGCTTGTTGGCTTTGGACTCCTCCTGAGTCTCCTCCTAAATACAATCGTCCCAATAATCTCTACTAGTTTGGGATGTGCTCCCATGCATAGATCCCCTTTACAAACGGTTCCCATGACTTGGTGAACCTGTTCAGAGCTACATTCACTAGCTCTACATCCAAGATCGTCTCTCCAACAACTGCAAGTTGATCACGGATCTTTGTGATCCTCATAAGGTAACTGGTAACATTGTTAGATCTGTTCATCTGACAATCTCTAAGCTTATTCTTCAGGACCATTTTCTGGTTCAGGTTGTCACTTTGAAAGAGACCAACTTGGGCATCAAACATGTCCTTTTCTTTGGTCTTTTCTGCTACATGCAGGATCAAGTGATCCTTCACTGCCTCTAGTATCACCCTCTCTGCCTTTATGTCCTTCTTCTCCTGTGTTGCTTGATCTGCAGGATCTACTGGCACTGGAAGGACCTTATTGACATTCTTCCACAAGTCATGCTCTTTCAAGATCAAGGTGACTCTTGCCTTCCAAGGAAAGAAATTCGAAGCCCCATCAAGCTTGTCCTCGAATCTGATATTGCCCACTGACATGGCTGTCATGTGATTAGTCCTTCAAGCACATTGTTGTTGAGACCTCTGAAAATTTTTGCACTCAACAACTGATTCTGCTTTTCTCTCAGAGAAATGGCTCTGATACCATGTTAATTTCTTAAAACCAACAACTAGGTAAATCACATCAGATCTGATTTACACTATTGGAATTAGTTAACTTTGCAGCGAAAAACTAGAAAAACAAAATCACACATGAACAATTATTTTTTGCTCTTCAAGATTAGTTCTTCATTCAAAATAACTTCGGAACTTACAAGAGCTCCCGTACTTGGAAAAATGGCTCTAGGAAAGAAAATCACAAACACCCTACAAACTTGATAAATCACAGTGCCTCAATCTGCGTGTTACTGATCTACTGAAGCTGTTCGTACGGATTTGTATGCACTGTACGGATCTGTTGTATATTGCCTATTTTTGTGTGCTGCCTCTATTTGCGTGTTGCCTCGATTGTTGAAAATACATTTTAGTTCAGCATACACTTAGTCTACATTAGATTTCGGTCTCCTATAAAGATACAACAACCATACAACTGTTCTTTATGGACATAAACACTCATAGACAAGTTCTGAAATAAAATAGCAGCGGAAATAATTTATGAACAATAGACAATAACCCTCATTTGGCACAAAAATCTGTGCATAAGCACTTGAAGAAACACAAAAAATATGGCAGATTTGAGGAGAAAGTTTATTTATTCAGCGTAAGGAAAAATTCTTAGTACAACAACTTACAATCAGCATTAATAATCTGTACTTTCACCCTATCTGAGCAAAAACAACATATCTTTCCTTAGCAACACAGTCTGAATTAAAAAAAACTGACTTCCAGTACAACCTGTACAGTCACTAACAACAAAAATATTTCTTGGTTTTCGTGCCCAGAAAAAGGTACTGATCCGTACCTCACTGTACGGATTTATCAGCAGCAGTAAAACACCTAGAAATCCATGCCAATACATAGCAGACATTTTTGTGCTAGCTGTAGTTGCAAAGCCAACATAAAAATGTTGTACGACCTCCTCCAATCCGTATTGTACGGCCTCCACTAATGCTGAACCTATCTAGAAGTGTGTGCCGATCCTCCTAGGGATGCGTTCCAACTTTTGGCTGCTGAAACTCTTTTCCTCCAAGCAAAGAAACCTTCTTGGGATGCGTGCCTCTTCACCTTCCCTCAATCTCTCCTCAAAAGTGCGCCCTCCTTCTCCTAATGAGCTGCCTTTTAATGAATTTTAAATGTAACTGCCCTAACCCTTGGTCTTGCAATGATATTGACGGTCAAGATTATATCTTGCCCTCATGAGATCAATGGTCACGACTTAATCATTCGTTGAGGTCACTTAAGTCATTAAAGTGACCCATAACATCATAAAGTCACTTTTACATAAAAAAAATTAAGACCCAACTTTATAAAGTTACTTTATAAAAATGTATTATAAAGTCAGTAGGAGAAAATTTGCTTGGTCACTTCTGCATGCTAAGTGCTGCCAATGCAGAAGTACCTTCAAGCTACCAAATTTCAACACTCCCTCTTAGCGAGAAAGGTACTTCTGGTATCACCACCAGAATCTATCTCCATCTCATCAACAACCATTGTTGCTCCCTCTGTACTAGAAGTCTCTGCTACCTCTGAATAGGAAGCCACTACTCCCACTACACTGGAAGCTTCCGCTGCTACCTCTGCTGTACCACGAACTAAAGACATGCTCCTAGGAGACTGCACACTCTCCTGAGCATCCATTTGTGTCGACTCATGCCTGCTGAGTCCTTTGAGAGTCCCAGAAGAAGACCGAGTCCCCAGTATCAAATCTTTCTCCCGTGCTAACTGACAACTCTCCGACAAAGAATTTGAGTCCAGAAATCCATTGGACCCCAACACAGCTCGCCCCAACAACCTGTACAGGCCCTCATACCCGACACCAAGCATCATTGCTGTGTCAGCAATTGCTCCCATAGGATATAAAAACACATGTCCACCGTAGAAGACAACTCCAAATCCACTCTCATCCAAAGTTGACACTGAGAGCAAATTAACTGTCAACTCTGGAATATATAATACCTCGGCAACCTCCAAAAAACCTCCTGACTCTAGTTGTAATCTCACCCTTCCAACCCCCTTTACTGTAAGTTGTGGGCCGACTCCACAATTCACTATGCAGTCTGAGTCTATCTCTGTAAGATCGGGGAAAACTGACCTCAACCCACTCATGTGCCGAGAAGCTCCACTGTCCAAAAACCATGACTCAATGTCCTCGAATGCTAGGCACTCACTGCCCACGGGACCAGTCATGATAGAGAACTCCTTCTCATATCTCTCAACAAAGTCTACAACCTCTGTTAAAGCTGACACCTCTGGTTCCGACTTCTTGTTGTTGTTGTTCAGACATTGACTAGCATAGTGGCCAGCCTTGTGACATGCAAAGCATCTCACTTTGTTCATGTCCTTCTTCTTCTCATTGCCCTTTATCACAAGAGCAACATTCTTGTCGTCTGCACCATCCAATGCCTTTTCCTGAGACCCCTCTTAGATCTCCTCTTACGTAAAATCATCCCACAATCTGCTCTAGTTAGGGAGCTTCTCTCTTCCCACCACACACTTCACAAAAACCTCCCACTCCTTGGTGAAGCCTTTGAAGGATATCCACACCAACTTTGAGTCAAGAATGACTTCTCCAACAACTGCCAACTCGTCCTTCACTTGTGCAATCGGGGTGAGGTAGGTGGCCACACTCTCTCCTTTGACCATCCTAGCACCATGGAGCTTTTCCTGGAGAGCCATTTTCCGGTTCTTGTTCTTTGCCTCATACAGACTTTTCAATGCATCCCACATTTCTTTGGCTGTCTTCTTCTCAGCCAAGTGTGGAATAAGGTGGTATTTGACTCCGTCCAAGATGATTCTCTGAGTCTTGGCTTCCTTCACCTCATGAACATCAAGAGCTATGGGATCTGAAGCAGGTACATGCATGATGGTGTTCGCAAACAACCATAATTTGTTCTCCTTGAGAACATTGCTGATTCTAACCTTCCACTGCAGGTAGTTGGAGATCCCCTCCAACCTATCTTCAAATCTGATGCTGGAAGTCATCTTTGTTCTCCCGACAAAGACCTTTTCTGCCTTTCTTCAAGCTAATGCTTCAACAAATCACTTGCTGTCCCAAGTGCCAAAGCTGCCCACTGAACTTCAGAGCACCTGCTCTGATACCATGTTGAAAATACATTTTAGTTCAGCATACACTTAGTCTACATTAGATCTCAGTCTCCTATAAAGATACAACAGCCATACAACTGTTCTTTATGGACATAAACACTCATAGACAAGTTCTGAAATAAAATAGCAGCAGAAATAATTTATGAACAACAGACAATAACTCTCATTTGGCACAAAAATCTGTGCATAAGCACTTGAAGAAACACACAAAAAATAGGACAGATTTAAGGAGAAAGTTTTGTTATTCAACTTAAGGAAAAATTCTGAGTACAACAACAACTTACAATCAGCATTAATAATCTGTACTTTCACCCTATCTGAGCAAAAACAACATATATTTTCTTAGCAACACAGTCTAAAAAAAAAAAACCGACTTCCAGTACAACCTGTACGGATTGTACAGCCACTAACAACATAAATATTTCTTGGTTTTCGTGCCCCAAAAAAGGTACAGATCCATACCTCACTGTACGGATTTATCGGCAGTAGTAAAACACCTAGAAATCCGTGCCAATACACAGCAGAAATTTCTGTGCTACCTATTGCTTCAAAGCCAACATAAAAATGTTGTACGACCTCCTCCAATCCGTACTGTACGGCCTCCACTAATGTTGAACCTGTCTAGAAGTGCATGCTAATCCTCCTAGGGACGTGTGCCAACTTTTGGCTGCTGAAACTCTCTCTCCAAGCAAAAAAACCATCTTGGGATGCGTGCCCCTTCACCTTCCCTCAATCTCTCCTCAAAAGTGCTCCCTCCTTCTAATGAGCTGCCTTTTAATGAATTTTAAATGTAACTGCCCTAACCCTTGGTCTTCCAATGAGATTGACGGTCAAGATTAGATCTTGCCCTCATGAGATCAACGGTCACGACTTAATCATTCGTTGAGGTCACTTAAGTCATTAAAGTGACCCATAACATCCTAAAGTCACTTTTACATTAAAAAAAATTAAAAGACCCAACTTTATAAAAACGTATTATAAAGTCACTAGGAGAAAATTTGCTTGGTCACTTCCTTACGCTGAGTGTTGCCAATGCAAAAGTACCTCCAAGCTACCAAATTTCAACATTGATTTGCGGGTTGCCTCGATCTACATGATGTCTCAATTAGTGTGTTACCTTGATTAGCATGCTGCCTCGATTCATGTGCAATTGTTCTGCTGCCCTGTTCTCTTCTCGCCAAATTACTCGCTCAACTGTGAATAATGAATCTCTCTTGACTCCTCCCTTTGCTGTCCTTTTATAACATTGCGTTGGGCCAAATATCTAATCTTAACGGACGAGATTAAATCTCACTGTCCCGTTAGATCAATGACCCACATTTAATTTAAGTCACTAGTGCCAAAACTTAGGCACTTTATTAAATTAAACTCACTTTATAAAAAGACGTTCACTTTATTAATTAATTAATAAAGTGAACTCTCAAAAAGCATAGGAGTCATTAAATGACGATTTCCACAAGTTAGAAACCCCTTATAGAAATACCTCTCTGAGCTACAACCATCAACAGTGGGCATCTCCAGTGATACTATTTTCTACTATTACATTTAAAATATCGCTTTAAACCACAAAACTACATGACGACTTATACTTGTGAACCTCTTATGTGCAAAGGCCACTCCTTGGGTTCTTTATTGCCTTTGCGTTTCTGTCCAATGTGGGATAAATTTTCCACTTCCTTCAATGTCAAATCACTCTGAATATTTCCCATTTAGTCCATCCATATGTTATCCAATATTATCCAACCTTTCACACGTGTATCACATTCAATATTTTTGTATTGAAAACAATGGAAATTGCCACAAACTTCCTCTAGTTGAGAGCATCCAATTAGATCTTGCTCTTCCAAACAGCTAGACTTTTTTTTCCATGTTACAAAGCCTGGGGAAAACATCCGAGTACATCTCCTCGTTTCGAGGATGGTTACCCAAGGTAAAACCTAGAATCTTCAGGGCACAAGGCTGGTTAACAACAAGGCTCAAAGCCATTACAATAATATACATGTTAAGAGCTCAACATGTCACTTGTGGGAATTGAACCTGGGTGGTGAGGATAACAATCATTCCTCCCATCCACCTAAGCTAAACCCAATTGACTTCCAAACAGCCAGACTTAACAAAACCTTCAGGGAGTTTTACCAAATGCTTGCATTCCAAGGGTTCAACTTAAACTGTTGAGAGTTTGCTAAATACTTCAGGTAACCTTGACAAGTTCTTGCATCTGGACATGTTCCAACTTTTAAATCTCTCATTGCTATCAGGGAATCAAAATCATTAAGCAGTTGCTCTAACTTCTACACCTCCGACTGAAAAGGGAAGTTTGCTGAAAAATTTGAGCAACCTTGACAAGCCTGTATATATCGGGAGATGTTGTCCTCTCAATGCATATGGAGAATGAAAGTTGCTTGAAAGTTGATGTCTCCAAACAAGTAAGCTATCCAAAATCTGGAATTGTTAATGATGAGTAAGATTTGGCATTTCCTTTTCCAGGAAATGAGAGTGTTCTTGTTTAGTCCAACTGGATTTCTAGGGATAATTAATGTACATGTTTCTTAGCTTATGATGAAATTTGCAGCTGCTTAAGTGCACTTGGGAACATTTTGTTTTATTTTATTCATTTGTGTAATTTTGCAGGGAAGAACTTTGGAGCTTGCGCACCTAACTCTAGTAGTTACTGTACTTAAGGAAATTGAGCCCATTTTAAAAGTCAAAATTGTGCCAACAACGAGAAGAATGTCTTTCAACTTGAATTTTTGTAAATTTAGGATATTGAAGAATGTTTTTGTAAAATGACGTAGAATGCTGCAGTTTAACATTACCATTCAGGAAAAAAATGCAGTTTAACATGATTATTCATGGAAAGAAAGTTTGACATTACCATTCATGAAAAAAATGCAGTTGGACATGACTATTTATGAAAAAAATGGGTACTGGGCTATGCAATTGATCGGTGCTACTAATAAGTATGTTCCCAACATAGGTACTTCATAAAAGATATTTCTTTTTAGCACCACAGTCATGTTACATGAGTGTGTTTTTCATTGAATTTATTTATTTTTTATATTTGATATTTTAAAGATAAAATCAAAATATACATGGTTTAGCCTTCTTGGCCCAAAAAGGGAAACTGAAAGAGTTTCAGCCATGACCTACGATCACGTATTAAAGTCGTCCAAGGCCTTATTAAGGATTCTGTTGTGCTTCATAGAATAAAAAATATACAAACAGAAAATACCTTTTCGTGCCAGTTTCAACCTTCAAAACATTGACACATTTAACCTGTCATAACGAGTACGACGCAGTATTATTTCCAGAAATCAATATAAAGACCAAACAGATTTTGAAAAGGGTTCACCTCCTGTAAATTCTTTTCTAGAAATGATTCACTCTGCAAAGATAAAGCTTCTTTAGAAAGATGATCAGAGCAAACATTAAATTCTCTCTATATATGAGTGAAAGTGATGTCTGCAAACTTTCTCTTTACCTCGGAAATCCTGTTCATGATTGGTTAAGAACCAAATTCTCAATCTGGCACTTATCATTTACTCAATCCATAATTAGCCTGGAATCTTCCAGAACTTGTAACTTGATTGCAATCTTCTTCACTTTTCATAGCTTATCTACACTGCCGCGTTGCTGAGTCACCTGAAGAACCATCATACTTCTTCCAATTCAAACCTATTAATCTTCTGAAATCTTCCTAATTTAACTATGATTAACTATGAATTATTAAAGTTAAAAGAATTTGGGGGTTTCCAATTCTCCATTTCAATTTGAAATAGAATGGGTAAATGATCTGAAGACCCCCCCATAACCTACCCATGACTTCATTTTAGAAGCTTCTCTCAAATGCTTTCAACAATCAGGGATCTATCTAAATGCCTTCTTTTCCTCTTCTAAAGTTTCTCCAAGTAGGGACTAACTGAACTGACTCAATATCAATAAGCTTCAAATATTTAAATATATGATTAAAATAATCACCCATAGGCTCTGGGCTAGTGGATTCTCCCCAAATTTCCCAAGTTCATAGTCAGATTTAAGTCATCTCCTATTACGACATTATCACCTTCCAGGGAACCTTGACCTTTCAGCTTCTTGCAAAATGGCATCTTGTCGCCATAGAGCCTATACAAATGCATAGTTCTAAACACTTTTCACAATTCCTTTGATATGCATTCCCACTGAAAACCTACTTTCAATATAGCAATAGAGATTGGATCAATACTAGCATTCCAACCTAAGACAAGACCACTTGAAAGACCCTCCACATCCAAAGAACAAAAATTCCAGCCCTTCAAAAAAGAAGAAAGAACTTAAATAGCCAAACATAGTTCCTTACAATAGGACAATCTTTAGATCATATATTGAAAACGATCTTTTTAGGGATAACTTTTTTAGTGCACCCCTAACCCCTCTAACATTCCTTGAGAGAATAATCATTAATGCAACTTCTCCTAGGCCTTTCATGCTCTAAGGAGCCCTATTCTAGTCATTTGTTTCTGTTCTCTAACTTCCTTGAAAGCTTTGTTTGTTTGTTTTGCAATGGACATGTGATATTTCCTCCTAAGAGAAGGGATTTGACTCATGTCTAGTGCCAATCTCCCCTCTAGTTCCCCTTTCTCCTTTACGAATGATTCCTTCCTTGGCCTTACACTGTAATTTAACCTTAGGTTTTTTTGGGCGGTCTTAACCCGTTCCTCCTTCTAGACGAATTTCAGCCTCCAAAGAAACCCATAAACTTTAGAGACATTTTTTTTGAGAGGTCAAGTCTAATTCACAATTTACAAACTTGGGGATTCTTGCCTCTTAATCAACCCTTAAGGATGTCCAAACCTGAACAAGGATTTTCTAAAAGGAATTTATGTTTGTTCTAATTACCAAAGAACAAGAGCCCGGACCTTGAATTGTCATACCTTGTTGAGAGCATGTTGTAAGACTTGCCTTTTGGAGCTCCAATTCAGTGGCATTTTGAGAGATTTGAACTAGAGAAAAGGAGGCCCGAGATTTTTTCTCACCTCTATCAAGGGCTTCTACGACAACTTGTTGATCCCCTTGCTCAAGAATTGCACGGCCTTCAATTCCCTTGGATTCCCTTCACCTCAAAGATCATTAGAATTTTTTGAACCCTTAGCTTTTTTAACCCAAACCTCCTCCTTCCATCTCCTTCCATCATGAGGTTCCTTGTAGTATCACCATAGATGCCCTACTTTATGACAACAAGCACAACATAAATGTAACTTCCAGTGATCCAACCTTTCACTCCATTTCAATCTCAGTGAGAAGCCCTTTACAAAGTTCATTCTCCACTAAAATCTGCACAACTTGCTTATCTTCCTATCCTTAAAAGTTTTTATTTTATATATATATATATATTTTATTTATTTATTAATTTTATTTATTTCTTAATTCCGGGGTAATAAATCTTCTTATAGAATTCCCTATTTTCTCTAAGATCCTTTTACTCCATAATCCAATTGGACGGTCTACATTGAGACCCACACTCACTAACTAAACACGGGTTCACTTTTTGGATCAAATCTCAGTACCCACCTATTTAAACATAGACCTAAAGGACCCCATAACCAGCCTTGGTTTAGAATGACCTCCAAATCCTTTGCACTCCTGAATTCGAAACAAATCATCCTTGTATCAACATATGGAATTTAGGAATGTGCCCTATAATCTTTTCACTATGCTCTTCCAACCATCTTTTCACCTCTTTACACATAAAACAACCTATTAAAGCTCTCTCCATTAACCCTTCCGCTTCATCCATTCCTATATCCTTCCCCATGACCATTTAAACCCTATCCTACCTAAACTTGATACACTTGTATGTTTTTCTCCTCTAATTGGGTTTGTATCCTTTACTCTCCTTTGAGCCACCTAAAACCTTAAGTTCTCCTCCTTTTGCAATTTGCACCAGACTTGGGATGTTGTCAAGAGCACAAGGATATTGAACATAATTTTGGATACCAAAAGCTCTAGGTTCTATTTAAGCTACATTCGAAATAACATCCAAACTCTTGTCACCATCCTTCTTTACTCATGGTCCAACTTCTTTTAATTAATCCACCATCTAATCCTACAGACTGGAATGAACTTTTAAGAATATGACATATTCCCCTTGCAACCCCTATCCTTTAATATTTGCATGGGCCTCCATCAATTTACCCCTAGAACCAAGACTTTCGGGCCTAGTACCACAAATCCTTGAGCTCAAACATCTCAAAAGGATCACACATTCCACCACACTTCCATTAACTCCTCCCTTGGTTTGAATATGGATTGGGGGCATGGAATCCCATCCTCCTCAAAGTCTACTACATCTCATTAGAGAACATTCCACCACACTTCCATTAACTCCTCCCTTGGTTTGAATATGGATTGGGGACATGGAATCCCATCCTCCTCAAAGTCTACTACATCTCATTAGAGAAATTTTGAGGTAAAAATGGGTCTTAAAACAAAAAAGAAATGTGCTATCAACATCAACTTTAACAAAACCAATAGGATTCAAGATAATGATGTCAAACATAAAGGTAAATAGTTTTGGATGGAAAGAAAATAAAAAATATTTTTCTAATCATATTTTCAACTCATCTGTTTATAGGTTTATTCAAATTTCAAGTATTGGATGCATAATTAAATTCCACATCCAACAAGTATCCACTATGCATGCTTTTGTATAACATCTCCAACCTCCCAAGCTAGGCCACATCACACAATCTCAACTTCTGTGGCTCTCAATCAACCATATTATAACATCAACTAACATACTACTGAACAATGCTACTTTGAAAATTCATCTGCGCAGATTCTATTCTAAACCCTAGTCTGCGCAATATCTCTTGAAATAACGCGCTCAACCTCAAGTTGAGTCACTTCACACTAACTTTCTCCTTTTAACACAACTTTAAGCAACAAAAGTAACTAAAAACAACTGTGCACAAGTATACCGATCACACAACACTACTGTGCGTCCAACCATCCTAGCATCACATGCCAATTATGATTTCCTTGTGTGCAGGGTCTATTTCCCTGTATTCCCACATGAGTTGCAGCCTCCTGTGTACACAAACTACTTTTTTGTGCACTCGACCATTCAATCCTTGCCTCAGAGACTCATGACTAATATCAAAGGATAACTTAATATGAAAAACTATAAATAACCGTCATACTTAGACATAACTAAAATAATGACCATCAACATCACACTTACATGTGCAAGCAACATTAAACAAAATAACAACACTTACTTATATGCAACAACACACAAGAATTAACCCTATCAAACATAGATAAATAGACACACAATGTATGAGACAAGTACATAAATAACACTTATCTTTTATGAAAAGTCACCAAATGCGTGCAAAACTCAGACGTTCCTTCCAACCATAGAGTATGTTGCTCATATACTTTCAACAACATGTCACCCCTGAGTTGGGGCTTAACTCCACTAGGGAAAAATGGTTTCTAGGGACAAGCTAAGTTTTGATTCTCAACATAATTGCTCAGTCTAAGATGCCCGCTGTTGCAACTAGCCTGCAATCTCTCATTCCCCACACACCCGTCACACCTAAGGAAGTGTGCCCCTTCTTTTCTCAACAGTCCTTCGGCTACCCCACTTCCCTTCCAGGGTTACCAACAAAAGGGTGGACATGAAATCTCCGAGTCCCGCGACTAATGCCCAACGCACTAGGGAACAATTCTCAGCAAAACTCTCCCCTGGAGAGTATGCTCACGAGTCTGACAACCCGCTTCTTCAACAATAAATCTCTCACCCAAAGAGATTTCTCACGAGCCTGACAACCCGCCTCTTTGACATCAAAATTCTAATTATAGTACAGAAAAACCCTTTACAAGTTTCTCTCTACAGATAAAGTAATAGTTTTCCTTTTTCCCTGGATTGACCCCTTCTGCTCACGAGAAAGTGAATAATGAATAATCCCTCAAAATACACTAAGGCCAACAATATGTATTGCATGCCTTAAACTCGACACTTGTCACCTTTAGAAGTAGCTTAAGCCACTTGGTGACTTGTTCTTTACCCTCGGGAACATAGGATAAAATAAATATCCATAACATACACTTTTCTGGAATTATTATTAAAATATTCCCTAAGACTTAAGTCCCACACCCTTTTTCCTTTTTTCGGTGGAGTTAGTCTCCCATCTCTTTTCATTTGAGTCTGTCTGCGTACAACGATGTAATATTATTAATAACTTGAGTATGATTACACTTTACATGGATAGGTGCAACGGTCTATCTATGTCCCCACTCACTAGCGTCATAATTACATAGGCTCTCTGACCTCAATACATATACAATCATATATATATATGTGTGTGTGTGTGTGTGTGTGTGTATTGAGGCCGAGAGCCCATGTGATTATGAGGTTGGTATATATATATATATATATATATATAAAACTCGGTTCGGTGCACACTCTTAGATCATTCCCGCGCACTTACCCAAGTGCACACAACACTATGAAATGCGTGCACCTTGTCTTTGATAACAATTCTCCGAACACTACTTAGGTGCGTGCAACACCAAAACTTAGTGCCAATGTTTCACCAACCTATATGTATATTTACACTTATAATTGGTACCAACGACTCACCAACGTATATGTACAATTACAAAGGGTCCATATTTGGATGTACATGAACACATTTTTTTTCATGAATATCCAACTTATGTTAGTTGGGTCGATCAAAAGAATGCAAAATGCGTATTCATTGGATGTGGAATTTAATTCTGCATCCAACAAAGAAACACATTTTTTTTTCATGTATATCCAATTTCAAATCTTAGACTTCTGCGATTAATATTAATGTTTGAGGGTTTTTTTTGTTTTTGTTTTTGTTTGTTTTACTTTTGTCAGAATTCTTGCATTTATTTTTAATTCAACATTTTAGACCATGCCCCTATGGTCCATCATTAGGAACATGCATCCATACCACTATATCCTATATATTTCAGTGTGGGTCTATCAAAAACATGTAGAGTGGGTACTTGTTTGATGCGAAATTTAATTTTGCATCCAACGAGTGGTTACACTTGAAACTTGAGTGAACCTATAAGGACATAAGTAGAAAATACGATATATATATATATATATATATATATATATATATATATATATTTTTTTTCTTTGAAAATTTATTTTATTTTACTATAGTAACTATTTTTTTTTTCTTAGGAGGTCCATTTTAGACCTCAAAATTTCTCTAATTTGAAACTGTAATCCATTGCCTAGCTAGAAATAGATTTAAAAAACCTTTCAATGCCTTAGATGTCATTGAACCTAAGCCTTTGAATGTGAATCCATCCTTAGAGTCATCGTTCTTTCCATGTTTCATGAGTTTTCCCTAACTTGGACTTTATATTTGTAGTTGCATTGTGCTTGCAAGATGATAATTAAAATGCTATGGTGACAATTCTCATCATCATAAAACAAATAATTCAATTTCTCAATGATGCTACTTGTAGTTTCCTTTAGTTTATCATTTTTGAAATTGTCTAGATAGGGAATTATGTTGGGCATGAAAATATCCACAACTCCAAAAATGTGATCGTCTACTTTGGGATGTGACAAGGGACAACATAATAAGGATTAACGTGTTTTTTTCTTAAAGCTGGGGTTGAACAAATTATATAATGGTTAGAAAGGCCAATTAATGCTTCTAACAATTTTTTGTAAGTGTTTGTGAACATTATCTAAGTAGTCAGACTCTAAGTCACCAACATGAGCTTCAAAATGAACAATGAGCTTCAAGTAGTTAAACTCTAAGTCACCAACATGAGCTTCAAAATGAGCTTTAATCTTCAATTCAATTGAAACAATACTTTCTACAACAATAGAACATAGGGATTTTCCCCTTCCAATTACTCAAAATTACAAAATGACCTAGTAATAAATAAAAAAATAATATTATCACTTTCATGTAGCATAATGAAACAAAATCTTGATTTTTTAAGTTCTAGCTTAGTTATGAGTGCAAAAAGTTACATTTTGATGTTTACTACCCAAAGATCAATTCCATGCCCAATAATTTTTTTTACATTATTGCCAATGAAAAGCATTATATGAAATTCAACTAAATAATTGCAAACTATTAACCATTAATATTTTTTAAGATGACAATACAAAAGAAAAGAAAGTAATCTAGTTGCATATAGAATGAAATGCCAATTTATATTACATTATTATTACTCTTTGTCCCACCTGCATGGCATGAATTTCAAAGGGATGAGGCTAAGTGCAAGTCTTGAAATTTTTTGGCAAAAAATTATACCCCTCAAAAGTGGCACTTAAGTAGAAGGAAATCCGTTCTTTGTTGTGCATCCCCTTAGAGCATATTTGTCAAAGGACTTCCAAAGGGAGAGAGGCTAAGTTGCAGGAAACACCTAGTTTCCCAGTTCCTTAAACATCTAGAAACACCGAAACATGTATAGAACGTCTTGGAAACACCATTGTACGATATGGCTAACAATGTTTCCAAGGCGTTTCATCCATTTACAGTGATGCTTTGACCAATTTTCTGGAAGCTTTTAGGCCCACCTAAGTGCCTGAGAGGGGTACCGGACATAGGAAAATATTTCCTTGTCCATGCTAATGACCCTTTTGTTGATTTTTCAATATGCAAGGTTTAAGCATGAAGTTCATTCCTTTTTAGCATTTAACTTGAACCATAAACAATTTTGTTGCAGCAACCAAGATCACAAGAAGAAACACCATGCAAAAGTACACAAGAAGTATCTTGGGAAACCCTTCTCAACAAGGGAAGAAAACCCAACCAATCCTTTGCTATATTCTTCAAGAGAAATACCTTCACCAGCAAGAAAACCTAGCACACAAGAGGGTGCTTGCAAACCCTAGAAGATTAGTGCCCAAGAGAGGTGCACACTTTTCCCAAGAAGATGTACTTGCTGAAATTTTCAAACTCACACAAAAGATATGATTCCTCAATGGGGAGTTTACCTTTACTTATATTAGACTTGAACTGTCAACATAAGTGTCTATAGGAACAACATGGCCGACCTCTCTAACTCACAATATAATTAATAATAACTAGATTAATTATCTTTTACATTAATTATCAATTACCTTAAGGTGGGGCCGACCTGTACCCTTTACATTACAATTAGGGTTACATGTAGGTTTGACTCTTGAACAATATAACAAGGGATCTCATACACCCACTAGTGCTTAGCCACTAGGGGCACATCCATAGGGATGTCCATATCTCTATCTCACTGTGTTTCACAGGAGAACCACACTCACTAGTTCTCAACCACTAGGATCATGTTCACCCGTGCCCATCCACAGTCATGTCCACTCAACAAATCTTCTTTCTCACCGCATTACACAGGAGAGTCATCTGGAGTTCATCATCTCAACTCTCTGTTCAGAGGAGGCTAATAAATTGTCTTCATCTCTGTCTCATAACGATGCACCCAGCTCATGGGAATTCACACGTTCACCTTGTGCTCAGCCACATGCATGTCCAACTCAGCAGATCTCATTTCTCATTGTGTTACACAGGAGAATCATCTGGAGTTCTTCTCAACTCTCTATAAGGAGGAAGGCATCTCTACATTCCAACTCTGTCTCATATAGGAACCACACACCCATCTCATGGGCTCTCTCTCAGGTATGTGTCCTGGAGGATGTCTCACGCAGCTGTAATCATCAACACTCCCTCTCAGCTAGGGAGACATTCTCCACCAGGCCAAGTCTCTGACGAAAATACTCGAACTTTGTCTTGGAAAGTGGTTTGGTGAAGATATCTGCGATCTTCTCATGAGGAGGAAGATACTGCAAGTGTACTGTCTTCCTCTGCACCATGTCTCTGATATAGTGATACTTTATCTCGATGTGTTTCGATCTGTCATGAAACACAAGGTTCTCAGAGAGCTTCACACAACTCTAATTATCATAATGAATAGTAGTAGGATCCATCTCATGATCGGATAAGTCAGTCAAAAGTTTGCGAAGCTATAATTCTTCGTAGACTGCTACACTCAATGCAATGTACTCTGCCTTTGCAGTACTCAATGCCACAAAGATATGTTTTCTTCTACACCAGGAAACCATGCTAGACCCTAAAGTAAAGCAACAATCGGAGGTGCTTTTTCTGTCCACTGCACTCCTTGCCTAATCTACATAGGCATATCCTTGCAGGCTCAAGTCTACACTAGAGGCATGTCTTAGGCCATAACCAACTGTGCCTCATAAGTATCTCAATACATGTTTTGCAGCTATCCAATGTGTCTGTCTTGGTTGGCTCATAAACCGGCTAAGCACATTCACTGCATAGCATATGTCCGGTCTGGTGTTAACCAGATACATCAGTGATCCAATTAATTGTCTGTATAAGTGTGGATATACCTCTCCTGAATCATTATCACTCATCTTCTTCAAATCCATCACCATTGGAGTGGGCATGGATTTTCATTCTGTCATACTAAACTTTTTCAATAGCTCCACAGTATATTTTCCTTGACTCAGGAAAATCTCATTTGTCCTCTTCCATACTTCTAGTCCCAGGAAGTAGTGCATCAAGCCCAAATCCATCATTTCAAATTTAGCAGTCAATGCTTGTTTGCATTCATCAATGAGTCTCTCTGAACCGGTGAGGAAAAGGTCATCCACATATAGGACTAAAATAACACACTCGTTGCAATCAATGTGATGATATAAGTTTGGATCATCAACACTTTTGTTGAATCCCAAACTCATAAAAAATCCATCCATTTTCTCATACCAAGCACATGGTGCTTGTTTTAGACCATATAGAGCTTTCTTCAACCTGCACACATGAGATCTTTCATTGTGTATAATGAATCCTTTTGGCTGCTCGATATAAACTTCTTCCTCAATTTCATCATTGAGAAAGGATGTCTTTACATCCATCTGGTGTAGCTTCCAACCCATGGAAGAAACTAGTGAAATGATAGAACATATGGAGGTGTATCGGGCTACTGGAGAAAAAGTCTCGTCATAGTTAAATCCCTCTACTTGTGAGAACCCTTTGGATACAAATCTCACTTTGTATTTTTGATGCTTCCATCAACTCCATGCTTGATTTTATAAATCCATTTGGAAGTCACTACAGACTTTCCCTCTGGTCTTGGAACAATATGTCATACATCATTTTTCAATATAGATTAATATTCTTCAGTCATGGTATCTTTCCATACTTGTTCACCTGAAGCTTTTCCATGACAAGATGGCTCTGAGTCAATGATGTGGGTCACGGATGAAAGGTAGTCTGAGAATCTCTTTGGTATCTTGCTCTCTCTGGTTGTTCCTTGAGGGGATTTATGTCCCTCTGCTTCTTGTAGAGTTTGTCGGGCCCAAGCAGGACTTTTATGTCCAACTATAATATATTTGGGTATGTCACTTGGAGCAACTGGATCGACTGGAACAACTGGATCAACTAGAATAATGTTTGTCTCCCTCTGAACTGCTGAAGGGGGAGAAGACATTGTCTCACTATCAATTTCCATCTGAGTTGATCTGAATCTTTGGAAGGCTACTTCTTCTTCAAAGGTAACATCTCTGCTTATTTCAATTTGTCTTTGACTAGGAATGTAGATTCGATATGCCTTTGAGGATTCCCTGTATCCTACAAATGTTGTTAAGAACCAATGTTAGGTAGCTAAAGAGGTAGTAGTGGGGGGCCAGAGGGCCCATATTGATAATAATGGAGGCCATTCAATGTAAGGTGGACTAGGTCTACTATATTATTAAATAAGGCCCACTATGGAAGTTAGATATAATAAATGGGTATTTAGATATAATAAATGTAATATGACTTCTTAGAAGGTTCTACTTCTAGAAGATTCCTCCTCTAGAATGTTCTTAGGTGATGGTAGAAATATATAAAGGGGTTCAAGAAATGTAATGGGACATGAATTGAATTATTGTATTGTGAGCTGTAGCTCAATAAGAGGATGCCCCAAAGATTCAAAGAACAATAATTCAGAAGAACAAGATATAAGGAACCACACTTTATTATTACGAAACCCTTGAGGTAGGGCAACACCATACAATGGATCCTATTATGGAAGATATCCTCTCATGTTCACTTGCCTTTTCGAGGGGGCATCCTCCTATTGAGTTACATATCACAATACAATAATTCTCTTCATATCCCATTACATTGCTTGAACCACTTTATATAGTGCTACCATCACCTAAGAACATTCTAAAGGAGGAATCTTCTAGAAGTAGAACTTTCTAAGAAATCCTCTTACATTTATTATATCTAACTACCATAGTGGGCCTTATTTAATAATATAGTGGACCTAGTCCACCTTACATTGAATGGCCTCCACTATTATCATTATGTGCCCTCTGCCCCCCCCACTACCTCTCTAGCTACCTAACAAATGTTCCCTTTCTCCCTGAAGGTTCTAGCTTGGATCTCTTCTCTTTGGTTACATGAAAATATATTGGACACCCAAATATTCTGAAGTGTCCAATCTCAGGCTTCACTTTGGTGAAGGCTTCTTCTGGAGTAATGTTGTTCAGGATATGATGAGGACTTCTGTTTTGAACATAAATTGTTGTCATACATGCTTCTACCCATAGAGTCATAGGTAGAATCTGATCAGGTATCATTGCTTTGGTTGCCTCAATGATAGTTCTGTTTGTCCTTTTTGCAACCTCATTTTGTTGAGGGTTGTAAGGAACTTTGAAATCCCTCTTGATCCCTGCTTCAATACAAAAACTGCTGAAATATCTTGAGATGTATTCTCCTCCATTATATGATCTTAATACTTTGATTTTTCTTCCGGTCTGGTTCTCAACCTGAGCTTTGAATTCTTGAAATTTTGCAAGGACTCCATCCTTGTTCTTCAGAAAGTAAATCCAAGTTTTCCGGGAGTGATCATCTATGAAGAGTACATAGTATAAGTACCCATTCAGAGATGCAATAATCATAGTTCCACACACATCTAAATGTATCAAGTCCAAGATTTCCTTGGATCTATTGTCATTGCTTGGGAAGGATACTTTAACATTTTTTCCAAGAGCACAACCTTTGCAAACACCTTTATGCTGAATCTGTATTTCTGGTAGACTTGTTACCATTTTCTTTAGAGCCAGGAGAGCTATATAAGGAATGTGAGCAAGTCTTCTATGCCATAGATCACTCAAGCTGATAGTGTCATGTAGCAGGGCCCAGACTGGTTTGATGGTTAATCTGTACACATTGTTTTCTCGGACACCAATTACCTTGGCAGAATTTATGTGAGAGTCTTTGTGCCATGCAAGAACTCTTCCTTCTGAGAAAGTAACCTTGTAGCCTTTGTCTTCCAAGGCAGAAATAGAGACAAGGTTCTTGTTCATTCCAGGTACATATAATACTTCTTTTAATTGAAGATGCATATTTGAATCTAGTTGGAAGGTAGAAGTTCCAACCCCTCTCACATTATATCTGGCATCATCTCCAAGGACAACATGTAGATGTGTCTCTTTCTCAACAAAATGTGTTAGGTGATCTCTAAGACCGACCATGTGTCTGGAGGCACCACTGTCAATTAACCAAGTATTATCATTGGTAGTGACCATACATGAGAGTGCTTTGATGTTTTCATCTCCTTGAGTTCGTGTCTTCCTAGAACTGATTTTTCTTGAACCATCAAGCTTGTCTTCCATCATGATTTTACTCATTTTAATTTTGGATTCTTCACAAACCCTTGTAAACTAGGCTAGAAAACCTAACGGCTAGGCTAGGCTAGCACTTTTAGGTTTTGTTGGAATTATGACTGCCAACAATAAGCCTTTGAAGGATAAGATAGCACTGGTGACCTGAATATCTCCTTAAAAGAGTTGCAGAAACCTAATTCTGAATTTTTTTGCAGAAATCAGCGAAACCCTAGGGTCAAAAAGTCAAAATGCTTGGAATTGCAGTTTGAGACTTGTTGGAGGTGTGTTGAAGGAGGTCGTACACACCTATGCTCTTTTTATACCCAACGTCCAAGTGCTGAAAACTCCTAGAAGGGTAGGCCATACAAAATTTCTGGGAACCCTAGGAGGGTCGTACGATTTTTGCAGGAGAGAGAGGATGGCTGAAAGTTGTTTTTGAAATGGGTTCTTCAATACCTATGCTCTGAAACCATGTTGATTTTTCAATATGCAAGGTTTACTCATGAATTTCATTCCTTTTTAGCATTTAAATTAAACCATAAATAATTTTGTTGCAACAACCAAGGTCACAAGAAGAAGCACCATGCACAAGTACACAAGAATTATCCTGGGAAACCCTTCTCAATAAGGGAAGAAAACCCAACCAATCCTTTGGTATATTCTTCAAGAGAAAGACCTTCACCACCAAGAAAATCTAGCACACAAGAGGGTGCTTGCAAACCCTATAAGACTAGCACCCAAGAGAGGTGTGCACTTTTCCCAAGAAGATGTACTTGCTGAAATTTCCAAACTCACACAAAATATATGATTCCACAATGGGGAATTTACCTTTACTTATATTAGATTTGACCTGTCAACATAAGTGTCTATTGGCAAAACAAGGCCAACCTCTCTAACTCACAATATAATTAATAATAACCAAATTAATTATCTTTTACATTAATTATCAATTGCATTAAGGTGGGGCCGATCTGTACCCTTTGTTAGGATCCAATCTACTGATGTAAATTAGAGTGCAAATGATTGTCAATCCGGTGTTTGTAAGACTTAGAGGCACATCCAAAATACATGGATTTAGAGATAACTTTTATTCTTTAATGGGGATAAACCAAAACCTATTCTAAGCGCTGAATATGGAAGAGATGCTAAGCTTCTGTTTAGAAGTCCTATTCATAGATCTCATAACAGTAATCAACAATTGTTTTCCTAAAGAGTATCAATAGTAAGCATTCAAGAGATGTTCGAACTAGTTCTATGGCTTATTAATGCTAGAAGGACAAAACTCTTATTCAAGAGATGCATTCATTGTCTTATTTCATTCATTAGCAACTATCATCAAATTGAATCAAAAGTACTGAAAGCGTAAATAACTCAAAAAACATTCATGATTATCCTAATGCTTGAAAGCAAACTACACATTGAATTCTTATTCAAGAAATCATTCACAACATGAGTAAGGCTTAGAAACACTAAGCATTCTACTTAACTATGGAATTCATATAACTACAACAAAGAATAAACTCATCTACAACAAGATTTAATCCAAAACATGTATCAAAGATTACTTGAAAAGAACATAAATGAAGAGTGTACTAGTTTGGCAAAGAGGGCCCTCCAATGCTTCACATGTACACTTGAGTTGTCTCAGCTAAGAAAGAGCTCCAACAACAATCACATCATCATATCATAGGCATTATCAAGAAAAAAATGCAGAACTGATCTCAAGATTGCAAATTCCAAAGTTTCTTCATTCACAATCAAGGTTGTCATACTAGTCTATGCTTTAGAGTATTTATACAAGAGTTTTAAAACTAATAATGCTAATAAATCTCATAAATATCATGATCAGATCGATAATATATTCTAGGGAGGTCAAATTTCCCCTTCAGATCCATAATATATGACCATATCCCACGAAAATAAAAAACTGTCCATGATTTAAGGCTAAAACAGGGTATTTTCTGCTGAAGTGGCCCTGTTTGACCAACGTTGACCAGACACCTGGAAGGCTCAGATCTCGAGGCTGATAGATCATCATCCATCCTTGTACATCAAGGATCACGATCCAAGTCTCAGATTTCGCCCAGGTATCCTGCAAGTACACGAATCTAGGAGCAATTACGAGATTTAATCAAATCCTGTAATTTCTGATAAATTTTCAATTTTAATGCTAAAAATTAGAAAACTCAATTCTTAAGCTAAAGAATGATAAATATGCCTTGCATAAGCTGTTTTATGGAAAATATAGAATGAAATGGAGGCAAAATGGATGGTTATAGAGGCAAAAGTGTAGTTTATAGAGTAAAAAGGAAGCATAAAAATGTACTCAACATCTCCCCCAAGAGGAAGTCTTTGCATGTCCTCATGCACAAAAATGTTCTTGAACCTTTGTCAATGATCTTCTGCCACCTCTGCTGCCTGCAATAATGTCTCCACATTAACCTGAGCTATAAAAAGAGCTTTCATTCTTTGATATTTTTCCTTATATGCCTTCTTCTGTTGAAACCACTTATAGGCCTGTTTGGAGATTAATTTGTTTTGCTTTTGAAGCTTCTTGTTATTTTTCTTCAAGGTTTCATTATCTTCCCGTGTTTTATGGCTTTGAGTCCTTAGCATTTCATTCTCTGTTTTTATGTATCTTTCCAGGACTTCAATTTTCTTGATTTTTCTCTTCATTTTCTTTATTTTCTTGTTTTTCTTATCAAGTTCTAATGTGGACCCACCAACCACTTCTTCTATTTGAGTTTCTTCTTTCATGTCTTTAATTAATTGTTCCACATATTCTCTCATTTGTTCATATGTGGAAGTTTCTTATTCTTCAAAACCATCATTTTCCAATGATTGTGCCTCCAAAGTCTGAATATGTGCATACTGTGCTTGTTGTGCTTCATCATCACTTTCTTGTATTTGTCCCCTTTGAATTTGTTGATGTTTCCTTGATTTCCTTTCATATGTGGTAAAAATCTTGTCTTTTTCCTCAAATTCTTTCTTCTTTTTCACTATGCTTCTTGTTCTTCTCCTCCCCATAGGCGGTTTTGAGCTTGTTGCCTTGGGGTTCTGTATTTCTTCCTCATTATCGGTCACAACCAAAATTTGTTCCTCTTCTTCTTCCTCCTTTATTGTTTCAAAACCATTTTCAATGATAAACTGCTGCCAAGTCAAATTTTGCTTCTGTAATTCAAATATGATGATCATTTTAATAAATCCACAATGATATAAACTCTTTTCTGTATTCCTCTCTTGTTTTTGGACAGACTTAGCCATCTTAGAAAGGCTTTGTAGTAGAAAATAAGGCATGTTGATTTCACAGTCACCTTTTAAGTGTTGTAGTAGCTTAATGTGATATAGGTAGATGATGCTAAATCTTCCCTCAAAAGTTATAAACTTCTGTATGAGGTATGTTAATTCATCCCAATGATGAATCAACCAACTCCTTGGGATTCCCTTCTTCCAATTTACTGCTGCCACCCTAGTTCTGGAAATAAAAAATGCCCATGATTTATCTTTGAAATGCTTAGTTTTGAAATATGTTTCTCCTATTTGAGGAAGTCCAGTGACATGTGCAATGATATCTTCAGAGATTCTAATGGTAAGGTTTCCAACAGTAGCCCTTTCCCCATCAAATGAGTGAGCAAATTATAAAGCAACTTCTTCACAAGATCCATAAAATTTCTCAAAGAAACCTATCCACTGTTTTTGCTCCAGAATTTGTATACAATCCCTATGAATTTCTGATGTAACAAGCTTCCCTGGTTCATATCTAGACACCATTCTTCCAAGTTTTAAGAGCAAGACCTTAAAATATTTCCACTGTTTATAAAAATGAGGTCTAAAAGTTTCAACCCTGCAATTTCTTTGACCAAGATTTTTTTAAACTTGCAGACTCTGTTTGGATTTAATTCTGTGCATGGTCTTCAATAAGATTTTTCTGTTCAAAAGCAAAGGAAATCTCATATTTTTCAAATTTCTAAATAGCTCTCTGTTCTTCAATCATAATTTTTTTTTTATGCAAGGGAATACCTGGTAATTTGATAAAAATTCTCAGGCTTCTTGTTGAATTCCAGCTCAATTTTCCTTCTTATAGTTAGCCTCTGCTAGAAATGAACTGTCTTGTTTTCAAAATGTACCATAGGAAGTTGAATTTTGCACTTAGCTGTACAATTATTTGAGTTCAAACTTACCTTCACTGGCCGACTCCTATTTGAATACGTTCTCTTGCCTTTGCTCACCACGTATCTCCTTCAACTTCCGCGTTTTCTTCCACAGTGCGAGAATGTTGTATGTTGATAGTGAAATTGTCAACATACAATTCGTTTTTATTAGATATTTCGGGATAGGAAGGCGTAGGAGGGAACAATTTGCCAGAGCGTAGGGATTTGGAATGGCACTGGCGTGGTGAAACATAGCATGCGTTTTGAAATGGAGGTAAGTATACACAAGAGTGCGTCGGCGGTTTGAGTTTGGGGAGTGTTCAAGTGAGACACAACAATATGAAAATCGTTTGAGTCGTATCACTTTTTATGAAGGGAGAAAAATCATTGGAGGAGACTTAGACAAGGGTTTTAATCATTTTTTTTTTTAAATGGGTTTGTACAACAATCATAGCTGAAGGTGCTGTTGTATTTGTACCTTTGTACTTTCCCTCCTCATTGCAATCATCATAAGAAATGGTTTTTTTTAGAAAATGTGTTCACTTGACTTATAACTCCTTAATTCGTTTCCTTGAGTAACCATCCTCTTCAAGCATGAAACCTTCTTCTTATGACCCCTTTTTAAATGTACATGCAAACAACCTTTAATCTATGCAAACAAAAATTTTGTTTGTGTATGCAACTTATGTCTTCAGAAACAGAACATTTTACAGCTAAAAAAAAAACAATGTGTTTGAATTTGAAACTCGATCCTTCCTTATAACTCCTTTGGAAACCAAAATTGGTTCCTTTGAGTACCATTTTTAATGATTTTGAGGGTATATGAAAATGGAGTGATGAAAAGATGATGTAGGGGAAAGGAAAGATAGGATATTTATCATTGCTCAGCTTATGAAGAATTTCCCAAACTTAAAGCATTAAAAAGGAAAATATATACTAACTTGTTTGCTCATTGTGTTTGCTTGATTGAAGCTGGATGGAATGTTGCTTCAATTTTGATAAATTTCCTCTTGTATTTCTTTTGCTTCGTATCTCAGGTCCCTTTGCTGAATGGAATTGATACTCTTCTCAGGTCTCTTTCTGAATGAAATTGATATTTTTCTCAGGTCCCTCTATTGAATGGATTTGATATTTTCCTCAGGTCCCTCTGTTGAATGGAAATGATACTTTTCTCAGGTTCCTCTGCTGAATGAAATTGATATTCTTCTCAGGTCCCTCTGCTGGATGAAATTCCTTTTTGAAATGCATGCTGTCATCTGTAGAAGGCTTGAAAGGTTTTCAAAATGTATACCTTATCCCCCTCAACCTTATTTATTGACTTGTCCTCAAGTCTCAGAGATAAGTATTTGTAAAACTTTTGAAGCTGAAAAATGAAACTAGAAGTTAATAATGAAAATCATTTTTTTTTTTGAAGAATTTTGATTGGCCAATTTTACTTGGTTTTCCAATCAAAATTCGAGTTTATATTGTGCCAGTTTCCTGGATTTTCACAACTAAACTCCTTTTTTTT
>ML778226.1:391982-404286 GCA_009831015.1 Picea engelmannii
TCTGAAATCCCCTTCAAAAAGATAGTACGAATGACATCCAAAGGAAGATTAGATTGCTTAGATTTGTGCATATTATAGATAAATTTTTCTAGATATTCTTCTAAGCTTTCATCTTCAGTTTGAGACATTTTAAAGATATCTTTTTTAGAGTCTTTGGACTTACAATAGGGCTGATATTTAGCAAGAATTTTTTTTTTCATGTCATCCCAATATACTATGGTTGCTTCTCCCAACCCCATGAACCATTTTAATGCATATCCTTTCAAAGTTGCAGGAAATAAATGAAGTTTTTGAGCATCATTGGTATATCCATATGTTCGACAAACGATGTCAAATTTAAACATGAAAGCATCAGGGTATTCAGTAGACAAGCCAAAGAAATTTGGAAGAACAGAGGGAGTAATATTCTTCATTTTTATGTCATCTCCTAAAAGAGTTGGTGTATCAACTATAGGAAATGCAAATGTAGTATGTTCTTCTTCCTCCTCTTCATCATTTCCTCCTCCTCATGTCTCTTCTCGATGTGATTCTCTATCCTCTCATTCTTTCCTTCCTCTTTCTTCATTTCTTTTCCTTTCTGATTCCCTTTCCATTCTCTCCCTTTCTTGTGTATCAGTTTCAGACACTGCAAAGAAGTTTTATGTTGTATAGTCAGATATTTCTATTGGAAAAAGAGGTTGTCCTATTTGTTCAAAAATAGTTTGCTTTTCTTTTTGCTTTCCTACAGAAGATATTTTTGATTGTGTTTGTTTCTTCTTTACTTCATGAGCCAATAGAAATTGTCTTTCTATGAGAGTTAACCTTTGTCCTGAATGTTCTTTTTCCTCTAATTCTTCCAAAGTGATTTTTCCAGCAGTTGGTGTAGTAGATTCGTATTTTTCAATTGTAGATGTTCCTGCTCCTACAGATGGTTGATTAGTTTTTGGGGGGTTTTGTTTTAAAAATCTGCCTTTATCATCCCTAAGTTTAGACATAAAGAAACATAACTTAAAATTACTTATTTTCTGTGTTTTTATTTTATTTTATGTATATATATTTTTTAATCCTATCTCTAAATGTGCCTCCCCGACAACGGTGCCAAAATGTTAGGCTCCAATCTACTGATGTAAATTAGAGTGAAAATGAATGTCAATCCGGTGTTTGTAAGACTTAGAGGCACATCCAAAATATATGGATTTAGAGATAACTTTTATTCTTTAATGGGGATAAACCAAAACCTATTCTAAGCATTGAATATGGAAGAGATGCTAAGCTTCTGTTCAGAAGTCCTATTCAGAGATCTCATAACAGTAATCAACAATTGTTTTCCTAAAGAGTATCAACAATAAGCATTCAAGAGATGTTCGAACTAGTTCTAAGGCTTATTAATGCTAGAAGGACAAAACTCTTATTCAAGAGATGCCTTCATTGTCTTCTTTCATTCATTAGCAACTATCATCAAATTGAATCAAAAGTACTGAAAGTGTAAATAACTCAAAAAGCATTCATGATTATCCTAATGCTTGAAAGCAAACTACACATTGAACTCTTATTCAAGAAATCATTCACAACATGAGTAAGGTTTAGAAACATTAAGCATTCTACTTAACTATGGAATTCATATAACTACAACAAAGAATAAACTCATCTACAACAAGATCTAATCCAAAACATGTATCAAAGATTACTTGAAAAGAACATAAATGAAGAGTGTGCTAGTTTGGCAAAGGGGGCCCTCCAATGCTTCACTTGTACACTTGAGTAGTCTTAGCTGAGAAAGAGCTCCAAAAACAATCACATCATCATATCATAGGAATTATCAAAAACAAAACGGAGAACTGATCTCAAGATTGCAAATTCCAAAGTTTCTTCTTTCACAATCAAGGTTGTCATACTAGTCTATGCTTTAGAGTATTTATACAAGAGTTTTAAAACTAATAATGCTAATAAATCTCCTAAATATCATGATCAGATCCATAATATATTCTAGGAAGGTCGAATTCCCCCTTCAAATCCATAATATATGACCATATCCCACGAAAATAGAAAACTGTCCATGATTTAAGGCTAAAACAAGGTATTTTCTGCTGAAGTGGCCCTGTTTGACCAACGTTGACCAGACACCTGGAAGGCTCAGATCTCGAGGCTGATAGCTCATCATCCATCCTTGTACATCAAGGATCATGACCCAAGTCTCAAATTTCGCCCAGGTGTCCTGCAAGTACACAAACCTAGGAGCAATTACAGGATTTAGTCAAATCCTGTAATTTCTGATAAATTTTCAATTTTAATGCAAAAAATTAGAAAAATCAATTCTTAAGCTAAAGAATGATAAATATACCTTGAATAAGCTATTTTATGGAAAATATGAAATGAAATGGAGTCAAAATGGATGGTTATAGAGAAAAAAGTGTAGTTTATAGAGTAAAAAGGAAGCATACAAATGTACTCAACACCCTTTACATTACAATTAGGGTTATAGGTAGGTTTGACTCTTGAACAATATATCAATGGAACTCATACACCCACTAGTGCTTAGCCACTAGAGGAACATCCATAGGGATGTCCATATCTCTATCTCACTGTGTTTCACGGGAGAACCACACTCACTAGTTCTCAGCCACTAGGATCATGTTCACCTATGCTCATCCACATGCATGTCCACTCAACAGATCTTCTTTCCCACTGCATTACACAGGAGATTCATCTGGAGTTCATCATCTCAACTCTCTGTTCAAAGGAGGCTAATAAATTGTCTTCATCTCTGTCTCATAACGATGCACCCAACTCATGAGAATTCACACATTCACCTTGTGCTCAACCATAGGCATGTCCAACTCATTAGATCTCCTTTCTCATTGTGTTACACAGGAGAATCATCTAGATTTCTTCTCAACTCTCTGTAAGGAGGAGGGCATCTCTATGTTCGAGCTCTATCTCATATAGGAACCATACACCCATCTCATGGGCTCTCTCTCAGGTCTGTGTCCTGGAGGATGTCTCACGCAACTGTAATCATCAACACTCTCTCTCAGCTAGGGATACATTCTCCACCAGGCCAAGTCTCTCACGAAAATACTCGAACTTTGTCTTGGCAAGTGGTTTGGTGAATATATTTTCGATCTGCTCATGAGTAGGAAGATACTGCACGTGTACTGACTTCCTTTGCACCTTGTCTCTGATATAGTGATACTTTATCTCGATGTGTTTCAATTTGTCATGAAACACAAGGTTCTTGGAGAGCTTCACACATCTCTGGTTATCATAATGAATAGTAGTAGTATCCATCTCATGATCGAATAAGTGAGTCATAAGTTTGCGAAACCATACTTCTTCACAGACTGCTACACTCAATGAAATGTACTTTGCCTCTGCGGTACTCAATGCCACAGAGATCTGTTTTCTGCTACACCAGGAAACCATGCTAGACCCTAAAGTGAAGAAACAATCAAAGGTGTTTTTTCTATCCACTGCACTCCTTGCTCAATATACATCGACATATCCTTGCAAGATCAAGTCTACACTGGAGGCATATCTTAGGCCATAACCAACTGTGCCTCGTAAGTATGTCAATACATGTTTTGTAGCTATCCAATGTGTCTGTCTTGGTTGGCTCATAAACTGGCTAAGCACATTCACTGCATAGCATATGTACAGTCTGGTGTTAACCAGATACATCAGTGATCCAATCATTTGTCTGTATAAACGTGGATCTACCTCTCCTGAATCAGTATCAATCATCTTCTTCAAATCCATCACCATTGGAGTGGGCATGGATTTGCATTCTGTCATACTAAACTTTTTCAATATCTCCACAGTATATTTTCCTTGACTCAGGAAAATCTGATCTGTCCTCTGCCATACTTCTAGTCCCAATAAGTAGTGCATCAAGCCCAAATCCTTCATTTCAAATTTAGCAGTCAATTCTTGTTTGCATTCATCAATGAGTCTCTTTGAACCAGTGAGGAAAAGGTCGTCCACATATAGAACCAAAATCAAACACTCATTAACATCAATGTGATAATATAAGTTTGGATCAACAACACTTTTGTTGAAGCCCAAACTCATAAAAATTCCATCCATTTTCTCGTACCAAGCACGTGGCGCTTGTTTTAGACCATATAGGGCTTTCTTCTACCTGCACACATGAGATCTTTCATTGTGTATAATGAATCCTTCTAGTTGCTCGATATAAAATTCTTCCTCAATTTCACCATTGAGAAAGGATGTCTTTACATCCATCTGGTGTAGCTTCCAACCCATGGAAGCAACTAGTGCAATTATAGAACATATGGAGGTGTATCGGTCTACTGGAGAAAAAGTATCATTATAGTCAAATCCCTCTACTTGTGAGAACCCTCTGGATAGAAATCTCACTTTGTATTTTTTGATGCTTCCATCAACTGCATGTTTGATTTTATAAATCCATTTGGAAGTCACTGCAGACTTTCCCTCTGGTCTTGGAACAATATCCCATACATCATTTTTCAATATAGATTGATATTCTTTAGTCATGGCATCTTGCCATACTTGTTCACCTGAAGCTTCTCCATGACAAGATGGCTCTGAGTCAATGATGTGGGTGATGGATGAAAGGTAGCTTGAGAATCTCTTTGGTATCTTGCTCTCTTTGGTTGTTCCTTGAGGGGCTTTATGTCCCTCTGTTTCTTGTAGAGTTTGTCGGGCACAAGAAGGACTTTTATGTCCAACTATAATATCTCTGGGTATGTCACTTGGAGCAACTGGATCGGCTGGAACAACTCGATCAACTGGAGCTATTGGATCAACTGGAATAATGTCTGTCTCCCTCTGAACTGCTGAAGGGGGAGGAGGCATTGTCTCACTATCAATTTCTATCTGAGATTATCTGGATCTTTGGCTACTTATTATTCAAAGGTAACATCTCTGCTTATTTCAAGTTGTCTTTGACCAGGAATGTAGATTCAATATGCATTTGAGGATTCACTGTATCCTACAAATGTTGTTAAGAACCAATGTTAGGTAGCTAGAGAGGTATAAGTGGGGGGCCAGAGGGCCCATAGTGATAAAAATAGAGGCCATTCAATGTAAGGTGGACTAAGTCCACTATATTATTAAATAAGGCCCACTATAGTAGTTAGATATAATAAATGGGTAGTTAGATATAATAAATGGAAGAGGACTTCTTAGAAGGTTCTACTTCTAGAAGATTCCTCCTCTAGAATGTTCTTAGGTGATGGTAGAACTATATAAAGGGGTTCAAGAAATGTAATGGGACATGAAGAGAATTATTGTATTGTGAGATGTAGCTCAATAGGAGGATGCCCCAAAGATTCAAAGAACAAAGATTCAGAAGAACAAGATATAAGAAACCACACTTTATTATTACCAAACCCTTGAGGTAGGGCAACACCATACAATGGATCCTATTATGGAAGAGATCCTCTCATGTTCACTTGCCTCTTCAAGGGGGAATCCTCCTTTTGAGCTACATATCACAATACAATAATTCTCTTCATATCCCATTACATTGCTTGAACCCCTTTATATAGTGCTACCATCACCTAAGAACATTCTAGAGGAGGAATCTTCTAGAAGTAGAACCTTCTAAGAAATCCTCTTACATTTATTATATCTAACTACCCATTTATTATATCTAACTACCATAGTGGGCCTTATTTAATAATATAGTGGATCTAGTCCACCTTACATTGAATGACCTCCACTATTATCATTATGCACCCTCTGCCCCCCTCCACTACCTCTCTAGCTACCTAACAAATGTTCCCTTTCTCCCTGAAGGTTATAGCTTGGATCTCTTCTCTTTGGGTAGATGAAAATATACTGGACACCCAAATATTCTGAAGTGTCCAATCTCAGGATTCACTCTGGTGAAGGCTTCTTCTAGAGTAATGTTCTTTAGGATCTGATGAGGACTTCTGTTTTGAACATAAACTGCTGTCATACATGCTTCTTCCCATAGAGTCATAGGTAGAATTTGATCATGTATCATTGCTTTGGTTGCCTTGATGATAGTTCTGTTTTTCCTTTCTGCAACCTCATTTTGTTGAGGGTTTTAAGGAACTGTGAACTCCCTCTTGATCCATGCTTCAATACAAAAACTGCTGAAATATTTAGAGATGTATTCTCCTCCATTATCTGATCTTAATACTTTGATTTTTCTTCCGGTCTAGTTCTCAACCTGAGCTTTGAATTCTTGAAATTTTGCAAGGACTCCATCCTTGTTCTTCAGAAAGTAAATCCAAGTTTTCCGGGAGTGATCATCTATGAAGAGTACATAGTATAACTACACATTCAAATATGCAACAGTCATTGGCCCACACACATCTAAATGTATCAATTTCAAGATTTCCTTGGATCTATTGTCACTCCTTGGGAAGGATACTTTAACATTTTTTCCAAGAGCACAACCTTCGCAAACACCTTTATACTGAATCTATATTTCTAGTAGGCTTGTTACCATTTTGTTTAGAGCTGGGAGAACTATATAATGAATGTGATCAAGTCTTCTATGCCATAGCTCACTCAAGATGATAGTGTCACGTAGCAGGGCCTGGAATAGTTTGATGGTTAATCTGTACACACTATTTTCTCGGACACCAATTACCTTGGAAAAATTTATATGAGAGTCTTTGTTCCATGCAAGAACTCTTCCTTCTGAGAAATGAACCTTGTATCCTTTGTCTTCCAAGGCAGAAATAGGGACAAGGTTCCTCTTCATTCCAGGTACATATAGAACTTCTTTTAATTGAAGCTGCATATCTGAATCTAGTCCGAAGGTAGAAGTTCCAACCCCTCTCACATTATATCTGACATCATCTCCAAGGACAACTTGTAGATGTGTCTATTTCTCAACAAAATGTGTTAGGTGATATTTAAGACCGGTCATGTGCCTGGAGGCACCACTGTCAATTAACCAAGTATTATCATTGGTAGGGACCATACATGAGAGTGATTTGATGTCTTCATCTCCTTGAGGTCATGTCTTCCTGGAATTGAGTTTTCTTGAACCATCAAGCTTGTCTCCCATCATGATTTTACTCATTTTAATTTTGGATTCTTCACAAACCCTTGTCAACTAGGCTAGAAAACCTAACAGCTAGGCTAGGCTAGAAATTTTAGGTTTTGTTGGAATTATGTCTACTAAAAATAATCCTTTGAAGGATAGGATAGCACTGGTGAGCTGAATATCTTCTTAAAAGAGTTGCAGAAACCCAATTCTGAAATTTTCTGCAGAAATTAGCAAAACCCTAGAAACCCTAGGGTCTAAAAGTCAAAATGGCCAGAATTGCAGTTTGAGACTTGTTGGAGGTGCGTTGAAGGAGATTGTACACATCTATGCTCTTTTTATCCCCAACGTCCAAGTGCCAAGTGTTGAAAACTCCCAGAAGGGTAGGCCGTATGGAATTTCTGGGAACCTTAGGAGGGTCGTACGATTTCTGCCGGAGAGAGAGGATGGATGAAAGTTGTTTTTGCAATGGGTTATTCAAGATCTATGCTCTGAAACCATGTTTATTTTTCAATATGAAAAGTTTAATCATGAATTTCATTCCTTTTTAGCATTTAACTTAAACCATAAACAATTTTGTTGCAACAACCATGATCACAAGAAGAAGCACCATGCACAAGTACACAAGAATTACCCTGGGAAACCCTTCTCAATAAGGGAAGAAAACCCAGCCAATCCTTTTCTATATTCTTCAAGAGAAATACCTTTACCACCAATAAAACCTTGCACACAAGAGGGTGCTTGCAAACCCTAGAAGACTAGCGCCCAAGCGAGGTGCACACTTTTCCCAAGAAGATGTACTTGCTGAAATTTCCAAACTCACACAAAAGATATGATTCCTCAATGGGGAATTTACCTTTCTTATATTAGACTTGACCTATCAACATAAGTGTCTATTTTCACAATAGGGTTGACATCTCTAACTCATGATATAATTAATAATAACCAGATTATTTATCTTTTACATTAATTATCAATTACATTAAGGTGTGGCCGACCTGTACCCTTTACATTACAATTAGGGTTACAGGTAGGTTTGACTCTTGAACAATATATAGTAAGTGAACTCATACACCCACTAGTTCTCAACCACTAGGGTCCTATCCATAGGGATTTCCATATCTCTATATCACTATGTCTCACAGGAGAACCACACTCACTAGTGCTCAACCACTAGGATCACGTTCACTTGTTCTCATCCACAGACACATCCACTCAATAAATAATCTTTCCCACTACATTACACAGGAGAGTCATCTAGAGTTCATCATCTCAACTCTATGCTCAGAGGAGGCTAATACATCATCTTCATCTCTATCTCATAACGATGCACCTAGCTCATGGAAATTCACACGTTCACCTTGTGCTTAGCCACATGCACGTCCAACTCAGTAGATCTCCTTTCTCACCGCGTTACACAGGAGAATCATTTGGAGTTCTTCTCAACTCTTTGTAAGGAGGAGGCCATCTCTATGTTCCAGCTCTGTCTCAGATAGGAACCACACACCCATATCAAGGGTTCTCTCTCAGGTCTGTGTCTTGGAGGATGTCTCACGCAGCTGTAATCATTAACACCTTTAAGACAAAAAAAGATAGGAGATTATGCTTTGAGGAGTTTGTCACCTTTGTAATTAATGGTAATATTCAATTCTTAAAGTAAAAGTTGGCATTCTCAAGTTGACGTTCTTCTTTATCTAACATTACCATAATATTAAATTCTTAAACTAAACGTTGATATTCTCCTTTATCTAACATTACCATCAATTGTTTTGGGATGTTTGAGAGTGGTTTCAATCTCATCGGACTTCATATGGAGAAAGTAGAATTTCATATCCCATTTAGAGTTCAACAGACTAAACATTTTTCATGATTTTAGGGTGGGCAGGATTGTAGTGTTTCCACTAGATTCTATCATGTATGAGGGTATGAGATTGGCATTAGTCAAGACCACTAAGATATGGATTTTTACATCATGTGATAATCTATGCTAGTTAATATAGACATGGTTCTCCTTCTAAAATGTCATTTATGTGTAGCATTCTTATTTTGTTGCAAAATAATGTGTTATTTAAAAAAGACTATATATATAATATTCTTTTATATTTTATATACTGTGTTTCCCTGACGTACCCATTTTGGGAGTTCACGTTTCCAAGCGTTCCCATTTCAGAAACTTGTACATGTTTCCATGTTTCATGCAACTTAGGAGAGAGGTAAAGAATAGGGGAATAAAGATATTTTTCGAGATCACAATAATAGGCCTGTTTATTTGGATTATTCGTTGGCCTTGATTAGAGTGTCTTTGTATGTATCTTTTTTGTGTGGATAAAACAACACTGCTTTTGTTTAAAACTCCCATATAAAGTTATTTTGCATAGTTTCCATTCTAATTCTATCAAATTTTAAAGTTATTACCATTAGGGGCTTGATTGGTGGTCAAGCGAGGTTGGTGATATCTCTCCTGACATGGTTCAATTCCCCCAAAGATTCTGGTATGTTTAGTTCTATGAAAGAGTGGGGACCGTCATGGTAGTGTAAGTGGGCCAAACATAGTGATGCACAAAGTTGCTACCCCTAGTGCCAATGTTTTTTCACCTTACTATTCATTAGCTGGCACTAAATCAAATAGGGAGAACCCAATATTTTTGAAAAATAGTCATTGAAATTTGAGACATATTTTAAAATTTAGTAGTTAAAATTTATCCATATAATTATTTAGATCCAATAATTTATTTCTTGAAACCTAGTACTTGATGTAGTTGGCCAAAGTTGTAGCATACATAAGTTTACTTATGAAAACTTCTACTCTATAAAAAGACTCACTGAGTATGGAAATTACTTAGCAAGTCCGAGTTGCAATTTAGGTCAAACTCACCTCATTTTGGTCAAACTAGTGAGTTATTTCTAAATTTGTTGTGTTTTTCAATGTTATTGATAAACTTATCAATTTATTGTTGAGTTTAAGTTATAATATTTGTCACTAGGGAGTTGACTGGTTGGGTAAGTGGGGGTGGTGATATACCCCCTCCACTAGGGTTCGATTCCCCAAAAGTGTGACGTGTTTAGCTTCTACAAAAGGGGGGAGACATGGCCTCTTATGGGCTTGGTGTAGGCAATGGGAAAAGTTCCTATCCCCTAATGTTTTCATCATTCCACTTCGGTGTTGATTGAGCAATGCTAACATTAAAAGGAATTTCCCAAAACTCTTTTGAGTTTATGTTCCATGATGTTTTAATAAGGAAGTTTAAGTTCCCAGCCTTGTCAATGGGGACATAACTAGTTCATCAAGCAGGGGTGGTGATATAGTCCCCACCAGGGTTTAATTCTCCAAACGTGTGACATATTTATCTCGTCCAAGAGGGGCCTGGGATGACTTCATACATGCCTAGTCGATGTAGGTGATAGAACAAAGTTACTATCCCATAGTGTCATCGACATTGCACCTCAATGTTGATTGGGTGGTGCTAATGGTGAAAGGAAGCATTCAAAATTTTCCTTTAAGTTCCTGAATTTTGTTGAGTTCACGTTCCGTGATTTTTCAAATAAGTTGAGTTAAGACCAAAATTTGCACCAAGTTGACTCCCCATTTTGGACTCGTTGAGTTTTTTCCCAGTCCAAATCATGTGACTTTGCTTCTATCCCTGTCTGAAACAAGGATTTATAAACTTACAACTCGATGAAAATTTCAAAATAGAATAATGCATTAACAAGATCAAATTAACTCCAAGAAAGATACCCATACATCAAACTAACATCAACTTCTTTCCCATACCATTAATATTCCATTTAGACCTATTTTGTATGTCAATTTTCTGTGTAATAATAATGGTCTCTTCTACAACATTTCCATGCAAGGAGATCTTTATCCATCCCGACTCTTCTCCTCGTTTGACATAGTCGTCAATATTTGATGCTCTCCCTAGTAACTGCAACAAAAACAAACATTTATATTCATACAAACACCATATTCAATCTCCAGGGTTCACTCGATTTTTTAATAGCAAACCATGGCACATGATATATACACACAATATGGAGGAAATATCGACCTGGGTTCTTCGACCAAACCAATTTCAATCACACATACTAGAGAGATTTTCCCCGTTCCATTCAGACCAATCGCAAGGTTGAGACGTGACCCTGACCTGGATTTTATATGGTCGTAGGTCATGAAGTTGTGAATCTCAATTTCGATTATGTTCTCCGAAAAATATTCATCTTCGCCCCTAGAAAGATAAAACAACATATAGAAAAAATTAACAAATGGAAAAAAATTGCACTCTAGTTCATATTATCTATATTTCGGTTTTAAAATGCATTGAAACCCTGAATGTAGACCCTGAAAGTTGCAGAGTGAATATTTCCAGTGAAGAAAAAATGGGGATTGTGGAAAATATTGAATGCATACCTCTTGAATGATTTTCTATCCCATTTGGAAGGTGACTGAGTGTTTCTACCCATTGTTACATTCCCACTGTTCGAGTAGATTCTTCTTTTTCACTATGTTTGCAGGGAAACACAAAATCCTCATTAAAATTAAAATACAATTTTGCGACTTTCGATGAACATTGTAAGTTCGAAGGACAAAGGTTCCCAATTCATCTGTAGAGGATCCGTCGGGAAAAGAGAGCATCCAAAAAGGTCATTAAATTTAAAATAGAATTTTCTCACTTCCGACAAATGTTCATCATCAGTTTGAAAAATAGAGGATGCATCGAACTTCCGACTAACGTTTGTTGAAAGTTTGATGTATAGAGAACAAAGTCAAAATTATGACGAACGTCGGGGAGCCCAGAAAAATAATTTTTGAAAATACCATTAATTTTATCATTTTCGTCGTAATTTTTCATCGAATATTGGCCCCATATGTACTAGTGACATGAACCTATGAATGAAGCCGAGGAGAAGGGAGACATGGACAATTATATGGAAACATACAATGATGATTATTGTGATACTTTAGAAAGTACAATTGATAGAATTCCTCCTAAAATAGAAGTACTTGAGTATAATGTCCCTATTATGGGCACTGAGTCGACCTCTCCAAGTTCAACTGTGAACAATCCAACATACATGTTTTATGATATATTTTTTTTCTTGATAGTTGATAAAGTGATGCATTACAAACATGTTGCAATGGAGTATTCTTCCTCTCTAAACAATTGGAAGGATTTTGGAGTTACTTCACACACACCTAGGATTTATTTTTCCTAAGGTTTTTCCTTGTTTATTAGTCATAATTAGTCATTATCTAGTCTCCTATATTTTAGGGGAGAATATTCCACCTGGAGAATATTCTCTTTCAGTTGACACTTC
>ML778226.1:404336-427879 GCA_009831015.1 Picea engelmannii
GATAATCACCAGACTGGTGCATTACCCTTGATTTTCTGAGTTAACTCCTCACTACTCTCTGTTCATTCAGTTAACTGAAGACTAGTTGACTAGTTAACTCAACTAGGTGGCAGTTCACTCCCCATAATTGCCTAAGAGACTAGACTATGTGGAAGTTCACTACTGTAACTGCTGGTGTGTGTCCAGATCAATATATACCACCACTATGGCACATTGGTTCTCCTCCAGTGTGCACTCATTGAGTTATACATATTATATCATGTGTAAATTATTCATTATTCACAACGGTTAATGATAATTCTTTCATTCTTTCTCTCCTTCTTCTTCTTATTTCTCAGATTCTCTTTGAAAATGTGTGCATTATTGTTTATATAGATCTATTCTATGTAGGTTCTACACATTTACATGGTATCAGAGCCGATGGACTGCTAAGCAAAAGCTACACCAAAATTTTTTGCAGGGACACAAGATTGAAGACAACGAAAAGATGGATTTCCAAAAAGAATTCATTCTTACACCTTAGAACTATTTTGCATGGAAGGAGAAAATATCCATACATCTTCGAACTAGAGGGTTGTACAAGTTAACCTTGAATACATATACAAAACCGACATCAACCATAGAAAAATCCAAGTATTTAAATCACATGGATGAGGCACTCGAAACAATTTGCAGTCTTATTTATCCCGATCTCCTTTTTCACATATCTTCCTGTAAGACTCCCAATGAAGCCTGGACCACCTTGGAAGGCCTCTTTGGAAAAAATGATGATATGAGGGGACACATGCTGGAGGTGGAGCTGCTCACATTGGATCAAAAAAGCTTCGAAAATATCCAGGATTTCTTTACAAAATTCAAGGATTTATTGTCGCAACTCAAATCTTGCAGGGTTGATAAATCGAAGGATGAGAAACAAATGGTTCTCACAATTATCTCCAAGATTGGCCCTGACTTCTTTGTATTCATATCCACATTCCATTCTGTCAGATTCGCCTCCAGAGCCACCTAGAAGATGCCTTCTCTTGAGGACTTTATGGAATCCCTGACACAAGAGCAAACCAAGCTCATCAACATGAGAAAAATAAAAGGCCCAAGGGCACATGCACTCACTCTGCATGATGGCAGCCACAAATATCAGAAATATAAAGATAAATATAAACATAAATCTCATGCACATCCGAAGAAGGAAGGGTACACAAAACCCTTCTTTGATGCCTCCAAATCCAAAGGGGAAAAGGGAAGAAAAGGGGAGAAATGCTCATACTGTCACAAAGGATTCAATCCAGAATCCGCATGCATGCCAAAAAAAATTGATCTGATGTCTCAAATACTTCAACATAACAACCTTGGAGATTGCATCGCCGAGGGTGCCAAGAGGAAGAAGCCATAATATCCAAATTCCAAGAAAGGCAATTCTATCCATGCCTTGATTTCCATCAACTCCTGTCTCGATGCTTGGATCGTAGATTCAGGAGCATCACATCACATGGATGCCTCAAAAGAATTATATTCTTCTTTGGATGCATGCAAAGGTCCTCCTATTTTGATGGGGGAAAACTCTTCTGTCGAAGTCACCGGAAAAGGAAGGATTGAACTCACCAACAAAATCTTTGAGAATGTGTTGCACGTTCCCAAACTTTCCGTCAACCTTCTCTCTGTGTATCATATGAGGAATTCTAGCACTGGAAATAAAGTCATATTCACACCAAATTCCATGGACATCTACAACATGCAAACCAACTCTAGGGTTGCTACTGGTGAGGTAAATCATCCATCTGGATTGTATACTTTTTCTGAATTCATTGAACCTGATTCTGTTTTACTACTTACTCATGCTGATGAAAATAGTAGGATATGGCACGAAAGGTTTGGAAATTTTAATTTTAGATACATGCAACAACTTAGCAAGAAAATATTGGTTGATGGTCTACCAAACATCCATTTCTCCAAGGTAGTATGTGAGGGATGTGTTCTTGGAAAACACCCTCAAGAGAAATTCGACAAAGGAAAGTCTCAGGGAGCTTCCACACCTTTAGATCTGATCCACAATGACCTTATGGGTCCCTTTTTTCATCCATCCATCAACAAAGCGAGTTTTGTTCTCATTTTTGTTGATGCTTTCTCACATTTTACATGGATCTACTTTCTCAGGAAAAAATCTGAGGTCTTTCAACACCTCAAAGATTTCAAAGCCCTGGTTGAGACACAATTTGGAAAGAAGATCAAAGTCCTCCAAACTGATAACGGGGGAGACTATGTAAATCATGAGATCCATAATATTTTCCACGAGGCAGGGATTGAGTTGCAACACACAGTTCCCTATACTCCTCAGCAAAACGGAGTTGCTGAGTGGAAAAACAGATCTCTAAACGAGGTGGCATATTGCATGCTGCATGCAAAGTCACTACCACAAAGACTATGGGCTGAAGCACTTAATTGTGAAACATACATCCAAAATAGACCTCCCCATAGATTTTTCAAGGATAAGACCCCCTATCAGGCTTGCAGTGTCCTCAATCAGGAAGTGACCCACTTTCGCATTTTTGGTTCACGTGCATGGGCCTGGATTCCCTCTGAAAAGAGGAAGGCACTTGATCCACAGAGAACTGAGTGTATTTATTTTTGATACCCCGACGGTGTGAAGGGATATAGGCTTATTGATCTTTCCTTGGACCAGCTCATCATTGAGCGAAGTGTCCAATTCAAGGAAAGTGTCTCGCATGCACCTCAACAGTCGCATGCATACACCTTCATTCTTCCACCTGTCCGAGATGATGAGAATGCACATGCCAAATCTTCTTCAGAAGAGAGTTCTACTTCAAAGGAATCCGATGATTCAGATTCAGAGTTAGTACAATCAGATGCAGAGTCAGAGCATCCAGATGCAGTTGCAAAGCCAGAGCAGAGGCCCAAGTGGGCACAAAATACTCTTCATGATGCATGGGATCTCGTTCGTGATCCAACCGATACTAGGAGGAATCAATCTGATTTTGAGGAGCCTCCTGTTGCACTCACTTCCACTAAACCATTTCCATCCGGGCATATTTTCTTGGTTCAGTCTTCAGATCCATAGTATTATGGTGAGGCTGCTGGAAATCCCTTTTGGGAATCTACCATGCAGGAGGAGTACAACTCCCTCCTCGAGAACCAAACTTGGGATCTGGTTCCCCTTCCTTCTGGGAGAAAACTAGTCAGATGGAGATGGGTCTAGAGGACCAAGAGTGCAGCGGATGGATAGATTAGCAGATACAAAGCCATGATTGTTGCCAAAGGCTTTCAACAGGTTCATGGTATTGACTATGATGAGACCTTCGCTCCAGTAGCAAAGATGGACTCCATACGATTGACACTTTCCATTGCGACAACCAAAGGATGGGAAGTCCATCAGATGAACATGAAGAATGCATTTCTTTACGGTGATCTCTTTGAGGAGATCTACATGGAGCAACCCCAGGGATTCATGCAGGACTCATCTTTGGTCTGTCGACTGAAGAAGTCCCTTTATGGTCTCAAGCATGCTCTGAGGGCATGGTATGCCAAGATGGACTCCTACTTGTTGTCACAGAAATTTGTACGTTGTAAATCAGACCCAAATGTCTACATGCTCATGACGACTGATTCACTTCTACTCTTAGTTTTGTATGTTGATGATTTGTTGATCACTGGTTGCTCGACTTCAGTGATTGCTGCAATTAAGAGGATTCTACATGACATGTTTTTGATGATGGACATGGGTTCACTACACTTCTTCCTTGGACTCGAGATTAGTCAGGATGCATCAGAAATCAAACTGTCTCAGGCCAAGTATGCATGAGATATCCTTGAGATATTTCACATGACAGACTACAAGTCTGCTCCGACTCCTTTCTTATCAGGAGTCAAACTTGAGGATAGCGGGGAGACTCCATTGGTTGAAAACACACTATACAGACAGTTAGTGGGGAGCTTCTTGTATCTCACACACTCCAGACTAGACCTCTCCTATGCAGTTGGAGCAGTTTCTAGGTTCATGCAGGAGTCGCATGAGCTACATTGGAAGGCTGCAAAGTATATCATTTGATACTCACAGGGCACCATCACTTTTGGGATTCATTATGCAACATAATGTACATTATATCTCATCGGGTTTACTGATTCCGACTGGGATGGCGATAGCACTGATCGCAAGTCCACATCTGGTTACTCACTCAATCTTGGTTCTAAGCCTATTTGTTGGTCAAGCAAGAAGCAAGCTGCCATTGCTCTATCTTCAGTCGAGGCAGAGTATAGAGGGATATTTAACATAACCATTCAGGCTATGTGGCTACAACATTTTCTCACTGAGTTTGGCATTCAGTTTCATCGACCGATCGTCATCTAGTGTGACAACCAGAGCACTTTGAAGTTCTACAGAGATCCAGTTCAGAGGTAGTGGACGAAGCACATTGAGATCCACATCCACTACACTTGGGACTTAGTACATGAGGCGATCATCGACTTACAGTTCTGTCCTTCAACATAACAGGCGATAGACATATTCACCAAGACCTTCACTAAGAAGAAGTTCCATTCACTGCGAGGTCATCTTGGAGTGAAGGACACAATTTCTTAGAAACTATAGTTCTTCTTTTTACATACATTTTACCTTGAGGAGGGGTTTTTCCTTTGAGGTTTTCTCTCTTTCCTCACTTTATTTCAGTGTATCTTTTGTATTTGGGTACCTAACATGGCCTCGTTGCCGGGATCCATTCTTTATTTTCACCATAGTGATGTTCAGGGGGGGTGTTGGAGTTACTTCACACACACCTAGGATTTATTTTTCCTAAGGTTTTTTCTTGTTTATTAGTCATAATTAGTCATTATCCAGTCTCCTGTATTTTAGAGGAGAATATTCCACCTGGAGAATATTCTCTTTTAGTTGACACTTCAGTTTGACTAGTTGAGTTGAGTTTAAACGCTGCATTCGTTTTGTCACCATGCAACATTGGGATCATCACCAAATAATGTGAAATTGCATTGGGATCACCATCAGGCTGGTGCATTACCCTTGATTTCCTAATTTAACTCCTCACTACTCTTTGTTCAGTCAGTTAACTGAAGACTAGTTGACTAGTTAACTCAATTAGGTGGCAGTTCACTCCCGTAACTGCCTGAGAGACTAGAATAGGTGGAAGTTCACTCCCGTAACTGTTGGTGTGTGTCCAGATCACTCTAGACCACCACTATGGCGCATTGGTTCTCTTCTAGCGTGCACTCATTGAGTTATACAGAGTATATCATGTGTAAATTATTCATTATTCACAACGATTAATGATAATTCTTTCATTCTTTCTCTCCTTCTTCTTCTTTCTCAAATTCTCTCTGCAAATGCATGTATTATTATTTAGCTAGATCTATTATGTGCAGGTTCAAAACATTTACAAAGTAAAAGTGCCAAGTAAAGGACAAGGATATTATTGAATGGATGAATAACATTGCAGGTCTGGTATTAACAATTGTGCAGCAAGCACAAGAATCAAATAGTATATTAAACAAAAAATATCATGTTATTCATGGATTACAAAGTGAGGTATCCAAGATTGAAAATGAATGTAAGAGGGATATTAATATTTTCAAGGAATTTTTCGAAGATAGAAAGGCTATATAAGAAAACACTATTAGAAAACTTGAGGAGGACTTGAGAAGAAGATCGAAGGTTTTGAATATACCTCCATTGCAAATTGCAAGTAATCCGGTTGTGGAAGAATTAAATAAGAGATTGAAGGAGAAAGAGAGGTTTATTGAAGTTTTAAAGTCTGAATTTGAAAAAACAGTGAAAGAGGAACGTTAGAAGCATAAATAAGAGGTTGAAGAATATAATAACACAATGAACAATTTGAGGAAAAAAATTGTTACACAAGATAATAAGTTGAAACAGAGACATCACAATTGTGAGTGCAAAAGGGAAGATTAGAGAACTTCAAAACAAAATACAAAGGCATAGTAAATAAGGTGTCAAAGGTTAGGATAAAGGTAAAAGTGAGGGTATGGGTAAGAGAAATGGTAAAAATAAGGGCAGTCCAACAAAATAGAGGATTACCAAACTTGAAAATGAAATAGAAATCCATAGTAAAGGAGGTGGCAAGTGTCATAATAAAGGTAAAACTCAGGGTATGGGTAAGAGTAAAGGTATAAGTTAGGGCATTCCAACAAAACAAATTCCTTCAATTGACTTGGAAAATTCCATACAAACAAAAGATAGGAGGTCCCAATAAGTGCTCGCATTAAGTAGTGCTCTAGATGATCTCTATGCCCCATCACCAATGATGGAATCAATGAAGACAAATATAGATGAGAGAGAAGAAAATATTAAAGAGATCGATAATGAACTCTTGTAGAACCAAAAGGCACAACATTCTGGCTGTGACACAAAGATACAAAACTTGAAATCCCAAATTGTTGATTTGCAACATGACTTATAGAGTACAATAGTAATTGAGGCGGTGCCGATTTTGTCTACTACATCGGTGAAACAATATTTAAAGGAACAACAACTTGAGAATGAAGTAGTAAAATTCAGGGATCAATTGAATGAAGTTTGATCCCAACTAAAATCAGAAAAAGGAAGAACTTGAAAATAATAAACAATAAAATTTGGAGAAGTATATAAAGAATGCAGAAATGTTGATAAAGCAAGCAGAAGATAAAATAAAAATTGCAAGAGACATTGAAAATTTATGCAAAGAAAGTTAAAGATCTGGAGAAACAATTACAACATGTGCCTGTTGTAGCTCCAGAACTATTAGACGTCTCTACAACAACAAATAGAGGCTATGTTGATTTTTCTTCATCTCAAGAGCAGGGCTTGCAGGAACCTCCCAAGCATCCTAGCGTAGTTACATAATAAAATTTGTTTATATATGGTGTACTCTATGTAAATGCATTTAAAAATGTAATATATATCATTATTTTGATAGTTTATTGACAACACATTTTATTTTATACAATTAATGAATCAAGGCCATTTATATTGTTCATTTTATTTTGTGTTAGCAAACATTTTTTATTGACAGAAAATTAATTCTACTCCATTGATAGTTCTCATTTTATTTGGTCTTAATGGACATATGTGATTTTTTTTTTTTTTTAACTAGAACGGTTATGTTGCATTGATCGGTTTTCAGGCAAGCCCGAATCAGAAAATTACATATTTAAAGAAGGTTGGTGACCTCTAACAGTGCTGCCAACCTTCTTGTGAACGTCTTGGGAAACCCATCCCATTCGATTCTTGCACTAATTCGGGAGAATGACAAAAATTGCATACATGAATAAATTCTCACAAATTGTGAGCATAGTAGAAGACAAAAGCAAAGAATTAAACCGAGGGGGATGAAAATTTCCCCTTAATGTAGGGGTCCAGCTTTTTCTGAGATCCTAAAGAAATGTTGGAGGCCGCCTCCTTTTCTTTGCGCGCTTTATTGGTCTTTCTCCCTCTGGTAAGGGGTGGAGACGGAACATTGTCTTCCGGTTCAGAAGTTTCCACAGAGACTGAAACATCTAGGTCTGCATTGGCAGAAGGTTCCAGAACTAAAACCTTTGCTGGGGGGGTGGATTCCGGAAGGCTATCATCTGMCGGAGGATCTTCCTTCACTGTTGTTGCTTCTGGTACTAGGGCTTCATCTTCATTCAGTGCATCAAWGCTGTTTTTATTTGCTAGGGTTGCCTCTGCTGAGTGAGAGGCCTTCGGGGCCTGAGCTAGTGGATCCTTTCGCCTTGACTGCCTTCGTCGATTAATTACAGGCTGAAAATCTTCTTCTTTGGCTAGTCCCGGCTCCTCTGGGGCTTTGGGGCAGCTTCGTGCAAAGTGGCCGTAAGCATGGCACYGGAGGCACTTRAAAGGTATCTGCTCGTARTCCAGCTCTTGGAGATGGCACYATTCCCCCAGGGARAGGTTAATGGCTTCCGGAAGACCTTTCTCGAGGTTAACTTCAACACATATGCGAGCGCAGGTAAACTGGTCCCCTTTCGGTTCCGCACTGTCCAGGAAACGCCCAAGCTTGTTTTCTATGGCCTCCAAAGATCTTGTCCCCTAGAGGTACAAGGGAAGGTGAGACAGCCTAACCCAAACAGGGGCTGCAGTGATCTCGGCTTCGGGGTTGAAGTCAAGAGTCCAGGGGGCTAAGAATAGTCCTCTCGACCCCATGAAATAGGGTCCAGATCTGAAAACTAGATCACGGTCCTCTTTGCTCGTGAAACCAAAGACAAAAAAACCCCTGCCTACTGCGAACAAAGAAACTTTTCCTTGTATCAGCGACTTCCATCGATCATCCATCCATGCCTCCACCGATTTGGGGCTAGGCCATAACCCCGTAAAATTTCCGATGAGGGCCGTTTCTGCAAAAAGGAGGGCTAGATTGCAAGGCTCCTCTGGAGGTAGCTCCAGCGAAGGGATCTCCTCCATCTTTTTAACAAACTTAGACGAGGAAGGAGGCTCGGTTTTGGGTCTTGCCGAGCGAACTAGAGCCTTGAAAGCTTCCAACCGGTCATTTCCCTTCTTGGCATTCGAATCTGAGGCCATGGCCGTCGACCTCCAGCTCCAAGTCGCCGCGAATACGCATGCAAGGTCGCTGGCGCACTCAGGTCACTCAGGAAATCGCGTCTCTGTGTGCGAGGGATCTTGATCGGCTGCTCCCGTCGCATAGCCTCGCCCTTGCAAACTAATGGTACCCTGGTCGGCTGCTCCCCGCGAATTTCCTCGCCCCTGCAAACGAAAACCAGTGCGGGCGGCTAGGGTTTAGACCCTAGCCGCGTTGAGATCGTCTCGCGCAGAGCCGTTTTCCCTCCGAATAGAGATTATGGACATATGTGATTTTTAATTGATAATGTTTCCCTTGAATAAATCATATTTTGATTGCTGAAAAGAAAATTACATTTTAAAAATGCATGCCAACTGATAAAATAGTTCATTGCTACTTGAAATTGAAATCTGGTAAATGGTTGAAATATATAGTGGTTTGTGGTTATAAACATGTGTGAGTGTGTATAGTTACATAGAAAAGCTTGCAATACTTTAAAAGTTACTTGAGGTTGATTTATACACATATATACCACCATTCTCATCTTGTTTGCAAGATGTTTGAATAAAACATAAGTAGTTTCCTGTACTTGACATGTTGATATAGCAATTGTAATTGCGTAGATTTATCTTTGTTGTTATGAATATGAAACCTATATGTATCAAGTATGAATATGGTTTGTAAAACAATAATTGTGCATACAAATTATAATACACACACAAGATACAAATGCAACATTTTCCCAATTCCTCCAAAACAATAATTTTTATACCATGAAGATTCATAATCCAATATATGGATAAAATATATCTAACTATCACTTAGCACATGCAATATATATAGTCTTAAACCCTAATATGCAAACAATATTGCATATATACCCTACTGGGTATGTTCATATACAACAATAGTCCACAACCACAATATTCCACTTATGGAATCTGTTATCTCTAAAGTTGACCCTAGACTGCAACAAAGCCAAGCTAGAACATCTAAGTTATTATTACAATAATTTTGATTGGGTTGGTAGGTGGATCAAGCAGGTTGAAAGAATAAAGATCTGGTAAAACTCTCTTAATTCAAATAATCAACAACATTTCACATAGTCAAGGACATTCACTTTGAGAGCTAACATAATCATTAATCTATCATCTGTCACTATAAAGAATTTCAGACTTGTATATGTAAAAATACATATTAGTTCATGCATGTAACCCCAAACCAAAATGTATATTTCACCCTACACCAAATTTTGGGGACACAACAACATATATATAGCTTGAATTTTCCCCTAACAGGGTGTGCATTTTCCTCATTGCACCATTTTCATGAAATTTCATAAGGACAGTGTGCATAATGTGCATAATTCATCTAAAGATATGAATCTTCCCTAAAATTATGATTTCAAGAAGATATAATTCAAATCCTAACACAAGGATTGCAATTTTCACTCTAGGCTATGTTCAAACTTTATTTACAACAACGGTCCACAACCACAATATTTCACTTATGGAATCATTAATCTATCATTTATCACTATAAAGAATTTAGGAGTTGCATATGTAACAATACATATTAGTTCATGTATGTAACCCCAATCCAAAATGTATATTTCACCCTACACCAAATTCTTGGGACACAACAACGTATGTACAACCTACCTTTTTCCCTAACAGGGTGTGCATTTTCCTCAATGCCCTGTTTTCATGAAATTTCATAAGGGCAGTGTGCACAATGTGCATAATTCATCTAAATATATAAATTTTACCTAACGTTATGTTTTCAAGAAGTTATCATGTAAATCCTAACACAAGGCTTGAATTTTTCACTCAAGAGCGTGCATTTTATAACATGCCCAGTTTTCAGGCAAAAAACACATAATTCCCATTTTTGACTGTGCATTTTCTTCTTAAGGAATACATATCTCATATTAAGGAATGAATTATTCAATATCCTATATACATCATTTCATCATACAAAATTCACCACTGGGTGTGCATTTCCCTTAAGCCGGCGTGCATTTTAAGAAGGCCAATTCAAACAATTTGCCCTATTTGTCTTACAAGACAAATTTTGGTCTTTTTGCACAACAAGGGTTTTAAGTTTCCAATCGCATAAACAAAGGTATAAACAGATGTACACGTTTTCTACAACTCTGTAGCTTGTAAAATTTCCTATAATAACGACCTATTTATTCTATAAGACATTTTTTGGTATAGACAGATGTACAACTTTTCTACAACCATGTAGCTTGTAATATTTCCTATAATATTGACCTATTCATTCTATATTTAATCAAAAGGTCATGAATCTTTGTACATATAAATCATCCATTTTGGAGTGTAAATTCTCTTCTAATTGTACAAACATGTTAAAACTATTGTAATCATCAAGTTACAAGTTAAATATTAAATTATGGTGGCTTATCCAACTTTGGGCATGCACTTTCCTATAGCCAACTTTAACAAATTGGGCCTTCGGTTTTACAAGGAAATTGCTAGCCTTTATGTACATCAGGTAGGTGCTTGGCTAAAACTTCTAATACAAGACTACATGCAGGTGTAAAATAACAAATTACACCTTATTCAAGTTGAACCACTCAATTTGGGTCAACATTGAGACTAGGGCGTGCATTTTACTCTAATGCAGTTTTGTCTTCAGATTTACATGTAATCTCAAATCTAGGTGCATGGAAGCAACCTATCTTGTTCTTAAATTGCACTTTAGATGACATGGGTAAATTTACGATATATATAACTCCATATAGGATTTAAAGGTGCACAACTCTTATCCTTTCCACTTTCTTTCGATAAATCTAGCGTCTAAGATCTATCCAATTCAACGTTCTCCATTCATTTTGGGATAAAATATGCACGAGGGTTAAAGATGCTACTGAACCTCGATAGATCTAATGGATGATATCTATATGATCTAATAGTCCAGATTAAAATTAGGCTTAAAGATAATTCGTGGTTACCAAAGTCATTTAACCTTGATAGATCGGATAATGGAGATTAAATTGATCCAAAGGCCCATATTCATGCAGGGGATTAGCACACCCACACCTTCTCCCGCATTTCCCCATTCTCCAAAATTCACTCGCATTAACATCTACCAGTGGGTCCCACATAGCATGATATGCCTCCTGGTGGCACCTTTTCATCGGTTGCGGTGATGGGAAGGTCCCATCTCGTGCCTTTACCCTTCGCACACAACCCACATGATCCCCAAATTTGGCAGTAGAGGATTAGAGTGATCGACAACCTAGATTCATGAGGGGGAACAATGCACTCGTGCCCACATCCCACAAACACGCATTCTAGAAACCCACGAGTTGAAGGACTTGGCCGATTTTCAACATTCATGTGAGGAGGAAATGACACACCCGCACATTCTCCCGCACCCACATCCCACAACTTGCATGATTCCCTGATCTGACGACTGAGGATGATATGATTCGATGGCTTTGATTAAATTTGGGCTTAAAATATATGCGAGGGTTAACGAGATTCTTAACCCCAAAATATCTATCTGTTGAGATCGATCATGATCAATGATCCACATTCTTTTCAAGCGAAGATATGATTGTGATCCAGGTGGATATTGGTGGCCACCCACCTATTCCAACTGGCCCCTCTTGAGAGTTTTTAGTTCAACATGTTTCTTTGTAATGATGACATTTCTTTGTAATTGTGGGTTCTTCACTTACGGGGCTATCCTGAAGCCTTACAAAGCATCCAGGAGGATATTGGTGGCTTCCCACCTATTCCAACTGGCTTATTTTGGAAGTTTTCATGTCAATACATCTTTCTGTACTTCCAGGGCTGTTTTGGGGCCCTAAACAATGTTTTTTTGGCTTGCCATAGTCAAACTGTAAATTGAGTTAGAGTTTGACAACATGATGTGTATTTCTTGAAAAGACCTTTCCAACAAGCTATCACGTGCCTAAAACAGAGGTCGTATGAAAAAGTTACAACCTCGGGAAGTTGAGGTACCGACTTACACACCGGGGCCCACATAACTTTTGGCGTTTCATCTCCTAGGGTTAGGTTTTTGGATGTCTAGAGATTTGAATTCATGAGTAATGTTAAAAAGGCATCTCAAGCCTCATTGTAATCATTCTTCTCAAATGAATGCACATAGTAGCCACATCTCTTCTCAGAGATAGCTATCACCTTTCGAGCAAGTTGTTTTCAGTTCTGCAGTTTTACAATTTCATCCTATTTTCTTTATTCAATAGAAGTTATTGTTCAATGGATATCTGTTGTTGTTCTCCGTATCTCTGTGTTATTGTATTCAATCTGTTATTCATTTCGTTCCGCTCATAAATCTAGATTAGTGGTATAAGAGCGGCCTGCTTTTTATTTGTTTTTCTTTGTGCATGTCCTCGACAAGATCTGGGTATAAGAAGTTGGGACTCGAACTAGTCGAGCCTTTGCAAGATCGGCCGCACCAAGACCAACAATAGCTCATGAGGGACAATAAGAAAGATTATGGAGTAGGAGATCCTTTTAAATTTCTCAAGGAGCCCTTGCACGACAAAAGGAAAAAAATGATGGACAACTTTGCACAGATCCTTCGGCGGCTTCCCAAAGGAGACGCATCTTCATCAAGCGGCCACACAACCCCCTTCAAGGTACAAGTAAATTTTGATATTCCGTTATTTGAAGAAATGATAGATATAGATGCTGTAGACAAATGGTTGAATCTGCTCGAAGGGTATTTTTCGGTCCACAATTTTTCGATAGGGAAAATATTACTTTTGCACTCCTCAAGGTCGTACCCCATGTTAAGGACTGGTTTGATACTTACTCTGAGAAAAGGGCCACACAGGAATATGAAATTTTTGTGGTCACCCCCACATGGGATTCCTTCAGGGATTCAATTAAAGAACAATACTACCCTTTTGGAAGCTACGAGGACCAATACACAAGATGGACCACGTTGCGTCAGGAAAGGGACCAAATAATACTAGATTTCACCAATATTTTCCATACCCTGTGCACCAAATTGGGTATCAAAGACTTTGAACCACATATGGTGCTCAAATATCGTGACTGTCTACATAGATACATGCAAACATAAATGGATTTTTTGGACATCGCATCATTAGGTGCGGCTTATAGATATGCTGTCAATATCGGGCATAAATTTAAGCAGAAGAGGCGAGAGTTTGGATTTGCAAACTCCTCACAACCGAAGCAGGGAAAAGGCGGCCTCAACCCACAAAACAAGGGATAAATAAAATATGGCCACTCTCAGGAAAATCAGTCCAAGCCGCAACCCAATAAGGGTAGTGAAAATTCGAAGAAGGACACGAGAAAGTGGTGTGAATACCATAAAATCCCTTGGCACAACATCGAAGAATGTCGCTCCAAGAAGTCACTGGTGGCCGAAATGAAAGATTTCGAGTCAGAGGAAGATTCTGAATTCAAATCAAATCCAAAAGGAGGGAAGCGGATTATCGATTTCGAACCTAGTGCCATTGTCGCTACCACCAAATTCCAGCCAAGTGAACTAGAAGAACCAGAGGAAGGGGAACATCTCTTTCACTCACATATGTCGATAAAGGGGGCTCCGCTTCATTTCATTGTTGATAGCGGTAGTAAGAAGAACCTGATCTCATTAGAGGTAGTCCAATACTTGGGTTACATTTTTTATAAGCATGGGGTACATGTGGATCTAGCTAAGATCCAAGTCATTCGTGACTGGCCAACCCCGACCACAGTAACCGATCTTCAGAGCTTCTTGGGACTTGCCAACTTCTACCAATGGTTCATGTTGGGATTCTCCCATTTTGCATGGGCCCTCAGCCAAGTGACAAAGGATGGTGGCAAGGAAAAGTTCGCATCGGGGAAGGCACAACAACGAGCATTTGATGAACTGAAGCATCACTTGTGCTTAGCTCCAGTACTCTCCTTACCCGATCTGCAAAAACCATTCAAGATTGAGACTGATGCATCCGACTATGCTGTAAGCACAATTCTCACTCAACACATTCATCCAGTAGAATACCATAATGAGACACTCTTAGATACCATCCAGAAATACTCTATGACAAGGAAATGTATTCCATTGTGCAAGCCTGTTATCAATGGAAACATTACATTCTGGGAAAGGAAACAATCATCCACACTGATCACAAGACTCTATAATTCATAAAGACACAGGGGAAGTTGTATAACGACCGCCATAAAAAGTGGTCCACATACTTGTAAAAATTCCATCTCAACATCAAGTATAAGACATGGAGGACAAATCATGTCCCTGATTGCCTCAGTTGACCTCCCGTTGCTGCACTCACCATCGTGCTCCATTCCTATCGGCATGAGGCATCTGAGTGGCCCCAACTTTATCAATGTGATCCTGAATTCACCACCACCGATCAGATCTTGGGTAAAGGCACAAATGTCACCAATTTTCACATTTAGGATGGACTGTTATGCCACCTGGGCCACCTATGTGTTCCCGCAAGTGAGTGTGCAAAGATGATTTGGGGGGCTCACTACAGTTAGATGGCAGGACATTTTGGTGTGGAAAAAATTGTGGCCGTTCTACAGAAACATTTTTATTGGCCAAAACTTCGACAAGACGTCAACAAGTATATCATATCTTGCAGTGCATGTGCCATTTCCAAGCCAACCATCAAGAAGAAAGGTTTATACACCCCTCTTCATACTCCCGAGAGGCCTTAAGAATCAATCTCGATGGGTTACATTTTCGGCTTTCCTTCCACCAAGAAAAGAAATGATTATGTATTTGTGGTGGTTGATCAGTTTTTGAAGATGACCATTCTCACATCTTGCAAGAAGAGAATCACAATGACAGATACTTCCAAGCTCTTCTTTGAACGGGTGTGGGTCCATTTTGGGATACCATAGACCATCATCTCAGATCGGTACAACAAGTTCCTTAGTACATTTTGGTTGAGTCTTTGGTCACTGTTGGACACCAAGCTCACTAAATCCAGTGCCTTCCACCCCTAAACTGATGGCCAAACAAAGGTCGTCAATCAGATGATTGTGCAAATTCTGCGCATGTATAAATCTAAGAATCCACATACATGGGATAAGAGTCTTCCCTATGTTCAACACAACTACAACAAGGCTCTCCATGGCTCCACCAGCCATAGCCCTTTTCAGGTGGGGTTGGGATTCCAACCCTTGGGTCCCATTGATGTTGTACTACCCTTGCAACCACACATTAATAATCTTCCCATGTTCAGGTTGAGGTCGACAAAGCCACTAGATTCATTGAGAGGATTCAACACATTTGCCAACATGTCCATGAGTTGAACAAATCCAATGCTAAGTACAAGCAACACCATGATCAACACCCGGTAATGCACAAGTTTTAGGTGGGAGACAAGGTCTGGTTACATTTGCAGAAAGAGCACCTTACAAGGCCCCATCAAAAGCTCCATTCACTTCTCTATGGGCCTTACACTATCACCAAGGTTGTGGGTGACAATTATTTTGAGCTCAACACTCCCCCCTTCCTTGGCTTGCACCCAGTGTTCAATGTGGACCTCCTCTAGCCATATTTTTCACCATTATTGGACACCTCATAGATCATAGAACATTTGACACAAACACAGCTCAAGCCCGACTGCATGGAACATGCATCCACTGATCAGATAGTGTACACATAGGTCAAGGGCACTCGCCAGTAGAGGATCCAACTTTATCGGGTTGTCAAGGAAGGGCAACTCTTGCACCAAGGAAAGTGGATCCCCTGGGGCCAAATTCAACCGGAATTTCCTCTCCTGATGGGGGCACTCAACATAATGGATACGATTTCTTCCTAAGGGGGGAGGACTGATCTAGGTGGTTATTGGTGGCCACCCACCTATTCCAACTGGCTCCTCTTGACAATTTTTAGTTCAACACATTTCTCTATGATGATGATATTTCTTTGTAATTGTGGGTTATGCACTTCCGTGGCTATCCTGAAGCCTTACACAACATCCAAGTGGATATTAGTGTCCGCCCACCTATTCCAACTGCCTTATTTTAGAATTTTTCATGTCAGTACACCTTTCTGTACTTCTAGGGATGTTTTGGGGCCCTAAACAATGTTTTTTTTGGATTGCCATAGTCAAATTGTAAATGGAGTTAGATTTTGACGACATAATTTTTATGTCTCAAAAATACCTTTCCAATGGGCTATCACATGCCTAAAACGAAGGTCGTATGCAATAGTTACGACCCCGGGAGATTGAGGTACCAACTTACCCATCGAGGCCCACATAACTTTTGGCGTTTCATGTCCTAGGGTTATATTTTTGGATGTTTGGGCTTTTGAAATTCATGAGTAATGTTAAAAATTCCTTTGGAGTCTCATTGTAATCATTTTTCCCAGACGAATGCACGTAGTAGCCACATTTCTTCTCAGAGATAGCTACCACCATTCGAGCAAGTTGTTTTCAGTTTTGCAGTTTTACAGTTTCAACCTATTTTCTTTATTCAATAGAAGTTATTGTTCACTGGATATATATTTTTGTGCTTCGTATCTCTGTGTTATTGTATTCATTTTGTTATTCATTTCATTTCGCTAATAAATCCGTATCAGCTCGACCAATAACATGATCTCTCCATCCCAAAATGAAACCTTGTGATGACACCTATCCTCTCCATGTGTCGAATCGTCTTCCATTTGGAATATCCACATCGTCCTTGAAATAAAATGACTTCCACTTATCATTTCCATGTCATTCCTGATGTCATATGACTGCCACCTATCATTTCTATGTCATCCCTGATGTCATTCATACGAAATATTTAAAAAAAAAAATTCAAAATTTCTCCCTCTGCCAGTGCCACCCTTTTTCTAGAGATTGTCCTTTGTAAGCCATGAATTTTCATATATCGTGTCTACAATTGACTCTTTTCTTCACCAAAATCGACTCTGCCATTATCAATTTAAAATTTATGAGCAAATTCTTTCTCCATATTTCGCCTCGTTTTTCCAATTTTATCTAGGGTCGACTCTACAAACCCTTAATCCTGCATGACAACCAGTTCTCCCGCTACGAATTTAAAATTCGTGCCATTTCCACCAGATTCAATCACTTATGGGCCATTGCAACCCATAAATTCTCTGCATTCAAGTAATTTCGCAAATTCCTCTGCTTGTGAAACTTTGTCAAATATTACACAAATCATTATGAAATTTTCTTCAATTTTGGCATGGTTCTCAGCCCATACAACTTGAGTGTCGTCAACCTAGGCTCTGATACCATATTGTAATGTCCTCGATCCCCCATCCCGGGTCTGCCACTAAAAAAGGCTTCTGGTACCATATATAAAACTGACCAACAAGGCTCTGATACCACCCTGTAAAATATGCCCTACATATGCTACAACTATGCCTTCTAAATATGACATGCAAACCATGAATATTCACATACATTCATAATTAATCAAGTTGGATCTTCATACAATTCATGTGCATCTTATTTAATTAAAAACATAGTGGAAATTCAACACATTACACACATAATTCACATAAGTACAAGACATAAAATATGGCACTTAGCTTTTATGGAAGCATCAACTAGTTGTAGACCTCAGATATTCCATCTAGCCATAAACACTAATTTTCAACACTTTCAACAATAGTTCACCCTCGATCTAGGGTTATGAATCCAATAGGGAAAAGGTACTCTCACCGGTCCTAGTGAGGCCTCACAACACACAACAAAGGCTAGGCCAAGGTACCAACTCTAACAATAGTTCCTACCTATAGCGTCTCATTCCCCATCATCCTACACAACCCAAGGAATGGGATCCCCATTCATTGCATCATAGTCCCTTGGGCCTTCCCACTTCCCTCCAAGGCTCTAATGCTCTTGGTTGACCAAGAAGTCTTAGAGCATCGAGGATTCATGATCTCTAGTTTATCTTAGAAGTCTCCAAGAACCACTAGGCCTCACACACACAGGGAAAACTATTCCCAACAATTCCTCCTCCATGGCTCCAAACTTCCCAAAGGAAACCCAATGAGAAATATACATCAATAACATATGTTTTCTCTAGAACCCATAAGTTAATTTCAGTTACAAAATCATTGTGGCTTCCTCACCTCCACACTCTCTACAATCAGTCACCATAGTCGTGGAATGTTCCCTCCATGGATTGGAGAGCCCCCCTTTCCACTAAGTCCAAGGTTTTTCAATGCACACACTTAAACTTCCAAGTGGCACATCAAAACCACTTTCCTCTCTCACGAGAACTCGTCCCACATTTTTTGACTTAAGATAATAATACGTTAATTATAACTTAGGCTTGGATGTTTTAGGAATATTTTATTATATTTCTTGGCTTAAGTCCCTTGACTTAGCCCCCTTCACACTATCCCTTATCCCCCTTTCCCTCTCGTGGATTCCTAACCCCGCATACTCTTTTGTTTGACCTAGTTTGCAATAATGATGTATTTTATTAATAATTTGAGTGTGATTACAAAATGCAATGCTAGGCTCACCCGCCTTTCAGCATGTGAGCTCACCGACCTACTATCACACAAGATCCCCGACCCAAAACATATATTTCCACAAGCACTCTTGCCTAGAAACTATCCCGGCTCACCAACCTAGAAGAACATATGTACAATATACACATTTTCCATTTGGGGGTGTTACACTTCAAATATGAACAAGCAACACTTCCCCTTATGATTGGTCAATTTGGAAGGAAAATGGACAACACAAGAATAAGAAAACTCAATGAATAGTGGATGGAGGCAATTCACTTCAAACCCTTTGGCTTCAATCCACTTGCATAAAACTATTCTCAATCCTTCCTCTCAAATGCATTGTAATGTCCTCCATTTATAGATTGAACTTGAGCTACACGATGAATTGGATGCAATGGGAATGTTGATACTTCTAGTATGGGTACCCATCTGGATTTCACCAAAAGGAGGGACAAATGCCCAAATATTGATGAGATTGGAGGTATAACCAGACTTGCTTTCAACCACACACTATTTCCAAGCATCGTTTAGCATTTATGGGCCGTAAAAACCCTTGAATAATGGATTTACAGGGGTCACACAGGTAATGGAGTTTTTAGGTTCAATGACATGAGTTTAGAGGGATATCTTGTGTGAACCTAAAAATGGTTAGCTAAAGGTTTGATTTTCCTTGATGGTGTATAAATGGACTATGAATCATGCACTTCACTATATTATGTGAGGTAAATGTTGCCTTGTGATGTTTCTGGGTACAAGTACTTGAATATTGCAGTTGAGCGAGATTCCTTAGAACAATTGGTTACAATTGAGAAAATTGTGGAAATTCACCAAGTGTGGATGGTCGGGGGAGACTAGTTTGAGAAGAGAAGGTTCAAGTGATTAAAAAATAGGATGTCATTAATCCCTTAAGAATCAAAAGTGTGAATGCTAAATAAATTTACAATAGATTTTCACAAAATGTGTTGAAGGAGGAGTCAATATGATGAAAAGTGGGGATAACATCATATCTTCCCCTATTTTGGTCATCATATTTAAAGTAATAAGGAGAAACAAGTAAAGCAAGAAGAAGGATCTAAAAAGGATTGGGGAAAACATTAAGTTCTTCAAACTTCAAGGAAGAAAAACCATGGAAGTTGCAGAGGTCCATGAACGAGGATGTTGAAATTCATTCAACCAAGGGAGAATGGTGCATACACACATTTTATGAGTGTGAATAAGCTGCATGTGCATACTTTCCAAATTTGAATGAAAAAAATTAGCACACTGTGGATAAGTGGTTGCATGAAGATAAGATAGGATTAGTCAACTATTTTTGTAACTATAGTGAACATAGATTAGGTTTGGAAAGATAGTTCAAAAAGTTAGAAATGAATGTTGTGATGGAGAACAATTAGAGTATAAAATCAGAAATTTTCAAGATGGAGAAATTTTTTCCAACTATAAGTAGTTGAACTCGCATAGAAAAAGTGAGGAGAAACCTTGGAGGTTTCTATGCATTCATGTTATTGGTTGTAAGGGAATACTTCCTTTACTTTTAGTTTATCTATTTTTATTTTTTTAAAGCCTAGGGAAAACCCCTAAGTACTTCCCCTCATTTTGAAGATGGTACCCAGGATAAACCCTAGAATATTTAGGGCACAAGTCATGACTTTGATGATTTTTTTGCCTACTATGTAGCTTTGTGTCATGAGATAGATCAACCTACTAAAAAATATAAAAACAAATCTCTTCCTTCATATACATTTTTCATACTTACAAATACTTGATTAGAAACATACAAAATGATTGTGGGTTCTTTAGTAAAGGAAGATTTTTGGAAATAACACATATTGTTGGGGATTGAAGAGTATACATTTATTTGGTATGAGTTTGGAAACAAAGAGTATGTTAGGAACCAAATATCAATATAGCATAAAAAAACCTCAGAATAAGTACTCAACGCCTTGAAAAAGAGATAATTTCAGATAATAAGCCTCTTCGATGGGGCAACCTCCTTTTACCCCACATAAATGTTCAAGTACAAGATGATTCCAAATGAAAATGTCTCCTTGTATATATAGGAGACTAGGAGGTATAATTACAACTAATGGAATAAAGCCGACATAAATAAAATAACATTACTAATGTAATATGCCCCAATTAAGGGTTAATGAGCCAATATTAGGGCTTAACATGCCCCTCCCCTTGAGACAAGTGTTGTCCACAACGCTTGAGTAACTCTGGATGCTTCTGTATAAAAGAATCATCTTCCCAAGTGGAATCTTTAGCCGATAGTTTCCTCCATTTAATGAGATACTCTGAAATGGATCTATTCCTCAGCTGACGAATTCTTGTGTCAGTGATGGCTTCAGGCTCCAATATGATTTTTCCTTCCTCGTCAAGTTCTGGAAATATATTTTGAACTGGGATCTTGTCGCTTATAACCTTCTTTAAGCATGAAACATGGAAAACTGGGTGTACTCGTGAATATGCAAGCAACTCCAATTTGTATGCCATAGTACCAATCTTTTGCAACACCTTATAAGGGCCATAGTACTTTGGTGATAATTTATTATCCTTCTTGGCTTGCTTGAGGGATATATGTTTGTATGGTTGTAGTCTTAAAAACACCCAATCTCTTACTTCAAAACTTCTTTCTTTTTTTTAACAGTAACTGGGAAAATTATATATTAAAACTYTGCGCAAAAACACACGCATCGAGTACATTTTGGTTTACAAAATTTGCTACTAACAAAGTGCTCCCACCTGTGTTCTCCAATCTAGATGTGGAGAATCGAGGTGGCGCTATCTATTCTACTAAATCCTGAAAGTGCAGAGTTGGTGAACACCTTACAAAAAGTACCTAGATAAAGCTCAAAAAAACATTTCATAGAATTACTTTCTAGTCTGGCCTGGTGCATGATGTTCTGCCTCTACTAGAGGCCGGAGGTTGAGGTCTAGATGTGGGTGTTGTCCTGGGGAGGAGGCCTCATCTGAGAGGGTCGTGACAGGAGATACTGACCCAGATATGAATTTAAGCTCCTCAATCTGCTGCCTGAGTGCTTCACATTCGTCTTTAGTCCTCTGCTGCTAGCTCCCGTGTTGGATAGTATATTCTGTAATGGAGAGTACCCGTGTGGAGAGGGCCCAGAGCTAAACTTGCAGTGTTTGTACTGCGTTTACAATGTCTTCATGCTCCTTGACTGTGACCATTTTTGGAGTTTTCCTGTTCATATTTGCTGAGTTTCTTACTTTCCACCAGCTGTGTCGTCCACCAGAGCGTTCCCCAGGTGTTTCCTCAGCGTTGATCCTCCAGCTGCTACATCGACCTATGCGCTCACTAGGAATCCTCTCAGTGTCGTTCCTCTCTGTTATGAGTTAGCCGTGTCCATGCACCAATTCAGCTGCAACATAATCGCTCATGTTCAATTGATTCATGGAATTTAACCAATTCCCAACCGCTCGCCATACTTTCGAGCTATGATTATCTTTTGTGCCATTATCTTTCGCCTTGCTTGAAATTAAAACCCTGTACATGTTGAACGTCATCATATGCATTAACTTCTCACTGTAGAGATCCTTCCCACGCTCAGGAGTTGTTGTGGGTACAACGATGAGACTTCGAACGCGAACTGAGGAAAGGAAAGGAGGTCAGCGAATGTGAACTAAGAAGGGGTGGGTGATATAAGGTAGTGCGAGCATGAGGGGGGGCTGTAAAATAAGACATTGAGAGCGTGTAAGAAGGACGGGTGATGAGAGGGAGCGTGTGAAGGGGACTCGTGGTAGGGGAGTGGAGGGGACAAGTGGAGGGGGGGGGCNAGGGAACAGGTGGAGTGGGGGGCGTATGGGGTGGACGGGAGGAGGTGACGTCCCCACTCTGAAACAAGCGACTAGGGGGGGGTTCTGAAGAAATCTCTTTTGGTTGGGAGAGGGCTATCCAAGATGTGTCTGCCACCGTGTTCCAATTTTTGAGCTGACAACCTTGTGTAGCATCTTGATGTTTACTTGACTTCATGGAATTGCTGAGTTGCGGGAAATTCCATTTACCACTAAAGTGCCTTGTTCTAAACCAATTTCTTGATTTTCTTGAGCGTCTGCCAGTTGATTGTTTCTTCTGAGTACATGGAATAATTGTATATTGGGAAATCGTTTGGTCACTGTTGCAATTCCTTGGAAGATAAATCTTAATTTTTTTTTTTTGGATTGGGATCCTTTGCGAGCATTCCTTATGATTATCTTGGAGTCCCCAATCACTGAAATGGCATGTATACCTCTGGTTTTGGCGAGGAGAAGCCCTTGATACAGAGCATAGGCTTCAGCTTGATTGTTTGTTGCTAAGCCCAGGTTCCAGTGGTAAGATAAGACTTGATTTCCTCGTGGGCATATGATTACCCCTCCCGCTCTTGCCACCCCATACTTCAAAACTTCTTTCACTATGATGTTGATCTGCTTGTTGTTTCATGCGATTCTGTGCCATGGTCAGGTTGTCCTTTAAGATTTGGAGAACTTGTTGTTGATTCTCGATGTGATCTTCCACTACTTGAACCTTAGATTTTT
>ML778226.1:431324-444465 GCA_009831015.1 Picea engelmannii
AGATCAAAGAATTGCTCCATCTGAAGTATCCATGTGATTGGGTCCTTGCCATCAAACTTCCTCATATCGATCTTAGGAACGTGGTTGGTATTCAACCCAAAGTTGGAGTTTCTCCATTCTTGATTCACCTTCCTTGTGTCCTCGTCATGAATTTCATGGGATGCATTTTCACTTTCAGGTGTCTTCTTTGTTACAAAATTTTTCAATACTTCCATGATCTCCTCTTTTAAACCATCCATCTTTTCCTCCAACTTGGCTTCCATCTCGTGTAGTTAATATTTTGTTACTATCTTCTTTTGTAAATCATTTATGTCCCTATTCATTTCTTCACCTTCATCAAGAGTCCAAGTAGGATTGTCTGGAGGCATATTTTGTGTTTGGGTGGCATGTTGGCCAAGTATCACTTTTGAACCTTGATTTTGAGGTGGTTCTGCTAGACAATCTTTCTTCTGTTGTATATCCCAAGTTTCGGCCCTTATAGGTATGAAAATTTCTTTTATGTAGTTCTCTGATATTTCTTCTCTGCAATGCCATAGGTCTGATCAAAATTGGATGTGCCAAGTGGAATTTACGGTAACCTCCCCACAACTTGTTGATTTTTGGCCTTTCCAGGAGATCTCACTTGTATAGCATGCCCCACACAAAATAATTGATATAAAATTCTGTAACTTGTACCAAAAATACTAAAGACTGTCCACTATCCAATGAGACTAGTCCCACTCAATTTGGATACTCTAGGAAGAAGTTATGATTGTCTGGAACACCTTCTTGAAACTAGTCAGATACCCTATCTTCCACAGGGTGTATCTACAAATGTAAGATGACCCAGAAGCGAAACGTTTTACCAAAGATACCTTACTGATTTTTGTGAATATCCTTCAGATTTCAGGGTCTGAAATGTTACATAAAAACTTTTATAGCGAAATTTCCGCAATGACTCAGTTCAGGATGATTCCAGAACCCTATCTTGTATAGGTTGTATCTCCGAAAGTGTAAGGCCTCATGAGCTGAAATTTTAACCCAACGTACCTTGATCCGTATACTAAATATCCTCCAAGATGTTCCTTCTGAAACGTTGTAGAAAAAACATTATAGAGAAAATTACAAGGTGTCTCAGATGTAGTAGCGAAACCCCAAGACCTTGAGCTCTGATACCATATGTTAGGAACCAAATATCAATATAGCATAGAAAAACCTCAGAATAAGTACTCAACGCCTTGAAAAAGAGATAATTTCATATAATAAGCCTCTTCGAGGGGGAAACCTCCTTTTACCCCGCATAAATGTTCAAGTACAAGATGATTCCAAATGAAAATGTCTCCTTGGTATATATAGGAGACTAGGAGGTATAATTACAACTAATGGAATAAATCCGACATAAATAAAATAACATTACTAATGTAATATGCCCCAATTAAGGGGTAATGAGCCAATATTAGGGCTTAACAGAGTAACGTTATGGAAGGTGTTAGAAGGGAATGGATTATGGATTAAAAAATTAGAGAAAAAATATGTTAAGATTGGTAGATTTCTGGATTGGCTTAGATCTCTAAGGAAGTCCACAAAAAATGTTTCAAACCAATGGAAAATCCTTGTTAAGGTGTTTTTAGTCATTGGTAGCTTTTTAGCATGGAAAGTAGGGGAAGACACATATGTTATATTGAGAGTGGATGTGATGCTAGGAATTGAAAGGCAGATTTGGCAAGAAGAAATGATTGCTGATTTATAGGACAAGGGGTACTTTACCCTTGCTCAAGTAAAACACCAATATTCCACTAATATTTGGTCCCAAAGATGGTTACAAACACATACAATTGGTTTGGAAGGGAAACACGAAAAACTATGGGAGAATTAAATTGGACAATTAAAGAGGGCACATATAAGAATTGGGGAGGGATCATACTCATTGGCTTGGATTTATAATAAGTCTGGTGGTCAATACACAACTTGACTTGGTTACAAATCCGTGCATGTTCCAAATCCTTGACATCTAGTTTGGTGGTGGAAATCCATCTAGAAATTTAAAGTTTCAAAAAGACAAAAGTTTCCATGTGGTTTTCCTTGAAAGATAAGCTCTTCACTTAGGAGGATTTATAAAAGTAGGGGATACATGGTCATAATATCCATCTTTTATGTAGGGTTGTTGAAGATAATATATCTCATTTACTAATACAATTCTCTTATCCTAAATAGGTATGGAAATAGGCATAAGTAACTACAGGGGTTCCAAATGTTTGTAGTGGTATATTTGTTGAGGAATGTTTAAGAAAATGTCATGAAAAAAAAAATGAAATAGATAAGGGCCCTTCCTTTCATCATAGTTTGGGGAATCTGGTTGGCAAGGAGTAATTTCATTTTCGAATCAAAATATCTTCCTCCTTTTCAAATTATTTCTAGAGTTGGGAGTTTATTCTCTAGTTGTAAGGCTATTACAAAAACAAAACCAACAAGGTAGACTAGTGTTATTCAAGTAGAGAACTATGTTCCTTAAGGGTTTTTAGAAGGAGCCTCGCAAAGCATTTTTTATTTTAGCAGTGTTAGTGGAGTATTATGCCTCTCTAACTTACACTACATTTGGTTCAAGGTGAGTTTAGGCTTAGGGTCTAATAATTTCATAGAGTTTTAGGACTTAAAGTTTCTTTTGATGTGTGCAAAGGATAAAAACATTAAGAGATTGTAAGTATTTGGAGACTCCCTATTAGTCATAAAATGGATATCGAGGAACGACCACTTGCATAATACAAATCTCATGCCAGTGGGTGATATGTTTGTAGATTTTGTAGGATCTTTTGAACTAATTTCCTTCTCCCATGTGTTTAGAGAGTTGAACCAAGAGGTTGAAAAACTATTAAAGGAGGGTCAACACATTCTAGAATGTCTTATCTCTTGGGAGGATGTTAAGGATGGACTCTGAGACTCGTCTATCTCTACTCTTGGTCTTATTTTAGATTACAAAATTCTATATGTTTTTTATTTAGTTGGAATAATACCTTGTATCATGTTGTAAATGGTTGAGATTCAAGCTTACGATGTTGTAAGTGTGGTGAATAAAACAAGAAAGTATCCAAGGTGAAATACTATGTTTAGGGTAATTAAATATATGTTATTTTTGGGCTAAAATACAAAGAACCATGTTTAAGATATTTCAACTTTAGATAATTTACCTTTATTATTAAAAATAAAATTAAAATTTTAAGTGAGATAAAATATTATAGAAAAACAAAATTCATTTTTTTAGAAAAAAAATATAGAAAAACGAAATAAGATATATTTGAAATATATATATATATATATATATATATATATTTGTAAGCTGGAGAAAATTGTATTACATCTTTTCAACAAGAATCAAAATACATGGCATTAAGAGAGATAAAATATTATAGAAAACAAAATTAAATTTTTTAGAAAAAAAATAGAAAAACGAAATAAGCTATATTTGAAATAAATATATATATTTTTGTAATCTAGAGAAAATTATATTACCTCTTGTCATCAAGAATCAAAATACATGGTGCAGTCTTTGATGCTGGAACTACCATGATAGGAAACCAGTTCTAGCATCAAGTCCAAAATAACAAAAGTAGTCCGCCCTATGGGTTAAAATAGATAGCCATATTGTTTCTATGTTGCTTATGAGCTAGCCATGTATCAAAAGGAGAATCAAAACTAAATATAAAAAGATTGAAATAAGAGTAGCAACATGAAGCATATCTGGTAGATCTCAATGTGTTGGCGAATGGATAAAGTTGTCGCACTGGCCAGGAGGATGACATTTGGGAGAGACTTCTAGGTGAGATGTTTGCTTTGGGAAGAACTGGCCTGGCTGCTGGACTGAGAGTGGGTCAAAGAATAGGTTGATTTTGAGTTCCAACATTTCTTGGCAAAATCGCTAGTTTGCTAAGTCCCTATGAATGTCAAATATGAGGTCCAATTATTCTGAAGAGAATAACCTGGGTGGCTCCTTGACTCCTGACTAATGTTGACCAGGGTTGGGCTCCTAAAGCCTTTCACGATCATAATTTCCATGGGTTGTCAGAATGATAACATATTTTAGAGTATTGAAAGCAGAGTACCATGGAGAGGCTTCCCTCGGATCATGTACAGACAATTCCTCCTCAACAATTGCATGTCCCCATGACATTTCATTGTGAGAGTTACTAATGGACCCTCTTCCTTCACCAGAACGATCTCGATACTGACAGGTAGAACTAGAGTCATGGGAAGAGAAAGAAAGACTACGTCGACGCTGAGCATAATGACAGAAGGTGCTAGACCCTCTGGAGACCTTTGTTGGTTGTGGATCCTGATTATATTCCTAATTCATATGTAGGTCAAAGAAACTACAAGATACACAATTCCTGGCCTGCCCCCAACCATGAGGGGGGCGAAATTTTAGTATTTTTCAATTCAAATATTGTAATTTCATAGTCAATCTAGACCATTCATTATAAGGTCACAGATCATATGGTAGAATTTATGTTAGGGTTTTTTTCCCTAGAAGGAAACCCTCTTTTCTAAGGGAATTGTATTGCGGCTGTGTGTTATGGCAAATATTGTATTTTGAGAAAGGATACTGTGAGAGAAAGAAGAGGAAGTTACAACAGGTGTGTTGTAGGTTGTATCCCTTCATTTTGCTGGATAATGAAAATGAAGGACTTGGCAACTTCTCTAGTGGACGTAGCCCACACTAGGTGAACCACATATATCTGTGTCTCTATTGTAGTGTGTACATTCTGTGTTTTATTTCCGCATTTTTATTTTATTTTATTTCTCTGCTATCCTGTTTTTCTAACAATAGGTATCAGAGCCAAAGGTATCTCGCAAAAATATGGTTCCTAGTTTGAGTGGGAGCAGTGGTGGAAGATGGAAAGTTTAAGGTCGAGAAATTTAACAACCAAAACTACCAACTATGGAAGATGCAAATGGAATATTATTTATATCAGAAGGATCTATTCCTACCATTGGGTGAAATAAAAAAGAAGTCGACGATCATGAAGGACGAAGAATGATATATTCTTGACAGAAACACACTAGGATTGATATGGAAAATACTGACAACGTCAGTGGCTTTCAATATTTCAAAAGAAAATACAACGAAGGATCTGATGGACGCATTGGATAAAATGTATGAAAATCCCTCGGCGTCCAATAAGGTATTTCTAATGAAGCGATTATTTAATATGAATAGGTCAGAAGGTGGGTCTATTGCCGATAATTTAAATGAATTTAATATGGTTACTAATCAACTAAGTTCTATAAAAGTGGACTATGATGATGAGGTCAGGGCTCTTCTAATCTTGTGCTCATTTCTAGAAAGATGGAATGGCTTGGTTATGGTTGTAAGTAACTCTGTTTCTAGTTCAAACACTTTGAAATTTGATGTTGTTGTTGGTGTTATCCTTAGCAAGGAAATATGACGAAAAAGCACATGTGAGACATCAAGCAATGCCTTGACTGTGGAGAACAGGGGAGGATAAAATGATAGAGGAAAGGGCTCAGGGAACCACGAGAATTCTAGGAAGAGAATATCCAAATATAGAATAGGAAAGATAGAGTGTTGGAATTGTGGGAAGAAAGGACATCTGAATAAAGATTGCAGAGCTCCAAAGAAACAAAGAGATAGATGGCATAAGAAAAATCAGGAAGCAACTATAACGGGTGATGTGTTACAAGATGCTTTGATTATTTTTGTATATAATATTTCTGAGTCTTAGGTAGGAGATACAGGGGCTTCATTTCATGCCACAACCCATAGGAAACATATCAAGATTAGGTTCAAGGTGATTTTGGATAGGTTCATTTGAGTGATGATGCACCATGCAAAATTGTTGGAATAGGCAATGTACAAATAAAGAAAACGAATGGAAACCAATGGTTGTTGAAAGAGGTAAGACATGTTCCAGATCTAAGAAAAAATATAATTTCAATAGGGAAGTTGTAAAGTGAAGGTTGTATATCTACATTTACATATAAGGCGTGGAAGGTCACCAAAGGATCACTGGTGATAGAAAAAGGAGAGAAGGTAGGTACATTGTATTTATGTACTGGTAATACTGACTCTTATATCTCTTTAGCTTCTACAGGATTGGGTACATCACTATTGCATCATATGATTGGACACATGAGTGAGAAGGGGATGCAAATACTTCACAAACTAAATTTGTTTCCAGATATTAAACAAATTGATTTGGATTTATGTAGGCACTATGTTTATGGAAAACAAAAGAGAGTCAGATTTATCAAAGTCGGAAAGGAAAATAAGAGTGAAAGGTTAGAGCTTGTGCATACAGATGTATGGGGACCAACTCATGTATCATCTCTTGGTGGCTTTTGTTATTATGTTACTTTTATTGATGATGCAACTAGAAAAACTTGGGTTAATTGCATTCGAAAAAAATCTAATGTTTTTGACACTTTTAAGAAATGGAAAACTTTGGTTGAGAATGAGACAGGAAAAAGGTTGAAGTGTCTCAAATTAGAAAATGGGGTGAGTATTGCAGTAAAGAGTTTGATGATTATTGTTCATACCATGAGATTCATAGAGAGAAGGCAGTTCCAGGAATACCACAAGAAAATGGTGTGTCAGAAAGGATGAACATGACAATCATGGAGCGTGTTAGGAGTACAAGATTGTATGCTAGGTTGCCCTTATAGTTCCGGGAAGATGTTGTAGATACTATTGTTTACTTAATAAATAGAGGACCTTCAAGATATTTGGATGGTGACATTCCATAGGAGGCATGGACAAAAAAAAAGGTAAACTATTCATTTTTGAAGACTTTTAGCTGTGAAGCATTTGTCCATATTGATAAAGAAAATAGAACAACGCTTGAGGAAAATTCCAAGAAGTGCACCTTTATTGGATACAATGTTAATGATTTTGGTTAATGCTTATGGGATTATGAAAATCACAAAATCATTAGGAGTAGAGATGTCATATTCAATGAGAAGGTCATATACAAAGATTAGTTGCAGGTAAAGAAACATGAAAAAGAAAAACCAGAATACATAGTGCTTGATGAGATCACTAAAAAATAAATTCCAAAGGTACTAGAAAATAAAAATGTACAACAACAGGAGCAACAAGTACCTCAAAATCCTGCAAGTGTTGTTACAATATCTATCAGGTTAAGTAGACCCCCTGAATGATACTCCCCTTCATTGTATTATTTATTGTTGACTGATTCTGGTGAACCATAAAGTTATGAAGAGGCAATGCAGGTAGACACTAAAAAGAAGTGGGAGCAAAACATGAAAGAGGAAATTGATTCCTTGGTAAATAACCAGACTTGGGACTTGGTTTAGTTGCTTATAGGAAAAAGAGCATTGCATAATAAATGGGTTTACAAGTTGAAGGAAGAATATGGAGGAAAAAAGCGGTACACGGCAAGATTTGTTGTAAAGGGTTTTGCACAAAAGAAATATATAGATTTTGATGAAATATTTTCTCCCGTTGTTAAAATTGTTAAATATTGTAATTGTGAAGAGTATTCCATTTATTATTGAGTTATTATTAATCAGATCAATCCCCTTTTGTGGATTGATCATGTTGGGCCTTGTAAATGATCAAATCCCCTTTTGTGGATTGGTCAAACCCTAATTATATTATTCTAATTAAGAAGTCGGTCCCCAAGCCTAATTAAAGTGATTTTAACCACTAAGAAGAGAATTTGGCCCTGCCCAGTGAAGAGACACCTTTCGAGCGCCTGTCAGCTAGTATAAATAAAGGAGGCTAGCGCCTCATTTGATCACTCACTCATCTCACTCATCTAGTGTGCAAGTTTGAAGGAAGATGTTCTTTCCAGTTGTCAGAAGAAGAAAGAGAGAGGCACATTTCTTAGTGTTGGATATTCTCCAGTGTTTTGGTTTATTGTCTTGGCATTGTATTGGCTATCTATATTAAGGAAGTTTTTTCTGGGTTTTCTCCTCCGTGAGGGTTTCCCCGGATAAATGTTGTGTATCTTTTGATTGTGTTTCTCTTAGTGATCCTACCTATGCTATTGTTATCTAGTAAATTGAAAAGAAACTTAATAGCTTCTATAAAATTAACATGGTGTTAGAGCTAAGCTGGAGAGAGCACCTTTTACTGGATAAGCAAAAACGTCATTATTTTCGTACAAGAAAATTAGGGATTTTTATTGAAGAGGAATTTCAGCCTAAAACTCATCAAGGAAGTGCGCCCTAGCCTAGTGAATGCATTGGCAACTTGAGTTCACCTTTCCAGTGGACAAAACGCCCAGAAAATGAAACCCTAGTTTTCACTAGTACCAGAAAACCATAAAAGAAGGAAACCAGAACCAGTACCAGAAGTACCTGTCCAGATTTTTGAGGCTCAGTTTCAAGAGGTAAAAGTTGGATTATCATAAAACTGACTTCACTAGGCTACTCGCCTCAGCCAAGCACACCTCCTGGTAAGTTCAGATTTAATTCTCGAGCACTTTCATTTTTTGGTCATTTTCTGAGCTACAAGTCAAGATGTCTGCAAACACCAAGCTTGTTGACAAGCTAGAAGGTGTAGATAACTTTCATGCCTGGAAGTATAGGATTTCACTCATTCTTGAAGAGAATGACCTAGCAAGATTCATTAAGAAAGATGTACCAGAACCTACCAATGCTACAACTAAAGAAAAACACCAGAAGGACATGGTTATGGCCAAAAGAATAATTGCAGACTCTATTAAGGATCAATTGATTACTCAAGTGGCATCTAAGAATACTCCAAAAGAAATTTTTGATGCCCTAACCAGATTGTATGAAGGAAGAAACATTAACTGAAAGATGAACTTGAGAACTCAACTCAAGAATACAATGATGCAGAAAGGAGAAACATTTCATGAATATTTCTATAGAATATCTCAATTCAAGGAATAACTAGAAGCAATTGGAGATACTCTAGATGAATATGAACTCATAATGACAACTCTTAATGGTATCACAAGACCTTTGGATGCATTCATCCATACTATTTATGCCATAAAGGAGAAACTACAATTTGACAGTCTTTGGGAAGAATGTAATATTCCAGATATAAAAAGTATGCAGAACAAAAATAAAATGCTAGAAATGGCATATGAACAACAATATAACCAGAAAAACACCACAATAAGACCGATATGAAACCAGAATAACACCATAAATAATACTTTGATTATTAAGAGAGATGTTCACTTGCCTCTTCGAGGGGGCAACCTCCAGTCGAGCAGAGCTCTATTACAATAGTATCCAAGATAGGGTTCTCATACCCTTGACTCCTATTTATACTAAATATGTCTATCAAGAGAACCATCTAGAGAAATATCCTTCTAGAAGTGAAATATTCTATTAGGTCTTCTTACATTCGACTTATTCTACCTTATTGCAAGGCCTTATTAATATTGACATGTTGGTTGTAGAGCCTGATTATCTTCCTGATTCAGAGGTCCTTGCTTTCAGCTTTGTTTATACCCCATGAAGACTTTACACCCCAGAAGTATGTACACTCTTCCATGCGGGGCAGTGCAGAGGGGGGGTACCCCCTCTGCAGGGTCCGGGGGGTTCAGGGGTGAATCCCTCGAAGGAAAAATTGCCTTGTAAATGTATATTGTAATTTCATTGTAAATATGGATCGTTCATTATAAGGTCGCAGATCTAACGGTAGAAATTAGGTTAGGGTTTTTTTCCTTAGAAGGCTACCCTCTATTATGAGGGACATGTATTGTGGCTATGCATTATGGCGAGTATTGTATTCTGAAGAGGAAGTTACAACGGGTTTTGCTGTAGGTTGTATCCCTTCATTTGCTGGATAATAATAAAGGAAGGACCTGGCAATTTCTCTGGTGGACGTAGCCCACACTGGGTGAACCACATAAATTCTTGTCTCTATTGTATTGTGTATCTTCTGTGTTTTGTTTCTGCATTTGTTTTATTTTATTGCTCCGCGGTCCTATTTTTCTAACAAATGGTATCAGGGCGAAAGGTAACTCACAGGAAAAGAGGGTTCCCGGTTCAGGTGGGAGCAATGTCAGAAGATGGAAAGTTTAGGGTCGATAAATTTAACGACCAAAACTACCAGTTATGGAAGATGCAGATGGAAGATTATTTATATCAGAAGGATCTATTCCTACCATTGGGCGGAGTAGCAAAGAAGTCGACGGCCATGAAGGACGAAGAATGGGATATTCTTGAAAGAAAGGCTCTAGGAACGATACAACTGATCTTGGAAGCGTCAGTGGCTTTCAATATTTCGAAAGAAAAGACAACGCAGGATCTAATGGATGCGTTGGCTAAACTGTATGAAAAACCCTCGGCGTCCAATAAGGTATTTCCAATGAAGAAATTATTTAATATGAAGATGTCAGAAGGTGGGTCTGTTGCATATCATTTAAATGAATTTAATACGGTTACTAATCAACTAAGTTCTGTAAAAGTGGAATTTGATGATGAGGTTAGGGCTCTTCTAATATTGTTCTCATTGCTAGAAAGATGGAATGGCTTGGTCATGGCTTTAAGTAACTCCGTCTCTGGTTCAAATACTTTAAAATTTGATGATGTTGTTAGTGTTATCCTTAGTGAGGAAATGCGATGGAAAAGCACAGGTGAGACATCAGGTAATGCGTTAAACATGGAGAAGAGGGGAAGACAAAAGGATAGAGGAAAGGGCTCAGGGAACCACAAGAATTCTAGGAAGGGCAGATCCAAATCCAGACTTGGAAAGATAGAGTGTTGGAATTGTGGGAAGAAAGGACATATGAAGAAATACTGCAGAGCTCCAAAGAAACAAAGAGATGGACAACATGAGAGAAATCAGGAAGCAAATGTAACAGATGATGTGTTACAAGATTCTTTGATTCTTTTTGTAGATAATATTTCCGAGTCTTGGGTAGTAGATTCAAGGGCTTCATTTCATGCCACACCCCATAGGAAACATTTTCTAGATTATGTTTAAGGTGATTTTGGACAGGTTCATTTGGGTGATGATGCACCATGCAAAATTGTTGGAATGGGAAAGGTAAAAATAAAGAAACGCAATGGAAACCAATGGTTGTTGAAAGAGGTAAGACATGTTCCATATTTAAGGAAAAATCTAATTTCAACAGGGCAGTTGGCAAGTGAAGGTTGTGTATCCATATTTACAGATAAGACGTGGAAGGTCATCAAAGGATCATTGGTGATAGCAAAAGGAGAGAAGGTAGGTACATTGTATTTATGTACTGGTAATATTGAATCTTCTATCTATTTATCTTCTACAGGAGTGGATACAACACTGTGGCATCATAGGCTGGGACACATGAGTAAGAAGGGTATGAATATACTTCACAAAAGAAATTTGCTGCTAGATCTTAAACAAATTGATTTGGACTTTTGTGAGCATTGTGTTTATGCAAAACAAAAGAGAGTCAGATTTCTCAGAGTCGGAAAAGAAAAGAAGAATGAAAGGTTAGAGCTTGTGCATACATATGTATGGGGACCAGCTCATGTATCATCTCTTAGTGGCTCTCGTTATTGTGTTACTTTTATTGATGATGCAACTACAAAAACTTGGGTTTATTGCATTCGACAAAAAAATGATGTTTTTGATACTTTTAAGAAATGGAAAGATTTAGTTGAGAATGAGACAGGAAAAAGTTTGAAGTGTCTCAGATAAGATAATGGAGGTGAATATTGCAGCAAGGAGTTTGATGATTACTGTTCATACCATGGGATTCGTAGAGAGAAGACAGTTCCAAGAACACCACAAGAAAATGGTGTGTCAGAAAGGATGAACATGACAATCATGGAGCTGCAAGGAGTATGAGATTGCATGCTGGTTTGCCCTTACAGTTCCGAGAAGATGCTGTAGATAATGTTGTTTACTTAATAAACAGAGGACCTTCAAACTCTTTGTATGGTATAATTACAGAGGAGGAATGGATAGAAAAAAAGGTAAACTATTCTTTTTTGAAAACTTTCGGTTGTGAAGCATTTGTCCATATTGATAAAGAAAATAGAACAAAGATTGAGTCTAAATTCAAGAAGTGTAACTTTATTGGATACGATGTTAATGATTTTGGTTATCGATTATGGGATTATGAAAATAAAAAAATCATTAGGAGTAGAGATTTCATATTCAATGAGAAGGTCATGTACAAAGATCAGTTGCAGGGAAAGAAACAGGAAGAAGAAAAAAAAGAATACACAATGCTTGATGAGATCACTGAAAAAGAAATTCCAAAGGAACTTGAAAATCAAAATGTCCAACATCAGGAGAAGCAGGTACCTCAAACACCTGCAAGTGTTGTTAGAAGGTTTACCAGGTTAATTATACCCCCTGAATGATACTCTCCTTCATTGTATTATTTATTGTTGATTGATTCTGGTGAACCAGAATGTTATGAAGAGGCAATGCAGGTAGACACCAAAAAGAAGTGAGAGCACGACATGAAAGAGGAAATGGATTTCTTGGAAAATAACCAAACTTGGGACTTGGTTTAGTTGCCTACGAGAAAAAGAGCATTGCATAATAAATGGGCTTACAAGTTGAAGGAAGAAGATGGAGGAGAAAATAGGTACAAGGCTAGACTTGTTGTAAAGGGGTTTGCACAAAAGAAAGTTATAGATTTTGATGAAACATTTTCTCTTGTTGTTAAAATGACTTCAATTAGGACTATTTTAAGTCTTGTGGCAGTAGAATATTTGCATCTTGAACAATTAGATGTAAAAACAACTTTTCTCCATGGGGATTTGGAGGAAGAGATTTATATGCAGCAACCATAGGGATATGAGGTCAAAGGGAAGGGGAATTTGGTATGCAGGTTGAAGAAGAGATTGTATGGCCTAAAGCAAGATCCAAGNTAGTGGTATTTGAAGTTTGACAGGTTTATGACAGAACAGGGTTATAGTAGATGTCATTCTGATCACTATGTTTATTTTAAAAGGCTAGAAAATGGAAGCTATATTATCTTGCTATTGTATGTAGATGACATGCTTGTTGCATGGGTCTAATATGCAAGATATAGATATGCTCAAGAAGAAATTAGCCAATTCATTTGCGATGAAGGATTTGGGTGCTGCAAAGAAAATCCTTGGCATGAGAATAACAAGAGACAGAAAAAATCGCAAATTGACATTGTCTCAGGGTGAGTACATAGAGAAGGTGTTAGAGAGGTTTAGAATGCAGAAT
>ML778226.1:444694-465909 GCA_009831015.1 Picea engelmannii
CTTCCATTCGAAGACTAAGCATATACAGTTGAGGTACCACTTCATACGATCCGCCTTGGAAGATGGACATTTAAAGTTGGAAAAGATACACACTAGCCAGAATCCTGCAGACATGTTAACAAAGGGAGTAACCAGAGAGAAACTGAGTTCCTACTCAGTTTCAGTTGGTCTTCAAGAATGAAGATGAAGATGATAAATTTTTCTGGTCCAAGAAGGTTTAGAGTCCAACATATACAACAACAGTGGAGTTGTTGATATCAGTCTACAAGTGGGAGATTGTTGGTTGTGGAGCCTGATTATCTTCCTGATTCAGAGGTCCTTGCTTTCAGTCATGTTTATACCCCATGAAGACTTTACACCCCAGAAGTATGTACACTCTACCATGAGGGGGAGTGCAGAGGGGGGGTACCCCCTCTGCGGGGTCTGGGGGTGAAGCCCCCGAAGGAAAAATTGCCTTGTAAATGTATATTGTAATTTCATTGTAAATCTGGACTGTTCATTATAAGGTCGCAGATCTAACGATAGAAATTAGGTTAGGGTTTTTTTCCCTAGAAGGAAACCCTCTGTTATGAGGGAAATGTATTGTGGCTATGCATTATGGCAAGTATTGTATTATAAGAGAGGAGACTGTGAGAGAAAGAAGAGGAAATTACAATGGGTTTTGTTGGAGGTTGTATCCCTTTATTTGCTGGATAATAATAAAGGAAGGACCTGGCAATTTCTATGGTGGACGTAACCCACACTGGGTGAACCACATAAATCCGTGTCTCTATTATATTGTGTATCTTTTGTGTTTTGTTTCCGCATTTGTTTTATTTTATTGCTTCGCGGTCCTATTTTTCTAACATGACCTTTATTACATCGAAATATATTGTTCTACCCACGTGAGGGGTTAGATCCCTAACATGTCCTCCCCCTTAAAAATAGCCTTGTCCTCAAGGTTTGAGATGTGGAAATTGTTGCAGAATGGTAGCTAGTTCCCAAGTGGCATCTTTTGGAGTTGTACCTTTCGACTGGACTAACACTTCCTGGATGGTTCGGTGACGTAGGAGACACTCACGCTGGTCCAAAACTGCTTGTGTCTGTAGCCAAATGGAGCCTTCTTCATCCAACTTGGGAAGGTTGGTTTGAGTTTGGCACTTAGGTCAATGACCTTCTTTAAGCATGAAACACGAAAAACAAGATGTAGCTTAGAATGACTGGGTAAAGATAACTGATAGGCCACCTGTCCCACACGCTTGAGAACAATATAAGGACCATAAAATTTGGGCGCTAGATTCTGAAAATGGTCGACATTGAGGGAATTTTTCTTGTAAGGTTGCAGTCAAAGAAACACATGATCCCCTTCTGCAAATTGACGTTCAAAGCGACCCTGATCTACTTGTTACTTCATGCGATTCTGGGCCATGACCAAATTCTCTTTGAGGGTATGGAGAATAGCCTCTTGAAATATAAGAGTTTGGTCAACCGCCTAGACCTTCGAGACACCTAGTAAATATGAGAGAACTGAAGGTGGATTTTTTCCATATATCGCTTCAAAAGGAGTCATGCAGGTAGTTGTATGTTATGAAGTGTTGTACCACCATTCAGCTAGGGGTAACCATTGAGCCCACTAATTTTTCTTTTCCGATGCAAAACACCTCAAATATGTTTTCTAACACTTGTTGACAACTTCAGTTTGACCATCCATCTGGGGATGATAAGTTGTGCTAAGATGCAATTGGGTTCCTTGTATCTTGAATAGTTCTTGCCAAAAATTGTTGGTGAAAGTTGCGTCGTGATAAAAAACAATAGAATGCGGCATGCCATGAAGCTTGAAGACCCGATCCATGAAAAGTTGAGCCACAGTGGATGTTGTAAATGGGTGTTGAAGAGCAGAGAAATGATCATACTTAGAAAGGCAATCAACTACCACCATGATGACTGATTTATTGCCCAATTTAGGTAAGACTGTAAGAAAATCCATAGAGATATTCCTCCAAATAGCAGGTGGAATCGAAAGCGGTTGTAGTGTGCCAGGATATTTGACTGTTTCACCCTTGTTGCATTGACACACATCACATTCAACCACAAAATTATGAACGTCTTGTTTCATACCATCCCAGAAAAAGGAACGTTTGACCCTGTCATAGGTTTTGGTAAACCCAGAGTGCCCAGCTGTGGGTGTAGCATGAAGCTCAGAAAGTACCGTGGATTTAAGTTTTGATTGTTTACTTAAATAAAAATGTCCTTTGTATCAAAGATCATCATGGAGCCAAGAGTACCTTGGGGAAACTAGAGAATTGGACTGCAATTGTTGTATCAGATGCAAAATTTTGGGATCATGTAGCCATTCCTTGCGAATGACTTGGAGCCAATCTGGTACAATGAAGGAGAGAGAAAAAAGGGAGCCTTCATCTTCATATTTTCAGGAAAGTGCATCCGCAACCAAATTGTCTTTTCCTTTCTTGTAAATGATCTCATAATCATATCCAAAGAGCTTAGTCACCCATTTTTGTTTCTCTGGGGAGGAAATGCATTGTTCTAGAAAATACTTGAGGCTTTGATGATCTGTCTTAATTTAGAAGTGTTTCCCCAATAGATAAGGGTGCCACAAATCAACGGCATGCAGAATAGCCAACATTTCCTTTTCATAGATTGATTTGGCCAAATGTCATTCAAACAACTGTTTGTTGGTAAAGGCCAAAGGCCAACCCTCTTGCATAAGGACAATGCCAATAATTTTCCCTGAAGCATCACATTCCAGGACAAAGGTATTTGTGAAATCAAGAAGGGCCAAGATTGGAGTGATGCACATGGCCAACTTCAAGGTTTGAAAAGCCTGAGCAACTCCTGGAGTCCAAGCGAAAGAATTCTTTTTAAGGAGTGCAGTGAGAGGTGTCGCAATCTTTCCATAATTCTTAACAAACTTGCGATAATAACCTGTTAAGCCCAGAAATCCATGCATGCTTTTGAGAGTCTTTGGGTGAGGCCAGTCTTGCATAGCTTCAATCTTTTTAGGATCCACTCTAACACCATCCTTGCCAACAATATGACCCAAGTACTCGACTTCTGAGGCACCAAAATCACATTTAGATTGTTTTAGGAAAAGTTGGTGTTGAGAGAGTAGATGGAGATTTCGGTCCACATGAGCAAGATGGTTTGTCCAGGTTTTGCTATAGATGAGAATATCATCAAAGAAAACTAAGACAAAATGATGGAGAAAAGGACGAAAGACATTATTCATGAGGCTTTGGAAGGTGGAGGGGGCATTACACAAGCCAAAGGGCATTACCAAAAACTCATAGTGGCCCTCATGAGTTCTAAAGGCAGTCTTAGGAATGTATGCCTCTTTCATACGGATCTGGTGGTAGCCAGAACAAAGATCAAGTTTAGTAAAGAACTGGGTGCCACTCAATTCATCCAAGAGGTTATCAATGACATGAATGGGAAATTTGTCTTTAATGGTGAGTTTTTTGAGGGCGTGAAAGTCAGGAAAAATGCACCAAGAACCTTGTTTCTTCAGGACCATGACCAAATGAGAAGAGTAGGGGCTTGTACTAGGACGGATAACACATGCGTTAAGTAGTTCTTGAACCATTTTCTCAATTTCATTTTTTGGGGAAAAGGGGTGATGATAGGGATGAATATTGGGAGGAAGGCTTCTTGGTACAAGGGGAATGGAATGATCATGAACACCACAGGAAGGGGGGAGTCCTTGGGGAGTGGAAAATACCACTTGATGTTTAGAGAGGATGGATTGGAGGTCTTGCATCACAGAGAGTGTCTCAGTTGCTTGTATGGCATGGAGTTGGGAAATAACGCCATAATGACCTTTTTTGAGCACATTTTCCATGCGATGGGAACTAATGATCTTAGGTGAACCGACAATGATGCCTTGGAACTTATATTTTTGGCCCTCCTAGTCGAATTGCATGGTTAATTCCTTAAAATCCATGAGAATGGGACCCAAAGTCCTTAGCCAGTCTGCACCCAACACAATGTCACAACCACCCATGTTGATAGCAAACATATGAGATTTTAGGTGGTAGTCACCAATTTGTAGACGCACATTTTCACAACGCCCTCCACATTTCATGGAGCCGCCATTGGCAATCATGATTTGGAAATTATTGACTGCATGGATATAGCAATGAGTTTCTTGGGCAATGCAGTGATGAATAAAATTATGGGTGCTTCCACTATCAACAAGAATGATGACCTTCTTATGCTTGATGTAACCAATTAGCTTGAGGGTTTGGGGAGCAGAAAAGCCAGTGAAATAATTTAGGGAAATTATCGGTTCTACTTTGGGAGGGTCTGAGGGAGGGGTTATGTTAGTGGGTTCAGGTGACTCGGACACAAGGGGAGTTTCAACATCCTCTTCCGAAACATCCTCCTAGATGGCCATAAAAATATTTTGTTCCTTACACTTGTGGCCTGGAAAATATTTGTCATCACAATTATAACAAAGGCCTTTGAGTTGGCATTCAACCATTTCAGCCCTGGTCAATTTTTGGATCTATATTAGGGCAGAAGGAGGAGTGAGATTTACTGGTTTAGTGCACGGAATAAAGGAGGGTTTCTGGTTTTGAGAAGAGACAACATGTTGTGCTTCCTTATCTCTTTCAGTAGCCTCCACCCAACTCTGAGGCCAATCCATGAGGACATGGGAACGAATCTCATCATTGAGGCCACTGATAAAACATTCTCGGAAAAAAGCATCAGACATTCCCTCTGTATGAAAACTAGTCGCTCAAAAGAAACTATAAAGTCTTCCACTGTGCCAGATTGTTTCAACTTTGTCAAGCAGCCTAAATGGTTGGTGTTAGTGTCAAAGCATTCATAAATATCTGCCACAAAGTGTGTCTAAGAAATATACCCTTGAAGAGCAGTTTTTCTCCATTACCACCATTGCCAAAGTTCTTGATCTAGATGGAGAACAACATACCAGAGTTTGGCCAAGTCATCTGTAATGCCATAAAAAGAGAAATAATGTTCCATTTGAGTGACCCAACCAGTGGGATCTGAGCCATCAAATTTGGTTGCATCCACCTGCGGAAGGCATAGGTCATGCTGAAAGTGATGGGGCTGAAAATTATGGGAATGAGAGGAAGTTTCAACTTCGGTATGCAAAGGTGGATCAGATAAAGGGGGATCTGCAGGGATATGCAGCTTGGTGCAGATCATTGAAATGATAGATTCAATATGGGTAGTCATGTCTTGTTTGAGGTCTTCTTTGAGTTCGACGATTGATGCAGTGATGGAGGAATGCATGTTTTGATTGATGGTGGCAATATTTGCACTGAGTTGTCTCACTTCTTGTTGGGTCTCTGTGAAATTAGATTGCAAGGTATTGAAGCGAGCTTCCAAGTCTTGGATATGGGTATGGGCCATGATGACGAGGGAACCAAAAAGGGTGGGTGGGGTAAAAAATTTTGCTGAAAAATGATAGGTATGAATGTGATAAGGTCAAAGAGATAAATCCAATGGAATAGGTCTAAAATAATTGTGCAAAAATTTCTAGACTCGTTTTTTTTTTTTTCAACAACTGCGGAGTTATACTCCAGTCTGAAGAATACTGCAGTGATGAAATTCCCAAATGCTTAACCATGAAGAAATGTGTAGTGATTTGGCAACTCAAACACAGTTGCACGACAATAGATCTTGTCTGTTTTATTTTTTATTTCCGTCCCCAAGGGTTAGGTATTCAAGGGTTCTACAGACAAGGGTTTTCCCTGTGCTATAGCTCTCTGATATACATGCGGGGTCCAACAATATCACTCAACCCAATATCTTAGGGAACCAACTAAGGAGTCTAGACCGTGCCCTTAGCCATACTACCCAACTACCTAGGTACTAGAGAGTATATTCTCGAGTTCTGTTCTCTGTGGCACTATAGTAGTCAGGAGACCGATCGATTTATCTAAAGAGGGCTTCAAGAAATCTAGGTCGATCCATATACAAGTGTTTTCTGATGCGCTACCACTGAAGGGGTACCAACAAGGGTTACAAGGGTGGCCAACAGATGTGCACTTAAGTACCACTTGCATTTCCTATGTGTATGAATCCCTCAACCATGGGTTTATGCACATAATGATAGATCTTTGTAGCTTAAAGACACCAGAATACGTCTCTAAAAAAATTAACCCACAATTTTCTATTGAGGAAAGTGCTCTGATACCACTTGTAATATTCCAAATATAAAAAGTATGCAGAACATAAATAAAATGCTAGAAATGACAGATGAACACCAATATAACCAGAACAACACCACAATAAGACCGACATGAAACCATAATAAAACCATAAATAACACTTTGATTACTGAGAGCAATGTTCACTTGCCTCTTTGAGGGGGAAACCTCCAGTCGAGCAGAGCTCTATTACAATAATATCCAAGATAGGGTTCTCATACCCTCGACTCCTATTTATACTAAATATGTCTATCAAGAGAACCATCTAGAGGAAGATCCTTCTAGAAGCGGAAGCTTCTATTAGGTCTTCTTACATTCAATTTATTCTACCTTATTGCAAGGCCTTATTAATATTGACCTTTATTACATTAGAATATATTGTTCTACCTATGTGAGGGGTTAGGTCCCTAACAAAGAATGTGTTCAAGAAGAAGAAAGAGTAGCTAACCGAGAAGAAGTACTATTAAGGGATGAAGATCAAGCCCTAGTTTCTCATGCTAAAGAAGGAAAGATAAGGTCTCAATTCAAAAGGGATACCCACCCACATAAGGAATATCACCCTCCAAGGAGATTCCAGAAATATCAGAAAGGTCAAAGAAGAGAAAAGGATTTCCCATCTTATCAATGTTACCATTGTGACAAGATGGCACATATTGCTAAGAATTGTCCAGCTAGAAGAGAAGACTACAATAAGAGAAACAAAAGGCACCATGGCCATGCAGTTGAATATGAGGAGCCACCCACAAAGATGATTAAAGAAAATATTGAAGACTATGTCTTAATCTCTACCCTCTCAGGATCAGTGTCACCTGGTGAGGATACATGGCTTGTAGATAGTGGTGCTTCTAAGAACATGACAGGTCAGAGAGACATTCTCTCTACCCTTACAAAAAGGAACTTTCCCCGGAATGTTACACTTGGAGATGATTACCAGTACCCTATCAAAGGATTGAGAGAGTCCAATTAAAAACTTGATTTAGGGACCCCAATAAATATGAAGGCTGTACAATATGTACCAGGTTTGACGAAGAATTTTCTTTCTATCTCAGCTTTAGATAAGAAAGGATTCAAGGTTGCATTCATAGATGGTGAAGTCCTTATGTATCATAAAGGAAAAACCATAGAAGATGCAATCATCATTGGAACAAAAGAAGGTGGCTTATATAAGCTAAAAGGTCACTCAGAAGCAACCTTGACTCATTCCACTGAAAGTCCATGTGAACTTTGGCATAAAAGACTAGCTCACATCAACTGCAAGGCATTACCATATGAGAGAAAGGTAGTTAGATGTCTTTCATAATTCAAGGTTGACCATGAAGGTCTGTGCAATGGATGTGGACAAGGAAAGAACATCAAGAACCCTTTCTCGAAGAGCGACAGTAAACCAGAAGGAGTCTTAGAGCTCATCCACTCAGACGTATGTAGCAAAATGTCATCAACCTCTATTAGTGTGTATGTATACTATGTATCGTTAATTGATGACTATTCTTGCAAGACTTGGGTTTACTTCTTAAAATAAAAAGATGAAGTGTTTGGAAAATTCAAGGAATTCAAAGTCTTGATAGAGAATCTCTCTGAAAGAAAGATCAAGATACTTAGGTTAGATAATGGAGGAGAATACACCTCAAAAGAGTTTGTAAGATTTTACAGAGATGTTGATATTAAGAGGGAGCTCAACACTCCCTACAATCCTCAACAAAATGGTGTAGAAGAAAGGAAGAACATAACTATAATGGAAGTAATGAAGACTATGATCCATGATCAAGATCTTCCAATGCACTTATGGGTAGAAGCAGCAAGAACAATAGTGTATGTACAAAATAAATTATCCCATAGTGCACTTGGATTCAAAACCCTCAAAGAAATGTTCTCCAGAAAGAAGCCAGAAGTAAGCCATCCCAAGATATTTGGCTGTCTAGTGTTTATACACATTCTGAAAGAAAGAAGAACCAAGCTAGACCCTTCAGGAAAGAAGAGAATATTTCCTGGATACTATGAGGGCTCCAAGGTCTTCAGAATTTACATACCAGATTACCATCACATTGAGATCAACAAACATGTAAACTTTGATGAATATGCAACACTCAAGAAATCAAGGAGATGCCATCTTGAAGAAGTATATGAATAAGAACCTGTAGCTCCCAGAGTTGTAGAACCAGTGAGGGAAGTCACAGTTTCCCCTTATGAGGATATTCCAAAAGATAATGACATGATAGAATCTCAAGAACCTCGTCAGATGACGATCTCTCACAAGATAAAGCCAGCTTGGGCAAGAGAACTTATTCAAGATGGAGAGAAGTATTGTTCCCCGAAAGGAAGCATGAGACAAGTTAAGAAACCTAAGACATTATCCAGTTATATGGCTTTGATGTGTGATATCATAGAGAAGGAGCCTAATTTCTTTGAAGAATCCATTGAGAAGAAAGAATGGGAAGATGCCATGAAAAAATAACACCAATCCATTATAAAGAATGATGTATGGTAAATAGTTCCCAAACCGAAGAGCAAAGATGTGGTATCTTCCAAATGGATATACAAGATAAAACATGTTGCTGATGGAAGTATTGAGAAATATAAAGCAAGGTTTGTAGCTCGTGGATTTTCTCAAAAGTAAGGCATTGAATATGAAGAGACATTTTCTCCAGTAGCGAGATACACTTCGATCAGAACCATCATAGCCCTGGTAGCTAAGATGAAGTGGAAGTTACACCAGATGGATGTGAAAACAACCTTCTTGAATGGTGTCATTGAAGAAGAAGTGTATATAGAACAACCTCAAGGGTTTGAAGTTGAAGACATGAAGACTCATGTATGCAGGTTGAAGAAGGCTCTGTATGGATTGAAGCAAGCTCCTAGAGCTTGGTATGGAAGAATTGACAGTTTCCTGATGAGCTTGGGATTTACCAAGAGTAAAGATGATTCTAAACTTTACTTCAAGGTTATGAATGATGAACATGTTATATTGTTGTTGTATGTGGATGAATTATTCTTAACTAGAGAAGAAAATATCATCACTGATTGTAAGAAGAAGCTCACTGCAGAATTTGAGATGAAAGACCTATGCCTAATGCACTATTTCTTAGGCCTTAAGATTTGGAAAATCCTAGATAAGATCTTCCTTAAACAAGGGAAATATGTGGTTGAAATACTGAAGAGATTTTATATGTTGGAGTGCAAATCCATGAACACACCCATGGAAACAAAGTTGAAGCTCCTGGTTGATACTTCGTCAAAATTGGTTAATGCCACATTGTACAAACAAATCATTTGATCGTTGATGTATCTGATGAACACCAAGCCAAATATATGTTTTGCTATGAACACCTTGAGTCAGTATTTGGTAGATCCCAGACGTGTTCACGTTGTTGCTGCAAAACATGTGATGAGATACCTTAAGGGTACGTTGGAGTTTGGTCTCTGCTATAATGGAGATGAAGATTTCAGATTGATTGGTTATACCGATTTAAATTGTGCTGGAAGTGTTTCTGACAGAAAGAGCACTTCAGGATGTTTTTTCAGTCAGGGGTTAGCCATGACTTTATGGTAGAGTAGGAAGAAATCTAGCATTGCTCTCAACACAATAGAAGCAGAATACATTACTGCATGTTCCTCCAGTTGCGAAGCCATATGGATTTGGAAGTTGTTGATAGGTCTATTTGATATGGATATGGAAGCAACCGTGATTCTATGTGATAACCAGAGCTGCATAAAGATGACATAGAAACCTATGTTCGATGACAAGTTGAAGCACATAGAAATATGATATCACTACATTCGTGATATGGTTCAGAGAGGAGCCATAAAGCTCCAATATGTTGGCACAGATCATCAGGTTGCATGTGTGTTGACCAAGCCTCTATCTCGTGTAAAGTTTGAGTACTTTTGAGACAAGCTTGGTATAGTCTGAAAGGACCTCCCTCGAAAGGGGGAGTGATGTTGATGATATTATGGTATCTTGACCAATAGAGGGTAGCTTAGTTAGGATTTTATATGCTAGGGGACTGATCATCCCTGGACAGATCCATAAGGTCTGGTAAGGATGGTCTATCATAGTACATGTGCATGAATATGCTAGCTATGGTTAGTAGTGGTAGTTCTGTTAGGATTTTTGTAATCCTAGGGAATCTTATGATTCCTGGGCAGATCCCAAAGGCCCGGTAAGGACGGTCTATCAGAGTACCATGTGGTATCTCCGTTAGGATTTTATATCCTAAGGAATCTTATGATTCTTGGGAAGCTCCTTAGGGACTATCAAAGTACCACAAAATGTTGTAACACCTGCCTCATTTTATTTCCCTATGATGATGATGATGTTGTTGCTCCATCCTTCATGCCATGATGATTTTTTTTCTCTAGCCTTCATGTTGTGATGATGTTGTTGCTCCAACCTTCGTGTTGTGATGATGTTGTTGCTCCAACCTCTGTATTGTGATGATGATATTGTTGTTGTTGATGTTATTATTAATTATGATGATGTATTAGTGCTATACGAATTGATATTAATGTAGATGATGATGATGCCATTCCATCTCCATGCTGTGAATGTTGATATTGATGATGAGAAAAAATTTCGATGATTTATAGATATGCCAGTCAATGTTCCAGATGCTATTGATGTTGCTTCCTTCTCTCTCTTCTGATGATGTTGTAGAATACCCTTCTTGTTAATGGGGACTGTTGAAATATTGTAACTGCAAAGAGTATTCCATTAATTATTGAGTTATTATTAATCGGATCAATCCCCTTTTGTGGATTGATCATGTCAGGCCTCGTAAATTACCAAATCCCCTTTTGTGGATTGGTCAAACCCTAATTATATTATAGTAATTAATAAGTCATCCCCCAGGACTAATTGAAGTGGTTTTAACCACTAAGAAGAGAAGTTGGCCCTGTCCAGTGAAGAGACAACTTTCTAGTGCATGCTAGCTAGTATAAATAAAGGAGGCTAGCGCCTCATTTGATCACTCACTCAACTCACTCATCTAGTGCTCAAGTTTGAAGGAAGCTGCAGTTTCCAGTTGCTGGAAGAAGAAAGAGAGAGGCATATTGCTTAGTGTTGGATATTCTCTAGTGTTTTGGTTTATTGTCTTGGCATTGTATTGGATATCTATATTAAGGAATTTTTTGTTGGGTTTTCTCCCCCATGAGGGTTTCCCAGGATAAATGTTGTGTATGTTGTGATTGTATTTCTCTTAGTGATCCTACCTATGCTATTGTTATCTAGTTAAATTGAAAAGAAACTTAATAAATCTCTAAAATTAATAAAAATGACTTCAATTAGGACTATTTTAAGTCTTGTGGCAGTAGAATATTTGCATATTCAACAATTAGATGTAAAAACAACTTTTCTCCATGGGGATTTGGAGGAAGAGATTTATATGCAACAACCATAGGGGTATGGGTTTAAAGGAAAGGCAAATATAGTATGCAGGTTGAAGAATAACTTGTATGGCCTAAATAAATCTCCAAGGTAGTGGTATTTGAAGTTTGATAGGTTCATGACAGAACAAGGTTATAGTAGATGTCATTCTGATCACTGTGTTTATTTTAAAATGCTAGAAAATGGAAGCTAGCTATTGTATGTAGATGACATGCTTGTTGCAGGGTCTAACATGTAGGATATAAATGTGCGCAAGAAGAAATTAGCTAATTCATTTGTGATGAAGGATTTGGGTGCTGCAAAGAAAATCCTTTTTATGATAATAACAAGAGACAAGAAAAATCGCAAATTGACATTGTCTCAGGGTGAGTACATAGAGAAAGTGTTGGAGAGGTTTATAATGAAGAATGCAAAACCGGTTAGTACACCTTTCGCCAGCTAGCCAACCATTTCAAATTAAACAAGGAAATGTGTCCCAAGACACATGAGAAAATAAAATACATGTCTAGGGTCCCTTGTTCATCAATAATTGGCAGCTAGATGTATGCTATGGTGTGCACAAGACTAGATATTACACTTGCAGTGGGAGTTGTGAGCAAGTATATGAACAATCCACATAAAGAACATTGGGAGGCAGTAAAATGGATTCCCAGGTATTTGAGAGGTACTAGTACTCATGCATTATGTTTTGGAGGTTCAAACATTGTTCTATAGGGATATGTTGATTCAAATATGGCAGATGATAAATCTAGCAGGAAGAGCACCACAGGATATTTTTTAATGTTGGTGGAACAACAGTAAGTTGGATTTCAAAACTGCAAAAAAGGTTGTTGCACTTTCAACAACAAAAGCAAAGTATGTTGATGCAACAGAGGCTAGTAAAGAGATGACTTAGTTACAGAGGTTTATGGAGGAATTTGGAAAGAGTGCCATTCATCTTGCAAAGAACTCAACCTTCTATTCTAAGACTAAGCATATACAACTCAGGTACCATTTCATACGATCCATCTTGGAAGATGGACATTTGAAGTTGGAAAAGATACATACTAGCTAGAATCCTGCAGACATGTTAACAAAGGTAGTAGCCAGGGAGAAATTGAGTTCCTTCTCAGTTTCAGTTGGCCTTCAAACATGAAGGTGAAGATGAGAAATTTGTCAGGTCCAAGGTGGATCATAGTCCAACAGGTACAACAACAATGGAGTTGTTGTGATTAGTCTCCAAGTGGGATATTGTTGGTTGTGGAGCCTAATTATCTTCCAAATTCATATGCAGGTCAAAGAAACTGCACGATACACAATTCATGCACCCCCCCCCCCCACGCCATGAGGGGGGCAATTTTTTTTATTTTTCCAATTCAAATATTGTAATTTCGTAGTCAATATGTACTTTTTATTATAAGGTCATAGATCTGATGATAGAAGTTATGTTAGGGTTTTTTTCCCTAGAAGGAAACCCTCTTTTCCAAGGGAATTGTATTACAGCTGTGTGTTATGGCGAATATTGTATTCAAGGAGAGGAGACTGTGAGAGAAAGAAGATGAAGTTACAATGGGTGTGTTGTAGGTTGTATCCTTTCATTTTACTAGATAATAAAAAGAAAGGACCTGGCAATCTCTTTAGTGGACGTAGCCCACACTGGGTGAACCACGTATATCTATGTCTCTATTGTATTGTGTATCTTCCACATTTTTATTTCCGCATTTTTTTTATTTTATTGCTTCGTGATCTGTTTTTTCAACAACCTTAGCTCTTTCTCTTGGCATCCTATCGAGAATAAAGAAACATATCACTTGCGTAGAATGGCTAGAGACTAAAAATCATTGGCTAAGAATAAAATGCAGCTTATGAATACATCCAGTATATAGTGGGAGGTACCAAATGAGGTCATAAAGAGCTTCGGGAGTGCCCCTGATCTAGGTGGACATTGGTGGCCACCCACCTATTCCAACTGGATCCTCTTGACAATTTTTAGTTCATCATGTTCTTCTATACTTCTTTGTAATTATGGGTTCTACACTTCCGGGGCTATCTGAAGCCCTACACATCTTCCAGGTGGATATTGGTGGCCACCCACCTAATCCAACTGGCTTAGTTTGGAATTTTTCATGTCACTACATCTTTATGTACTTCCAAGGCCGTTTTGGGGCCCTAAACAATGTTTTTTTGGGCTTGCCACAGTCAAATAGTAGACAGAGTCAGATTTTGATGGCATAATGTGTAGTTCTCAAAAATACCTTTCCAACGGGATATCACGCGCCTAAAATGGAGGTCGTATGAAAAATTTACGACCTTGGGAAGCTAAGGTACCGACTTACCCATTGGGGCCAACATAACTTTTGGTGTTTCACCTCCTAGTGTTAGGTTTTTGGATGTCTAGGGTTTTGGTATTCATGAATAGTGTTAAAAGGGCCTCTGGAGCATCATTGTAATCATTCTTCTCAGATGGATGGGCGTAATAGCCACATCTCTTCTCAGAGATAACTACCACCATTCAAGCAAGTTGTTTCAGTTCTATAGTTTTACAGTTTCAACCTACTTCATTTATTCAATAGAAGTTATTTTTCACTGTATATCTATTGTTATCTCTGTGTTATTGTATTCAGTCTATTATTCATTTCGTTCCACTCATAAATCTGGATCAGTGGTATCAGAGCGATTTTCTATTCATTTATTTTTCTTCGTGCATGTCCCAGACAAGATCTGGGTACAAGAAGTTGGGACTCGAACCAGTTGAGCATTTGCAAAATAAATTGCACCGAGCCCAAAAAAAACCCATGGGGGATGAAAAGAAATATGATGGAGCAGGAGATCCTTTTAAAATATTGCTCGAGGAAGCCCTTGCGCGACAAAGGAAAAAAAATATGGAAAACTTTTCACAGATCCTTTGGTGGTTGTCCACAGAGGAAGAATATTCATCAAGCGACCATGAAACCCCCTTCAAGGTACATGTAAATTTTGATATTTAATTACTTGAAGTATTGATAGACGCGGATGTTGTAGATAAATGGTTGAATCTAATCGAAGGATATTTTTTGGTCCACAATTTTTTTGATAGGGAAAAAATTACTTTTGCACTCCTCAAGGCCATCACCCATGTTAAGGAGTGGTGGGATACTTACTCTGAGAAAAGGGCCATAGAGAAATCTGCAATAATTGTGGTCTCCCCCACATGGGATTCCTTCATGGATGTCATTAAATAACAATACTACCTTTTTGGAAGCTACGAGGACCAATACAACAAATGGACCACCCTGTGTCAGGAAAGGGACCAGACAGTACCAAATTTCACCAATATTTTCCATACCCTGTGCATCAAATTGGGTATCAAAGACCCTTAACGACATCTGGTGCTCAAATACTGCAATTTTTTGCATAGATACATTCAAACATAAATGGAGTTTCTGGACATCGCATCATTGGGTACAACATATAGATATGTTGTTAAGATCGAGCAAAAAATTAAGCAGAAGAGGTGAGAGTTTGGATTTGCAAACTCCTCACAGCTGAAGTAGAGCAAAGGTGACCCCAACCCACACAACAAGGGACAGAGCAAAGATGGGCACTCTCAGGACACCCATTCCAAGCCGCAACACAATAAGGGAAATGCGAGGTCAAAGAAGGACACGTGAAAATGGTGTGAATAACATAAAATCCCTTGGCAGAACACCGAAGAATGTCACTCCAAGAAGTCACTTGTGGCTGAGCTGAAATATTTTGATTCAAAGGCTGATTCTGACTCCGAATCAAATCCAGAGGGAAGGAAGAAGATTAACAATGATGAACCCAGTGCCACGGTCACTACCACCAAATACCATCCAAGTGAACCAGAAGAACCATAGGAAAGGGAATGCCTCTTTCACTCACGTATGTGGGTAAATGGGGCTCCGCTTCATTTCATTGTCGATAGCGGTAGTCATAAGAACCTGATATCAAAAGAGTTCGTCAAGCAACTGGACCTACCGACGACATTGCACCCGCAACCCTACATCATCGACTAGCTTCTCCAAGGAAGATATCTCTGTGTCAATCAATAGTGTCATCTGCCCTACGACACCAAGCCTTTCAAAGATTAGGTATTGTGTGATATTTATCCCCTTGAAGTTTGTGATGTTATTTTAGGACAATCATATTTGTGGAAGCGACATGTTGTGTATGATTCTAGACCCCGCAGTGTTATTATTACTTTGGGAAGACAATTGTACAAGATACCATAGGTTGCACCACCTACCGCTATTTCTTTAATATCTGCTAAGCAATGCAGTAAGGTCATTTCACAGACCGAGAAGTTCGTCTTCTTTGTGATCTGTTCTCACAGTAAGAATAAGGTGGCTACCACATTCATGACCTCTACATAGAGTCTTTCTTTGCAGCAGAAGCAAGTGGACAAGATCATGGAAGAGTACAGAGGCAACTTCTCCTCACCCACCAGGGTACCAACGCACTACCAAGTCAAGCATCCAATTGATCTAACCCCCAGGGAACCTCTACCTAATGGACTAGTCTATCATCACTCGCTGTTGGAAAATGAAAAAATCAAGGGTTAGATCCAAGAGCTTCTTCAAAAGGGGCACATCAGACCCAACTCCTCCCATTGCGGAAGCCCGATTGTACTGGTGCAGAAGAAAGATGGGACATGGTGGCTCTGCATTGATTACAAAGCATTAAACAAAATCATAGTTAGGAACTGGTACCCAATTCCCAGAATTGATGACCTTCTTGACCAACTCAAGGGGGAAAAGTTCTTCAACAAGATTGATCTAAAGTTTGGCTACCACCAAGTTCCCATTGAACCAAATGATGTATGGAAGACAACTTTCAAATCTAAAGAAGGTCTCTTCGAATGGATGGTCATGCCCTTTGTCTTAACAAATGCACCAACTCTTTTGTGGTGGTATATTTGGATGAAATCCTCATCTTTAACAGAACCTGGGAGGAGGACATGCAACATATTCAATATGTTTTGAGCATTGTGCAGTAGCACAAGCTATATGCCAACTTGGAAAAATGCTCCTTTGGCATGACTAGGGTCTAATACTTGGGATACATTGTTGATGAGCATGGGGTACATGTTGATCCGACTGAGATCCAATTCCTCTGTGACTGACCAGCCTCGACCACACTAACCGAGCTTCAGAGCTTCCTGGGATTGGCCAACTTCTATCGACGGTTCGTGTTGGGATTCTCCCATATTGCATGGGCCCTCAACCAAGTGACCAAGGGTAGTGGCAAGGAAAAATTCGCGTGGGGGAAGGAACAAAAATGAGCATTTGATGTTCTGAAGCATTTCTTTTGCTCAGCTCCAATAATCTCCTTAGCTGATCTACAACACCCATTCGAGATTGAGACTGATGCATCTGACTATGTTGTAGGTGCAGTTCTCACTCAACATGGTCATCCGATGGCATACCATAGTGAGACACTCTCAAATACTGTCTGTAAATACCCCACTTATGACAAGGAAATGTATTACATTGTACAAGCTTGTCATCAATGGAAACATTACATTCTAGGAAAGGAGATAATCATCCACATTCATCACAAGCCTCTGCAGTTCATACAGACACACTAGAAGTTGTAGAATGACCGCCATAAGAAGTGGTCCACCTACTTGCAACAATTCCATCTCAAAATCGAGTATAAGACATGGAGAACAAATTATCTCACTGACTGCATCAGTCGACCTCCCATGGCTTCACTCACCACCATTGATCCAGGTGGATATCGGTGGCCACCCACCCTTTCCAACTGGCTCAAAACAATTTTCTGGTAATTTTGGTAATTTACTATTTTTAACAGTTTTTAACTTCTAGGGCCATTTTGAGGGCTTAAATGAAAGTTTTTTGGGATTGAGATTCTCAATGATATCTAAAGGCTCTAATTGAGCCCCCAAAATGAATATCCTCAATGATACCTTTCCAACGAGCTATCGTGCACCCAAAACAAAGATCGTATTCCAAAGTTATGCCCCTGGGAAGTTGATACACCAAACTACCCAAAACGGGGTCCACAAAACTGTTGGATTTTCATCTTCCGAGGTTAGGGTTTTGGATTTTATTTATGATAAAAAAGGCCTTTGGAACCTCATTGTAAAATCATCTTCTTGCGAATGCGAGCAGCAGACACATCTCTTCTCAGAGATAAACTGTCGTCATTCCAGTGAGTCTTTCACTCTGTATTTTTACAGTCTTTGTACATTTTCGCTCATTAATAGAAAATTGTGTATTACTGTATCTCCATGTTTATGGTTTCATCTCTAATACATTTATGTTATATTATCAAATATCTGAGATATATTTTTACATTGATTTATTATATCTCCGCTCTCATTTTGTGCTAAAAATAATCTTGATTAGTGGTATCAGAGCAGGCTGCTCTTGATCGCTTTTCAGTGCATGTCCCCAATGAGTTCCAAGTATAGCAATTTGCATCTCAAGCTTGTCTCTCTTGAAGACAATTTCTCTTGCACATCCAAGAAACCCTCCATGGTGGAAGAAAATAAAAATGATAGAGCAGACAATTCTATTAATCTGTTGCTTGAGCAAGCCCTCACGCAACAGAGGGACAAAATGATGGAGAATTTTTCCCACATCCTTGAACACCTCCCGATAACAACAAGTGCGTCTTCATCAAGCGACCACTTTGGAAGTACCTCACCTTTCAAGGTACAAATTAATTTTGATATTCCATTATTTGAAGGATAGATAGATGCAGATGCCTTAGAAAATGGTTAAATATTCTAGAAGGTTATTTCTCTGTTCATAATTACTCCGACAGGGAAACAATCACCTTTGCACTACTTAAGGCTATCCCCCATGTCAAACATTGGTGGGAAACTTACTGGGAGAAAATTTCCACAGAGGAGTCTGGAATATATGGGGCCAAGCCCACTTGGGATTTTTTTGTGGATGTGGTAAAGGAACAATATTACCCTGTTGGCAACTATGAGGACCAATACATGAGATGGACCACATTGCGGCAAGAAAGGGGCCAAGAAGTTCTGGAGTTCACCAATACCTTCCATACCTTGCACACCAAAATGACATTTGGTTTTGAAATGTCGTGGGGCTCTACACAGATACATTCAAACTAAAATGGATTTTCTAGACATCTCATCACTCAGTGCTGCTTATCGATATGTTGTTAAAATCGAGCAAAATTTTAAGCACTAGAACAAACGAGAGTTCGGGTCTGCAAATACGCAACAACCAAAGTATGATAAAGACTACCCTAAGAAACAACATCCCAAAAACTAGTCCAAGCCACAAGAAAAGAAGGGTCAAAGAAAGACGAAGAAGGACACTGGAAAATGGTGTGATTTCCACAAAATCCCCCGGCACAACACCGATGAATGTCTCTCAAAACAGTCATTGGTGGCTGAGATAAAAGACAAGGAGTCGAACTCTGATTCAGAATTTGATTATGAAAATACTGATAGAAGACAAATCATCGACGCAGACCCCATTTCTATTATCGTGACCGCAACAATTCAACCAAAAGAATAAACAGATTTTGAAGAGGGGGAGCACCTTTTTCATTCACATATGTCGGTGAAGGGGACCCCGCTTCATTTTATTGTTGATAGCGGAAGTCGAAAGAACCTCATCTCAACAGAGGTCGTCAAATAGTTGGGATTTTCAACAACACCACACTCGCAACCATACAACATCAAGTGGCTTCACCAGGGATGAGATCTTCGTGTAAGCCAACAGTGTCGATTGTCATACATCATCCAACCCTTCAAGGATGAGGTATTATGTGACGTTTCCCCCCTGGATATCTTTGATGTTCTCTTTGGCCAACCATATATGTGGAAGCGCAATGTTATTTATGAGTCTTGACCCCGTAGTGTCATTGTTACTCTGGGAGGTCATCTTTTCAGGATACCAGAGGTAATTCCAACTATTGTCCCACCTAAACAGTGCCACAAGGTAGTATCTCATACTACAAAATTCATCTTATTCACAGTCTGTTCAAAGCGTGAATAGAATAACACCACTGCATCCTCAGTCCAAGCACCTTCTATCCAACAGAAGCAAGTCGACAAGATTGTATCAAAGTGTAAAGATTCCTTCTACACACAGGCATCTCATGTAGCCAGGATGGTTAAAAAGGTCCAACCCTTCCAGCCACAGGTTCATGACAATCTTCAACAAGCTAAGCAACACAACTTCTCCAATAAGGGAAGCAACTCATCAAGATGCAGATTAAACAAATGATTTTCCCTCTCCCTCGGGAACTCAACACAATGGAGACCATTGCTTCCTAAGGAGGGAGGATTTATCTAGGTGGATATCGATGGCCACCCAACTTTTCCAACTGGCTCAAAATAGTTTTTTGACAATTTTGGTAATTTACTATTTTTAGTTGTTTTTAACTTTTGGGGCCATTTTGAGGGCCTAAATGAAGGTTTTTCAGGATCGAACTTCTCAATGATAGCTAAAGGCTCTGATTCAGCTGCAAAAAATGAATCTTCTCAATGATACCTTTCCAACGAGCTATCGTGCACCCTAAACGAAGATTGTATGCCAAAGTTACGCCCCCAGGAAGTTGATACACCAAACTACCCAAAATGGGGTCGACAAAACTGTTGGCTTTTCATTTTCCAGGGTTAGTGTTTTGAATTTTATTTATGATAAAAAGGGCCTTTGGAGCCTCATTGTAAAATAATCTTCTTGCGAATGCGAGTAGCGGACCCATCTCTTCTAAGAGATAAGTTGCCACCATTCTAGCGAGTCTTTCACTCTGTGTTTTTACAGTCTTTGTACATTTTCACTCATTAATAGAAAATTGTGTATTATTGTATCTCTGTGTTTATGGTTGCATCTATGATACATTTATGTTATATTATTTGATATCTGAGATATCTTTTATATTATTTGATATCTGAGATATCTTTGTACATTGCTTTATTATATCTCCACTCTCATTTCATGCCGAAAATAATTCGGATCAACTGTGCTCCATTCCTATGGACATGAAGCATCTGAGTGGCCCCAACTTTATCAACAAGATCCAAACTTCACCACCACCTATCAACTCTTGGGTGAAGGTGCGAATGTCACTGATTTTCACATTCAGGACAGACTGTTATGTCATCTTGTCCATCTCTGTGTTCCTGCAAGTGAGCGTGCAAAGCTGATATGGGAGGCTCACTACATTCGGATGGCATCACATTTTGGCGTGGAGAAAACTGTGGCCGTTATACAGAAACATTTTTATTGGCCAAAACTCCGACATGATGTCAGCAAGTATATCATATCTTGCATTGCATGTGTCATTTCCAAGCTAGCCATCAAGAAGCAAGTCTTATACACCCCTCTTCCTACTGTCGAGAGGCCTTGGGAATCCATCTCGATGGATTTCATGTCTGGCCTTCCATCCACCAACCAAGGCAATGATTATGTATTTGTGGTAGTTGATCAGTTTTCGAAGATGGTCATCCTCACAACCTACAATAAGAGCATCACAACGATAGATATTGCCAAGCTCTTCTTCGAATGAGTGTGAGTCTGTCAGCGATATTTATTGTAAGGGGGTTAGAATGCAAAAGAATGGGTTAAAAACCCACTTGTCCTAAGTTTGGAATGTTAATGCGCCTGTGGTAGGTGACAAGCAAGTCTGGACGACAGAGATTCACGTGCCCAGAACAACGGTGCATA
>ML778226.1:472525-485491 GCA_009831015.1 Picea engelmannii
TGGTGCTCAAATGGGATGCACCCAGGCAGGAAAAAGGCAAACACAGTAAATTTGATGCCCTCTGGTTTGGGCCTTTCAAGATCCTTGAAGTATTTTCAAACAACACTTACAGGTTGCAGGATCTGGAAGGCAAAGAAGTTTTTGGTAAATGGGCATTTCTTAAAAAAATGTTTTCTGTGAGTCGCAGTTGGCTCTTTTTGTTTTGTTTTGTAAATATTGCTATGTTTTCGGCTTAATAAATGACTCCATAGCCCAACAGCAAGGCACTGAATCTACAAAAGAGTTCTTAGAGCATCACAGGGACGATTCTATCCCCCATGGAGCCAAATGTTAGCGATATTTCTTGTAAGGGGGTTAGAATGCAAAAGAATGGGTTAAAAACCCACTTGTCCTAAGTTTGGAATGTTAATGCGCCTGTGGTAGGCGACAAGCAATTCTGGATGACATAGATTCACGCGCCCAGATCAACGGTGCATATAGGATTCTGAACCCCCCCTACCTTTCTACCTTTAAGCGGAGGGGGGGGGGTCCGGAATCAGGCACGCAGTTTCCCAACGACTGAGATCTAAGCGCCCAGATCAACAGCGCTCACATGATCCTATCCTTCTCAACCGCTCTATTGTTAACCAACGTGGGCCCTTCCCCCGTTATGTCATCCTCCGGAGCCGCCTCTCCCTTGTTGCCATGTGTCGTCTGTCCTTCTCCACTCTTTAGTCCAGGTGGTCCCTTTCCCTTCTCATCCTTCACTCGCCCCCTGCCATGTGTCCCACTCTATTCCACGTCAGCCTCCATTGAAATATGCCCATTGTATATCATCACCTGCCCCCTCCGCTTGATGCCTATCACCATGTAGCTTCCCCTGTCACCACCCTTGCCCCTCATCACCCCTTGTCTCACCCTCACGGTTTTTGGCAACACCTCTCCCATTGTGCACCCCACCTTTCACGCTGGCCTCCACGCTATTCATCGGGCCGTTCAGTTAATCCAGGTGGCAGCACGGGGGGTCTTCCACGTCGCATAAGTGCCAAGTAGGCCGAGCCATCCTCAATCCCAATGAAACAGTTATTGAAGCAGTTGGTGGTGGTTAGACATCGCCTCCGCCATAATGGGAAAGTACGGCACCAAATTAAAGCACGTTGATTCATCCGAAAATCTATCAGGAGTCCAATTGCATCTGCCATGGGTGCACGATCATTCAGAGGCTGCATCCGCAGGCTGTCAGAAGCCATGCAGACGCAAAATCTTAATGCAGCGTCTCGATTTTGTTGTTGTTGTTGTTTTGAGTATATGTAGGAATTTTCGCCATTTTTGTATCTATCGATGGTTGAGCAGAGCTCCCGGTTGTAAATCTTTAATGAAGCATTGATACTCTGGTTATGTATGGACTTTTGAGACTTCTTGCCTTATGAATGCTGGCTTCTTTTACACTTTTGTTATACTGTGTTAGAATAGCTCGGAATTGGAGGATCCAGTCGAGTTGTAGCTGTTATAGGATGATGTAGGTTGGATCACTGTAATAGTTACGTTGTTTCTAATAAGCTCTTGTGATTTCCCCAGTGCTGAACGACTTGGAATTGGAGGGTCCAGTCAAGTCCCCTTTCAGTTTCTTGAGACCCTGAACCAAGAGGATCTAGCATTCAGAGTCTTTCCTCTGCAAATCGCTGGAAGCATGTTGCCTAAAGTTGTTTTCTCACCTTTCTTACTGAGTCTTCCACCTGCTCATCTTTTAATCAACTCACTGGCTGAAGTTAGATCAAGACCTCCTTCGTCCCATACATGCTAGACTCAGTCCCTGATTTAGAGTGATATCTCCTCGAGTCTTTATCTCCATTCAGTCATCCCTTTATAAACAAATCGTGACATTAAACTGATGGGTGTCGGGCTCTGCTCCTGCAAGCAATCCAGGAGTGACTTCCGACGCTAACAGAGTCCATTTTGGGATACCATAGACCATCATCTCCGATCGGGACAACAAGTTCCTCAACACATTTTGGTCGAATCTCTTGTCACTATTGGACACCAAGCTCACTAAATCCATTGCTTTCCACCCACAAACCGATGACCAAACAAAGGTCGTTAATTAGATGATTGTGCACATCCCGCGCATGTAAAATTCTAAGCATCCGCGTACCTGGGATGAGAGTCTCCCCTATGTTTAGCACAACTACAATAGGGCTCTCCATAGCTCCACCGACCATAGCCCATTTCAGGTGGGGATGGGATCCCAACCATTGGGTCCCATTGATGTTGCATTACCTCTTGCCACCACACACGCATAAGCTTCCCATGTTCAGTCTAAGGCCGACAAAGCCACCGGATTCATTGAGCGGATTCAGCACATCCACCAACATGTCCATGATATTTTGTAGAAATCCAATGCCAAGTGCAAGCAGTGCCATGATCAACAGAGGGTACTGCACCAGTTTCAGGTGGGAGACAAGGTCTGGTTACATTTGCAGAAAGAGCACCTTACAGGGCCCCATCGGAAGCTCCACCCACTTTTCTATGGGCCTTACACTATAACCAAGGCTATGGGTAGAAATTATTTTTATCTCAACACTCCACCCTTCCTTGGATCACACCCAATGTTCAATGTGGACCTCCTTCGACCATATTTTCCACCCTTATTGGACACCTTAGATATTGTAGAACAACTGACACCAAAAGAGCTCAACCCTGACTGGATGGAACATGCATCCATTGATCAGATAGTGAACACACAAGTCAAGGGAACTTGCCAACAAAGGATCCAACTTTATCAGGTTGTCAAGGTAGGGAAGCTCCTACACCAAGGAAAGTGGCTCACCCAGGGCCAAATTCAACAAAAGTTTCCTCACTTGGTGAGGGAACTCAACGCAATGGAGGCCATTGCTTCCTAAGGGGGGAGGATTGATCCAGGTGGATATTGGTGGCTACCCACCTATTCCAATTGGCTCCTCTTGAAAGTTTTTAGTTCAACACATTCTTCTATACTTCTTTATAATTGCAGGTTCTACACTTTTGGGGCTGTTTGAAGCCCTACACATCTTCCATGTGGATATTGGTGGCCACCCACCTAATCCAAATGGCTTAGTTTGGAAGTTTTCATGTCAGTAGATCTTTTTGTACTTCTAGGACCATTTTGGGGCCCTAAACAATGTTTTTTTGGCTTACCACAGTCAAACTATAGATGAAGTCAGAGTTTGATGACATAATGTGTAGTTCTCAGAAATACCTTTCCAACAGGCTATCACGCACCTAAAATGGAGGTCGTATGCAAAATTTACGACCCCGGGAAGTTGAGGTACCAACTTACCCATTGGGGCCCACATAACTTTTTTGCGTTTCATCTCCTAGGGTTAGGTTTTTGGATGTATAGGGTTTTGGAATTCACGAATAATGTTAAAAGGGCCTCTGGAGCCTCATTGTAATCATTATGCTTAGACAAATGCGCGTAGTAGCCGCATCTCTTCTCAAATATAGCTACCACCATTCGAGCAAGTTGTTTTAGTTCCGCAATTTTATAGTTTCAACCTATTTCATTTATTCAATAGAAGTTATTGTTCACTGGATATCCATTTTTATCTTTGTTTTATTGTATTCGGTCTATTATTCATTTCGTTCTACTCATAAATCTGTATTAGCCCCGTCCTTGGTACTTAGCCATAATAAAAAACTTAACTGTCGCCATTAATCCTTGTAGAGGGGTGGTACCAAAACTAGTTGGATTTATCAGCTTCACACCCTTGAGAAATAAATTGAATTGCTGGGAAATGTTGCATTCCTTAAATCAGACATCCTTGTCCTTATTCTGATTAGACTACATTCTCCTGGTGGATGCACCCAGTTGCACATGGCGTATTGTCATGCTTGGCTAGGTAGCACCCCATCCATGGGACATTTGAAATAAATATAAAACAATATTAAAGAACTAAAATACATACACAGGAATTGTTTAATGTTGAATAAAACTTTCTTTTAATTGTTGGTATCTAGCAATATATAAAGTCATTATTTCCACTTATCCAATACTATTATCAAATTTTTGACAACTTGGTTTGATTAAGAATTTGTCGAAACCTACAAGTCTATTTTTTTAACATTCATGAGTCTTGGATCATGGTAGAACCCTACTCGTACCTAAAATTTATCTCGAATTCTGATCATATATGTGGCAAGGAAGAGGGTGCAATGATCCAAATGCTTACAAATGTCATAACAAAATAGAAGTTCACACCATGTACAAAATGTGAGCATAGTGCACAACTCCAAGATAGATAAGTTACACAATAACTCCATAAATAATAGGAGAACCTCCTCCAAATAACTAATTACATTCATACATCAAAATTCATCTATCTCCAATAATGAATACATGATCTCTATATATAGCTATTCACACTTGCACATGAGTCCCCTTTACTACTAGGCCGACCCTATTACATATATATTTACACATTACATGTACATTTAGGCCCATATATGCCCCCCCCCTTGGGGTCATATCATATGCATTTATCCCTATATATGCTTCCCTTGGGTCATAACATAGTACCCTCCTTCAGAAATATTTGTCCTCAAAGCTTTGCAATTAAAGGCTTCACATGTGATGAAACCAAGTAATATAATTGTCTTATGTTCCTGCTTTCTTAATTCTATTGATGATGATATATCCTTCAAAAATCAATTATTTTTGGTTGTAATACTTGGTGTCTGGTTGTTGATTAATTTTCTTTCCCTTGATTCCATGTATCATTGTTGAAGCTTCTCCAATTTGTCGTAGATATTGATCTATGCTAATATCTTGTTTAAGAGTGGTTTTTTAATGCTTTGTTCCACGAATATTGATAAGTATTCCATATTCTTCCTTCACAATGCTGATATCGACTTTCTAATATTCCTTGAAATGTTTCCTGGTAATGAGGGTGTTGATATGGTTCCACTTTTGATGGTTTTTCATCACTCTGCATGTGCATTTCATCTATATTCTTTTTAGAGACGATGGAATTCTCTATCTTCCTTGCTTGTTCTTTGATTATTCTATCCTTGGAGATAATACCATCATATTTGGCATATACATCATTTAGATGGAGTTCAACTTCTTCAAGTATCTTCTGGAGACCTTCTTGAATCTTGTCTTCTTTCTCCTTTTGAAGTTGTAATGTCACCCCATTTATCAAATTATGACACCCTTCTTCAATTCTCAATTTCATTTCTAATTTTACCTCATTAGTATTTATGGATTCCTCAACCTTCTTGCAAATTTCAAGTCTTTTGGTAGATTCTCCATCCAAGATCCTTGTTTCTTCTTGATTTTGATAATTCTTCTTTTCTCCTTTCAATATCTTAACCTCATCCAATAGTTTTTTTATTATGGTTTCGTAATCTACATACCTCTTCATTTATATTTTTCACAGCTTCCCTTGAATTATCTTTTTCCCACCTTGCTTTGCTACTCTTTTCTTACTTTAGGTTCTTAACCTCCTTAATGAGTGATTCATTAAGGGAACATATATTAGATAGCTCCTCACCCTTCTTCTTAATCTATTCCTTTTCTTTTTTTAATTCATCTTGAATTCTATACAATTTCTCCATTCTTGTATCCGTAATCCATTTATCTGAGAAGAGTTTTTCAAAATTTTCCCATGTGGAGTAGAGTCTAGTATTTTGATCAAGGATTCTCCACCACTTATAAGCTTCACCATCAAAATTAAGGCTGCCTGAAAAAGGGTTACTACAACGTTCTTTTACCATCCTCAACCATTCCACGGGATTGATTTCATCCTTATCTTCATCTCCTTTAAGTTTAGGTATTTCCATTGATTCCTAATTGAGGTCTAACCCCAACCCTTAACTCACAACCTAAATATATTAAGGATAATGATATTAAATGGTTATAGTCCTTGCTTCAATATAATATTTTGTTTTTCTTCTTTCCAGTGGATTTTTAATAAGCTCAATCTAACATCCCAATCAAAATTTATGATCTTTTTAAGTAAACATACATTTGAAACCCTGATTTGGAGTCTGTCCTGCTGGCCAACCTTCCTTTTGGTGTATTTTTGAAATTACGGCCCCTATAAGTCTGATATTTCAACTCGTAGTATTCTGAAATGTCTTCTCTGCAATGCCATAAGTCTAACCAAAATTGGGCGTGTCAAATGAAAGTTATGGTAACTTTCCCAAACCCTACTAATTTTTGGCCTTTCCAGGAGAGTGAACTTGTACAGCATGCCATGCACCCAATATTTGATATTTGATTCTAAAACTCACACCCAAAATACTATGGTATGCATAATTTCCAATGCAATTGGTCTCACATAATTTAGATCTTCTATGAATAAGTTATGACTATTTTACCAGAAACACCTGTTTGAGACTAGTTACAAGACTAGTTAAAAACCTTATCTTCTACATAGTGTATCTCCGAAAGTGAAATGACCTAGAAGCTAAAATTTGTACCATGGGTACCTTACTAAGTATTATAAACATCCTCCAAGTTTCACTTTTTGAAGTGGCCCCGAAAAAAAGTTATAGCAAAAATTCCATGATGACTTGTTTGAGGCAGAAAAACCCTAGGATCGATGCTCTGATACCAAATGTAATTATCGAAATGCTTACAAATATCATAACATAACAGAAGTACACCCCATGTACATAATGTGAGCATGGAGCACAAATCCAAGATAGATAAGTTACACAATAACTCCTTAAATAATAAGATAACCTCCTCCAAATAACCAGTTACATTCATACATCACAATTCACTTGTCTCCAATAATGAATACATGATCTCTATATATAGCTATTCACACTTGCACATGATCCCCCTTTACTACTAGGTTGACCCTATAACATATATATTTACACATTACATGTACTTTTAGGCCCATATATGCCCCCCCTTGGGGTCATATCATATACATTTAGTCTTATATATGCTCCCCTTGGGTCATAATATAGGGTTTGTGTACAACAAGGTAAATGTTGAGAGGGGAAGGAATACATACACATAGTTTTTTACCTTACACACTAAAGTGAACTTAATGGTTCACTTCATGAAATCATCATCCATGAATAAACAACCCCATAATATCTATATCAAAATAGTAAATATTTATTAATATGAATGGATTATATGTGATTAATGAATCGAGATACAATGGTGTGTATATAAATATGGTGATAAGTCATAGCCTTTAGAAAAATGAATGACTTATCATTATTATAATATAAATGTAAATTGTAACTTGTGACTATTATTACATGATAATGATTTATAACATCATGGTAATAATTTTGATATACCTAACATCATGGTAATAATTTTGATATACATTAGGTATATTAGATGTCCTCTCACTTAACATAGTTTTTAAAAGAACTGCAATAGAACATCTATTTAGATAGAATGATCCATATTCTTGTAACTTTAACCTATTTTATAAGGTTGAGGTCCCAAGGCAATATGATATTTTAATCCTTGAACAATATTGTTGCATCACAAAATGATCAATCCATCATAGGTGGATTTTTCTATAAATATATGTTGATAAGATTCTTGGTTTGAGCTTCTTTATTTTTTATTTCGAGTTGTATTAATGTTTGGATGCTTTGGCATGTAAGTAAAACATTGACTTTGGTTAGGTAAATTCAGACATTTATATGTTGATTCTTGTGTGCTATTGAACTTCTTTAGTATATTTAATGATACAATACCTAGATAAATTGATCCTTTTTAATATTTGATTTTTTTATTCACTAACGTGACAATATCCTTTGGCTGAGATATGAATTCATCAATGGAAATTGGCAGGCCTTCAACAATAATTGAATCTATACATGCCAACTTGTCATCGAATTGTTTCTTGATCTCAACTCCTTAATGACCTTCATCTAATAAAATTCCATTAGTGATATTAGATTTTTCCACTTTAATTGAGTTGATGAGGGCTTCCTTACAACCTTTCTCGATTCAACTAGATTGATACGAGTTTCTTTGTCAATGGGTTGCTTCTTGATTTTATGTTGTGTTCTTCTCATTCTTTAACTGTAACTAAATTTTTGTTATAACTTCTCATGCAAGAAATTTCTTCATTATTGTTAAATAGGTCCTTACTAACATTTTTAATCTCTTCCTTGTGAGAATTCTTTATGTTATTATTCTATTTTTGAATCTATTTTATTTTTTGTTGAAATTAATGAACTTTGGTATCTTGGAAATCTATTTTCCTCTGGGTTTGAACAATCTCTTCATCTTTTTCGACAAGGATATTGTTCAAATTTATTAATTTTATTCTTCTAAATCTTCATAACTTTGTTGTGGTGATTCCTCATTATATTGGATTGCATCATTTTGCACATTGCATATATAATTTAATGAGGGAAATTCCATGCATAACTTCATTGCACGATCCTATAATGTTATCTTCTTCCTATTATGGGAAAATGTTGAATATTTCGTTTTTAAATTTAAGGTCAAAACACCCCATCCTTCCATCCATGTTTGATCTTAAATGATGTTAATGTTTCCACACATAGAGCATACCTCAAACTATGATTTGAACCTATAATCACTAGTCGACACTTATATATTTTTCACATTATAACATTTTTTTGTTAAAAAATAACTTTTCACTTGTATTTGGCTCGAAGATTTACAATTGATTTGCCAATCCTACTTTAATGTAACTATCACTTTTTTCAAAGGTAATAGTGATGATAATGATTTTATCTTCATAACCCCTTGTACTTTTAATATAGAAGAAACACTTTTTTTTCCATGAAATACATAGCCCATGGAAATTCATCGGGTACTTCCCCTCATTTCAAGGTTGGTACCCAAGGTAAACCAAATTCTTTAGGGCTCAAGGCCATTACAACAATATACTCATTAAAAGCTCAACATGTCACATATGAGAATTGATACTGGGTGGGGAGGATAACAGTCCTCCTCACAACCACCCATGCTATTATAGAAGAAACACTTTGAAATCTGTAGGAATAAATCTGCTTCCTTTTTAAATATCACAATCCATGATTACTACAACACTTTAAATAATATTCAAATATTATCCTCACAATAAACTATTTTTATGAAATTTATTATTCACTTCAAATACTTATTTGTAAATTGAATTTATTTCTCAATCCTCATGAGTGATGCATTTTCAAACATAATTCTATTTCTTTATAGAAAAAGTAAAATAATTTGTCCTTCCTATTTGTGATCTCTTCACAAGAAAAATATTTTCATCTCTAGTAAAATGCTCCACCTCCACACACATATATATATTCAAACATAATTCAAAATAATTTTTCCTTAATATTTGTGATCTCTTCACAAGGAAAATATTTTCATATATATATATATATATATATATATATATATATATATATAGATAGATGTTATGGCAAGGTCAATAACCTATAGCATATTTTTTGGTTTTGTAGAAAGTTTCATGATTCTCCTTGTGAATAGAATGATTATCTTTACAAGTAATATGCTGACACAAAGTTTACCTGGAAAATTTCTTTGTTAAGAGATCGAAGGGCTTGTGTTTGATTTCAATATTAGTATAAATGCATTTAAAATTGACATTTTGTTCCACATTTAGCAAAACACAAGTCACGTTATGTTTAAAACTGAGATCTTGAACCTTATATTTCAATGGATTGACACTATCTCCATTAGGGTCAATCTCTCATTGCATATTCAAACTCAAGTAGAGTCATGTTTCTTAGATTTGGAGAATGTATGTCAAGTGTTGTAGTAATAGTGCAAGGCTCCCTACATGGTGAGTCATGTCCTATCAGAGCTCTCAAAGTTGTGGTTGTCATTGTTGTCATAAGTGTTTAGACAAGGGTGGAGGCATCTTAAGAGTTGTTATTGGGATGCCAAATAGGGGCCAAGAAGAGGGATGCTTAACAAATTTGTCTTTATGGTGAACATGATGAGGTTCCCTAATCTTTACTAGACCACAAGTTGCCATGGATTTCCCTTGGAATTTATAAAGAATGTTCATCTTACATAGTGGATAATTGTGTTATATTATAAGGAGGTTGCATTCTTTTTCAATGAGAAAATACTTGATGTTTCAATTCCATAGTAGTGATCATCATCAAGAGTCTTTATCCTCCTGATGATGATGATCCCTACTATGGGATTGAAATGTCGTGTATTTTCTCATTGAAAAAGAACACAACCTCCTTGAAGACTCCCGATGATAATCCCTATTCTAGGATTGAAACATCGAATATTTTCTCATTGAAAGCAAACACATCGTCCTTATAATATAAAATAATTTCTAAAAAACCTAAAGCACACGAAATATAATAATTAAACACTATTAATGGTGTACCTCCACTATTTTCTTTTTCTTAAGCCAAAGGATAAGGACCCTCACTCTATGGTAATATGGTAACTCATCAAAGACTTTGGGGAAAATGGTAAAAGAAACCATTTACCTTAAAACATAAAACTTTGATTAATAAATAAATAGTCCTCAATGCCATAAAACTTATCCACGACAAAAATATGATCATATGCTTTTAGGAATTTCGTCAAAATACGAACCATGTATTAGTCTTCTTTACTTTAAGATTCTACTTAGTTATCCTTAAAATCTAGATGTCTTAAGAATACCGGAAAATGCACAAATTTTTAGAAGTTGTAGCTTGTGAATACGCTACTCCATGGCAATGGTGATGAAGAGTTTTAGGATTGTTTTTTAATATACTTATGGATTTCAAATTGACTAATATCTATGTTTGGAAAAAGATTTCAAATCGACTAATATCTATGTTTGGCAAAAGTTGGCAATGTTGTTTTCAAATTGATTAATATGTATTTCAAATAGACTAATATCTATGTTTGACAAAAGTTTGTAATGTTGTTTTCTTATAGCAAAATTGTTTATCCATTCTTACCATATTAATATTAATCTTTTATTATTATGATGATTTTTTTTTCGCAATAACTCCACTCTTTTAATGTGCAAATTGAATGACTAAAAGTGTCTACCAAAAACATGGACATTCTTGTTGATTTATGACATTATGCTTTGTTGAATTACAAAAATGAGCACTTCTTTAATGTGCAAATTGAATGACCAAAAGTGTCTACCAAAAACATGGACATTCTTGTTGATTTATGACATTATGCTTTCATGAATTACAAAGATGAGCTAGATTCATGTCCATCATTCAACTATAGGGACTATTGAAATAGGAAATCATAATTGCCTTCTCCTACTCTAACTTTATGGAAAACCAAGATATTTGTTGTTCATCATAATAGCCATTTTGGTGCATCTATGACAAAGATTGAGGATGAGAATTGCACTTTTAGTTGACATTATGCCAAAAAAAAAAAAAAAAACTACTTAGATGGTGGTAGAAAGGTAGCAAGATGGATGACCATTATTTCATGATAGATCAACTTATTTCAAGTGGATTATTTCAATTCTAAGAAACATGCATATGCTCAACTCATTACAATGTGTTAACCAAGTAAATATTGTTGTTTTATCATGTTTTTCTCTTAATACACATGTTGTTTTATCATGCTTTTCTCTTAGTACACAATTGAGTGTTTGTTCACATTTCCCCTCACTAAATGAAATAGAGTGAAATATATAAAACATTAAGGAGTGAAAGGCTCATGTTTAATGATTCCTAATATTAGTTTTTGTCCACCAAAAGAAATGAGTGATATAACAAATGAGATAATAGTTTAAAAATTGAAAGAATTTCTCTCTATATATATGATGATTTTGAACTATAAATTCATGTGTTAGATTTTCACTAGTTGTATTAACATACCAAATTTTAAAACCAACATAGCATGGGTAATTAGCGGATAATAAGGGAATGAGGATGTCACTCACCTCAATTTCTTGGTGTAAGCTTGCATAGATGTCGTTGAACTACTGAGTTGGCGGTGTCAAGGAAAGTACATAACCTTGTGTTGGGTAGGTCATGCCATACAAACCAGATGGGTGAACAAGATTGAAAACATCCCATCTTGGGTATATGCAATACACAAATGGGAGATGGGAATTTTATAAGTATTCTCCATGAGGGTGGGTTGGCAGAGGCAAGGAGGTTGCGCTTATCTTGTCAACACAAGGATGCTTATCTTGTCAACATAGGCATCATCTTTGCAAACGTAACCATGCTTTTTAATATTTTTGTATTGAAAACAATGGAAATTTCCACAGACTTCTTCTACTTGATTTGACTAGATGTTGCTCTTCCAAAAAGTTAGATTTTTTTTTCCATGTTATGAAGGCTGGTTAACGACAAGGCTTGAAATCATTACAATAATATATTCATTAAGAGCTTAACATGTCACTTGTGGAAATTGGACCTGAGTAGAAATGATTACAATCATTCCTCCAACCACTTAAGCTAAATTCAATTGACTTACAAACAACCAGACTTACCAAAACTTTGAGGAAGTTTTACCAAAAGCTTGCATTCCAATGAATTCAACTTAAACCGTTGAGAGTTTGCTAAATTCTTCAGGTAACCTTGACAATTTCTTGCATCCGGACATGTTCGAACTTTAAATTCTCTCATTGCTATGAGGGAATCAAAATCATTAAGCCGTTGCTCTAACTTTTTATTTTTTATATTTGATATTTTAAAAATAAAATAAAAATATACATGGTTTAGATTTCTTGGCCGAAAAAGGGAAACTGAAAGAGTTTCAGCCACGACTAAAGATTACGTATTACAGTCATCCAAGGCCTTATTAGTCCCTGCCGGAAGGCCAAGGGCAGGGACTATAGCGATGAGTTCATCGCTGACTTTCAATTAGTTGTTAGTTGACTTCGAAATTTTTGTAGAAATGGTAATGTTTAACATAGGAAATATATATACCTCATTTTTTTAATAATAAATTTGTGGATTTGTCACAATTTCATTGGCTGGGAAGTTTGAAGCGTTATTGCCGGCTTCGCTTCTTCCCAGGCAATTCTTGCT
>ML778226.1:494546-536995 GCA_009831015.1 Picea engelmannii
CTGTCAGAAAGCCTCTTCTACACACTATACTTCCAAGCCTACTGGATATGTCATATGAGACATATCTACAAAAAAAACAAGCTACTATCTACATGCTACGAGACCTTCAAGTCCGTGGTATATTCACTGTGAATGAAGACAACATCCTCTTGCATCTCGAACAAGGCGAAGGAAAAAAAAAAAAACTCACTAAAACTTCAACCACTGGCTTTACTTCTTAAATCACCTATTTCATAAAAGACCAAAGAACACCATTGTACCATAGTCTTTGCTTCCGCCTTCTTAAAGATAGAACTCATATTCTTATTCCACAATGTATATATTAATATATATGCATATCTTGTAAATTTCTTGCACTTCGCTTATAAAAAAATGGAATCTTTTGTGCAATGCTGCCTTTGGATATTTTCCATGGGAAAAATTCCTCGCTTATGGGCAATCATGCATTGAATCACATTTCGCTTCCTTCTCTTTTGTTATGTACAATATCAGTGATCCAATAAAATCAATCACACAATAAATTAGCCTTCATTAGAATATTTACCATTCAATTGCATCACACCATCTGCTCTAGTTTGCAACTATACTTCTTTATAAAATTCACAAAACTGCATTTTCTCATACTACAGCATTAGAATACTGTTCTAATCGTACTTCAACATTCGAATACTTTTTCCTTTTGAACATGCTTCCATTTTATTGCATTAAATTTGGCAGGGACTACGCTGCTTCGCTGCCCTTGTTAGGGTTTATGTTGTGCTTCATAGCATAAAAAATATACAAACAGAAAATGCTTTTTCAGGCCATAGTTTCAACCTTCCAAAACATTGACACATTTAATCTGTCATAACCAGTACTACGCAGTACTATTTCCAGAAACCAATATAAAGACCAAACAGATTTTGAAAAGAGTTCACCTCCCTAAATTTTTTTCTAGAAATGATCCACTCTGCAAAGATAAAGCTTCTTTAGAAAGATGATCAGAACAAACATTAAATTCTCTATCTATGAGAGAAAGTGATGTCTGCAAACTTTCTCTTTACCTCGAAAACCCTGTTCATGATTGGTTAAGTACCAAATTTTCAATCTGGCCCTTATTATTTACTCAATCCATAATTAGCTTGGAATCTGCCAGAACCTGTAACTCAATTGCAATCTTCTTCACTTTTCGTAGCTTATCTACACTGCTGCGTTGCCGAGTTCCCTGAAGCACCATCATACTTCTTCCAATTCAAACCCATTAATTTTCTAAAATCTTCCTAATTTAACTATGAATGATTGAAGTTAAAAGAAGTTGGGGGTTTCCAATTCTTCGTTTCAATTTGAAATAGAATGGGGGTAAATGATTTGAAGACTCCCCATAACCTACCCATGACTTCATTTTAGTAGCTTCTTTCAAATGCTTTCAATAATCAGGGATCTATCTAAATGCCTTCTATACTTCTTCTAAATTTTCTCCAATAGGGACTAATTGGATTGGTTCAACATCAATAAGCTCCAAATCTTTAAATATATGATTAAAATAATCACCCAAAGGCCAGTGGATTTTCCCCAAATTTCCCAAGTTCATAGTCAGATTTAAGTCATCTCCTATTATGGCATTATCACATTCAGGGAACTTTGACCTTTCAACTTCTCGAAAATGACATTTTGTCCCCATAGGGCCTATGCAAATGCATTATTCTAAACACTTTTCACAATTCCCTTGTTCTACATCCCAACTGAATACCTACATTCAATGTAGCAATAGAGATTGGATCAATACTAGCATTCCAACCTAAGACAAGACCACTTGAAAGACCCTCCACATCCAAAGAACAAAAATTCCAACCCTTCAAAAAAGAAGAGCTTAAATAGCTTCTGACCCCAAACACACAGTTCCTCGCAATAGGACAATCTTTGGATTATATATTGAAAACAATATTTTTAGGGCTAACTTTTTGAGGACACCCCGAACCCCTCTAACATTCCTTGAGAGAATACTCATTAATGCAACTTCTCCTAGGTCTTTCATGCTCTATAGAGCCCTATTATAGTCATTTCTTTTTGTTCTCTAACTTCTTTGAAAGCTTTTTTTGTTTGTTTTACAATGGACATGTGAGATTTCCTCCCAACAAAAGGAATTTGACCCATGTTTAGTGCCAATCTCCCTTATAGTGTTGGAACATCAAGCATTTATGGTTCATCACACATCTCCTAGGTTCAGTCGGTTGGGAGGTTGACCTACATTTGGATACAATGGATTGGGCAATCGACCAACACACCACACCATTTGGTCGGACGATCGACCAACACACTACACTAGTCAGTTGAGTAGTCGACATGTCTGTCGGTTAGACAATCAAATTGTAGTTGAAGATAGTCGGGTGTGGATCGACCAACCCAACAATCGACTACGAGTTGGATGCGTAGGCGGTTGGTTCAAGTTTTGTGGAGTCGACCCGACAGAGCGTATTTTGCGGAGTCAATTCTAACACCCATCGGTTACATCTGGACAAGATCTCCCAGTTTCTATGGAAATCGGTTAGATCTTGAGGCTATAAAAAGAGACCCCTTGGGTCATTATCATAAAGGAAGTGAATTAATATTGTGCAACATATCACACAGGTCGAGATGTGCAACATGCAGTGTGATGTTCTGATCACAGTGCGCTCTGCTTAAGTGTTGTAACAATGTCTTTAGACACCACCTCTTTTCTTCAAAATTTTATTCATCTTCGATTATCTGTAGTATTGTGTCATTTGTTTCATATCGTGTTCCACCCTATTCCCCAACATGGTATCAAAGCCGATTGTTTGAAAGCCTCAACCTGTTATCTGCAAAACTTGTTGAGTTGAATATGATGTATGATTGACTCTGGGTCAATGGTTTGTTGATTGGAACTTTGAAACAGACCAGTCTATCTAGATATCGAAGATGGCTTCAAAGATTGATCATATCGTTCTGAACGGATCAAATTATGCAGTATGGACACCAGATATGGAAACCCTACTAAAGAGTAAATGATCATGGAAGTATACAAAGATGAGGATTCCATATCCAACAAACGATCAGGTGAAGTTCGTTGTTGATGGAAAGAAGGATGATGTTGTGGGGGTCATCATGACCTACATCTTATGGGAGATTTGTTTTCACCTCAGTGGAATCAACTGGCCTCATCAAGTATGGAAGAATTTGAAGACCTTGTTTGACCGAGTCGATGAAAGCCACGACAAATAGTTGGAGAAAGAGTTGATCTCTCTCAATCCTCATTCCTTTGAGAGAATGGAGGACTATTTGGCATGTGTCAAGGAACTCCAGTTGAAATTGGGCGAATGTGGAAATAACTATCATAAGAAGAATGGACAACTCATCAAGTTGGTCATGATGAACTTGAGAACACCATTCAACGTGTTTGTGTCGACTTTTCGCACAAACTGGCAAGCATGCAATGAAGATGGTAAGGATTATACATTTGAAGCTTTCTGTGGTCTTTTAATTATTGAGCTCCATGCTCACTACTCGAGACACTTGGTTCATGAGAACTTTGTCTCACTTGAATATTGCAGAACATAAGATCAAGTCTCTGATATCTTCACCAAACCTTTGGTTGAAGCCAAAGTTATCAATCTCCGCACAATTCTTGGGCTTCAAGAAGCTGCAATTATGGGGGGGTGTTCTAGTAATGTAATTTCACCTCCTAAAACTCTAGATTTGTGTGTTGATGGAGGTGTGTTGGAACATCAAGAATTGATGGTTTATCACACATCTCCTGGGTTCAGTCGGTCGAGAGGTTGAACTACATCTCGATACAGTTGGTCAGGTGATCGACCAACACCCCACACCAATCGATCAAGTAGTTGACGTGCATATTGATCGACAATCGACCAACATTGGAAGATAGTCGGGCGGTGGATCGACCAACCCAACAATTGACTATGAGTTTGATGCGTAGGCGGTTGGGTTGGTCATGTGGAGCCAACTCAATAGAGCGGATTTTGTAGAGTCAACTCTAACAACCGACAGTTACATGTGGACAAGATCTCCCGGTTTCTATGGAAATCAGTTAGATGTCGAGGCTGTAAACAGAGACCCCTTGGGTCATTATCATAAACGAAGTGAATTGAGATTGTGCAATAGATCATGTAGACCGAGATGTGCAACATGCGTTGTAATGTTATGATCACAATGTGATCTGCTTAAGTGTTGTAACGATGTCTTTAGACACCACCTCTTTTCTTTGAAATTTTATTCCTCTTTGATTATCTACAATATTATGTCCTTTGTTTCATATCATGTTCCACCCTAATCCCCAACATCTTCCCCTTTCTCCTTTACAGATGCTTCCTTCCTTGGCCTTACACTATGATTTGACCTTAGTTTTTTTGGGGGGGACTTAACCCCTTCGGTTTTTTGGGGGGTCTTAACCCCTCCCTCCTTGTAGATGAATTTTAGCCTCCAAAGAAACCCATAAACTTTAGAGTCATTTTTTTGAGAGGTCAAGTCTAATTCATTGTTTTCAGACTTGGGGATTCTTGCCTCTTAATCAACTCTTAAGGACATCCAAACCAGAACAAGGATTTTCTAAAAGGAATTTATGTTTGTTCTAATTACCAAAGAACAAGAGCCTAGGCCTTGAATTGTCATATCGTGTTGAGAGCATACTGTTAGACTTTACTTTTGGAGCTCCAATCCAATGACATTTGGAGAGATTTGAACTAGAGAAAAAGAGGCTTGAGATTTTTTCTCACCTCTATTAATGGCTTCTTCGAAAACTCATTGATCTCTTGGCTCAAGAATCGCATGGCCTTCAATTTCCTTGGATTCCCCTTCACGTCGAAGATCATTATAATTTTTGAACCTTGGTTTTTTTAACCCAAACCTCCATCTTCCATCTCCTTCCATCTTGAGGTTCCTTGTTGTCTCACCATAGATGCCCTACTTTATGACAACAAACACAACAAAAATGTAACTTCTAGTGATCCAATCTTTGCACATACTTCTGGGAAATTCACTCCATTTCAATCTCAGTGAGAATCCCTTTGTAAAGGTCAATCTCCACTAAAATCTGCGCAACTTGCTTATCTTCCAATCCTTAAAAGGTTTTTTGGGGGGGATAATAAATATTCCTATAGAATTTTTTATTTTCTCATAGACCCCTTTACTCCATAATTCAATTGGAATACCGGACATTGAAACGCACACTTGTTGATTAAACATGGATTCCTTTTTTGGATCAAGTCTCGGGCCCTGCCTATTTAGACATAGAACTAAAGGACCCCATAGCTAGCCTTGGTTTAGAATGATTTCCAAATCCTTTGCACTCCTGAATTTGAAACAAATCATCTTGGCATCAATATATGGAATTTGGGGATGTATCCTATAATCTTTTCACTTTTCTCTTCCAACCATATTTTTAGTGACTCTCCTTTCACCTCTTTACCCATAAAATGACCTATTAATGCTCTATCCATTAACCCTTCCACTTCATCCATTCCTATATCCTTCCTGTGACCATTTTAACCCTATCTTGCCTAATCTTGATACACTTATATGTTTTACTCCTCTAATTGGGTTTGCATCCTTTACTCTCCTTTGAGCCACCTAAAACCTTAATTTCTTCTCCTTTTTCAATTTGCACTAAACCTAGGACATTGTCAAGAGCACACGAAGATTGAACATCATTTTGGATACCAAAAGTTGTAGGTTCTCTTGAGACTACATTCGAAATAACCTCCAAACTCTTGTCACCATCCTTCTTTACTCACTGCCCAACTTCTTTTAATGAATCCACCATATGATCCTAAAGACTTGAACGAATTTTTAAGAATATGTAAGATTCCCCTTGCAACTCCTATCCTTTAATATTCACATGGGCCTTTATCAATTTCCCCCCTGGAACCAAGACTTTGGGGCCTAGTACCTCATATCCTTGAGCTCAAACATCTCAGAGGGTTTTCACATTCCACAACACTTCCATCAACTCCTCCCTTTGTTTAAATATAGATTGGGGACATGGAATCCCATCCTCCTCAAAGCCCACTACATCCCATTAGAGAAATGTTGAGGAAAAAATGGGCTTCAAAACAAAAAAAAAATGTGCTATCAACATTAACTTTAACAAACCAATAAGATTCAAGATAATGATTTCAAATCAAACATATGAGGGTAAATAGATTTGGACGGAAAGAAAAAAAACTATTATTTTTATCATATTTTCAAATTATCTCCTTATCGGTTAATATTCAAATTTCAAGTGTAGGCACTCAATGGATGCATAATTAAATTCTATATTCAACAAGTACCCACCCTGCATGCTTTTGATAGTCCCACACCGAGATATATTGGATATTATGCATGAAAAAAACATATTTTTAGACCCACACTGAGATAAATTGGATATACATGAACACATTTTTTTCATGTATATCCAATTTAATTTAGTTTGGGTCGATCAAAAGCATGCAAAATGGGTACTCATTGGATGTAGAATTTCATTCTATATCCAATGAAGAAACACATTTTTTTTTCATGTATATCCAATTTCAAATCTTAGACTTTTGCGATTGATATCAATGTTTGAGGGTGTTTTCATAATTCTCATATTCATTTTTAATTCAACATTTCAAACCATACCACTATGGTCTATCATTAGGAATATGCAAGCATGCCACTATATCCAATTTATCTTTGTGTGGATTTATCAAAAGCATGTGGAGTGTTTACTTGTTTGATGCAAAATTTAATTTTGCATCCAACGAGTGTCTACTTGTTTGATGCGGAATTTAATTTTGCATCCAACGAGTGTCTACTTGTTTGATGCGGAATTTAATTTTGCATCCAACGAGTGTCTACACTTGAAATCTGAGTAAAACTATAAGGAAAGTAGTTGAAAATACGATTAAAAAAGTAGGTTTATTTTTTTTCTCTCTCTTTGAAAATTTGTCTCTTATTTTACTATTTTAACTATTTTGTTTTTATTATTTTCCTTAGGAGGTCCATTTTAGACCTCAAAATTTCTCTAATTTGAAATTATAGCCCATTTCCTAGTTAGAAATAGATTGAAAAAAGCCCTTCAATGCCTTAGACATCAGTTCACTTGAGACTTTGAACGTTGCTCCATCCTTAGAGGCACCATTCTTTCCATGTTTCATGATTTTTTCCCTGAACTAGACTTTATATTTGTTGTTGTGTTGTGCTTGCAAGATGATAATGAAAATGCTACAATGACAATTTTCATCATCATAAAACAAATAATTCAATTTCTCAAAGATGCTACTTGTACTTCCCTTTAGTTTATCGTTTTTGAAATTGTCTAGATAGGGAATTATGTTGGGCATGAGAATATCCACAACTCCAAAAATGTGATTGTCTATTTTGAGATGCCACAAGGGACAACATAATAAGGATTAAGACAAAGAAAAGTAAATTTTGTAAAGGTGTGATTGAACAAATTATATAATGGTTAGAAAGGCCAATTAATGCTTCTAACAAAAAATTGTGAAGGTTTATGAACAATATCTAAGTAGTTAGACTCTAAGTCACCAATACGAGCTTCAAAATCAACAAGACAAGCAAATTTTTTAGATCACATTAAAGCTTCTCTTCAATGAGGGTTCTCTATTTTGTAGATACATTTGGAAATCACTGGTCAACAATGAAATGAGGCTTGAGTACTTATTTCGATATTTAATCAAAGAGCAATAACAAAAGGGGTTCGATTATAAACAACAATTTAGAACAATTAGCTAAACATGTAGTTTGGTATTTTTTATTACTTGGTCATGGCAAGCAACCTAGATTGGTCTAGGTATCAAGGAAGGCAAATGAGAAATATATCGATTACTATTGTTAATTATAATGTGGTTTTTGTCTTCATTTGCTTTCAACTATGAAATTAACAACAATGCATGTTATCATTAGATGGGAGGAGTGGAGCTCATTGATGTTACTTTGTTGCAATGCAATAAAATAAGAGCAATATAAATGATTTGTTCAAAGGTCATGTGTAATTGGTGAGTTTTATTTTATTTTTCCATTTTAAAATGTTTTCATATAATGACGAACAAGAAGTGAAGCACAATGCAACAATATTTACTAATATAACAATCTTCATGACATGCTATATTTCATTATCAATAAATATTTTGCAATGTTTATTTTTTATTTTGGTTGGTTTAATATGAGAACACACAAGTATAATGTCATAATATTTAATAATTTTTAGGCAACATTTCATTATCATTAGACATTTTTTCATTTTCAAATGCAAAATATTTTGAAAGTAGGAACTTATTTTTTCATTAAGTTCAACCATAACCATTATTACATTGATAATTTGAAATATTATTTCACAACAAAGATCGTTGTAAGATCTGAATGCTTAACACACCGACATCCATCAAACTTTGGGGATTTTTTGAGTTTATTTAGATAATATTTGGTGAGCAATGAAGTTTTGTTCATTGTGTTGTTGGACAACACTATTGCAACCGTGTAGTTCTTACCATTGTGATTTCTCTCCCCATCCGCCTTAACAATAACATCAACAAATTGTGAAATCTTTATTAAATCTACAAGATATAAAAGATCATGCACAAGCCCAAGGGGTAAGCTCAACCGATGGTCGCCAATGTTGTTGGGCACTTGCCTAGTTCCATGTCAGTAGGGGCCTAACTTGAATATCTTGGGTAGGTGCACTAGTCTACATCAATGTGTTTACTAGGGATGCCATCCACCAATGTGGGGACACATACCTTGGGTTTCTCTAAGATAGTATTTCTTAAAAAGAAACTTCTATTGGATCGTGGTCTAGTGGCAACTTGGAGTGATTTTTTTGACAATGGCTTAAGTTGAAACCTGATGAGCATGAACCTCCCCTAGTTAGGGTTTGTGTGATGTGGCTATTTATTATATTAAATATTATTTATGTAGAATTTGCATTGATTATTATACGGTGTTGGAAAGGTACCGAGAAACCTTTTTCTCTGCTTAAGTTTGTAAGGGTGGGTTGAGCTTCTTTTTCAGTTTGTTCTCCATAAAAAGATGGGTTCCTATTTAAAAAAAATAAAAATAAAACTCCATGTACAAACACCCATTAACAATTAAATGTTATGAAATGGTTGATGCACACTTGGTGTTGTAATAACCTCATTAAATTAATACAGACATGATCTTGACAAACACAAATTATCCCTTTTAGTTTCCATTTTAATCTAATATTTAGATAATTAACAAAAAAAAGGAAACTTTATCTTCATTTGGTTACGATGTGTAAATGTAGAGTTACCAACAAGTAAACTGTAAACTATAAACATATTGGAATACTCTAAGATGTGTAAATGCATAGTCACGAATAAGCAAATCACAAACATAGGAGATACTTTGAGATTTATACATGCATGCCTTTTTTATGGTAGTAAATAGTCTAGTGATCACTTTTTTGCGTAAACATTTTAAATAGGCTTTGTGTAGAACAAAGACTAGCATTTGGCATGGGACGAGATTTTTCCTAGTCAAGGATTGAAGCTTTGCTTAATTGTACATGAGCACTATTTGAAGACGCCAATGGATAAAAAACTTGGATGCTCTACAACATTCCTTAAGAGTCAGGGATGCATGTTTCATCTGCATAACTCAAAATAGGCCATTAGTATTAACTTGCACCAAATTCTTTGATAAAGTTATATCAATGAAAGACAACTTCAAAATGAATTATTCTACCCCTAGAAATCATAAGATGAAAAGTTGGTTTCACTTGGGTGTTATGGAAATGCCAATTATCATCATATGATTAATTGTTCTTGTTTAAGAGAAAATGTGTTTCTTATTAAAGTTAATAACCCAAACTTCTTTCTCTTTTAGTGCCTTGGGAAATTCATTTAGCATGGGTTGTTCACAAAGTAAACATTAAAAGGTCATGAGAGGAACATCTGCATGCATGCTTTTTTAACAACTTTTATTGTTGCAACTCTTATTTCACTTGTTACTTTATTGGTAATGCCATCAACTTTGTTTCCATATCATCAACACGTAGCATTTCAAAAGCCTCATTCCTAAACACAACAAGAAACCTAGCTTGAAATTTTCTTATCTATGTAACCTTAAATTATTAAGAAAGATACTTTTTATTCCGTAAGAATTTAACCTTTAAAATCATCCCAGCATCATTGAACTAAAAAATGTCATTAGAAAGAAAATACATAGAAAACGTTCTAAAAATATTATATTTTAAAGAAAATTCAACAACACATTCAATACTAGACATTCATTAAGTTGGTACTAATTTTTATCAAGCATTTTATGTTTGCACTTCATGCAAAAGTTTTGCATGGCCTTTAATGCATGTGTTTGTAATAGTTTTAATGTGTTTCACTCGAAGCTTTGTCAACATAGGGCTTAATCTTGTTACAACAATATACTTATTAAGAGAAGCACAACATGTCACTTGTAGGGATTGAATCTAGGTGGGTAGTATAACACTCCCTTTCTCGATTGCATGGGCTAGAACAAATTGAATTCATCCTTGCACTAATGTAAAAAGAATCCTCCACTTCCCCTCCCATTCTATAACTTGGGTTTCTTCACAAAACCCTTTTTTCTTTTAGCAAAATTAGAAAATGTCACATATGAAAGGCATGTAGATGTTAAATAATCAAGATAGCTTGATAGATATTGCGAGAAATAACACCATAAAAATGTAAATCATTGATTTGGAACCTCTAAATTCCATTAAATGTTAATGAATATATTTGCACAATCACAAGGGGCATCCTCACCCGCTTTGAGTAGCGCAAGTTGAGTAATCAATGCAAAGTTTCAAAATTTCTCATCCAATTTAAATACATGTTTTGCCTCGATATTATCTAGGCTACATGAAAATGTTTTCTATTAATTTTTACCCTTATCTCAAAGGAATCTATCTTCGCTTGAAGAGAGGTCAACTCCATGTACTAAAATGGATTTTGAAGATTGTACCAATACAAGGAACATCGGTTAGCATAGGTTTTGCGGAACCACTTCGCCCTTCTCTATTTCTAGCAAATACGAGCGACAAAAAGTTTTAGTGGATGTTTTTTTTTTTCTTAATACACTTAAATAGTACTGTCACACCAGTGTGCATATAACATAGACCAATGATAGATATATTAACATATTTTATAAAAGAATATCAACCATTAAAAACAAAAGACCTTGTCAACACGCCCAATATTTTAAAATATTGATTACTTTTTGAATTTGCTTTAAAATTTTCCATACAATTTGATGATATATTTATGTTCGCAACATAGTGTAGTGATTTTGAAGTTCGCATCGTGAGTGGTGTGCCATTACAATACTAGCACACCGAAGAGTTAAATTTAACGAATAAAGTTTTCTCACTCTCTTCAGTGCATTAATATATGTATAGATGTACCTTTCATGGTGCACCACAAATATTTATAGGGCATGGGATAATTTTAACTCTGTGAATGCATTTCTCACGCTATCTGGTGTGCAAACATTTGTTGGAGGCACTAGTTGCTATGCCCCATAAAGATGTGGCACACAAAGATGTGGCACACCACCCACCCTCGATAACAAAGCCAAGGGATGGTAATGGTCTCAAATATTTATAGTGCATCATTTGGTGAGCTTACAAATATTAAAGCAATCCGTTGACAATCTGTTGGTATATATATCACACATCGATTTCCAATTATATTTATAAAACTTGTCTGAATAAACAATGCATGAAATTTTATGTATGGGCATTGTTAACTGATTGATAGTAAAAACATTGTTAATGGTGTGTTTTCTTAATGTTTATATAAGAGCATTGTTTACTCTGTGTTTTGTTACAATAGGCACACTAGTAATGTAAAAAAATTCAAGTTCGATATCTAATGAATATTATAAATGACAATTTACTATAATTTTTTAGTTTATAGATATATTTGTAAAAATAAATATATAGACAACCACAATAACAATGTTGACCTATATACTTTTGTACGTGACTAAAATATCCAAGAAAGGGAGCAAGATTTGTACCCTTGTCCTATTGATGGAAGTTGACCTCCTCATGTTTTATGAGGTGGCTAACTCCCTCAAGAAAAACATGAGTTTATTGATGCAATTGATCTATCAATGGGAACATGGTAGGAAGGTCTTTAGGGTTGGTCTCGATCTCTGGTATCGATCCACAAATTAAGATTTTTATTTTATCATTGGGATAGGAGTGGGGAGGATTTTCCCCATTTCCCTAATTTGTTTCCCAATGTTGCAGGAGAGACTCAATTGCCATATTATGTGTAAAGATATATTAGTGCATCCATCACTGACCTTGGTGACTTTTAGGTCGTTAGGGCACAATTGAGTTTACATTCTTTCACAACATACGAGGTTAGGTTCTTTCCTCTTATGATGATGCCACTTGCACAATATACTTATAGTGGGAAACATGTTAGTTTCTCTCTGATGTATTATGTAGATAATTTATCTTGTATCCCCCACTCATCAGGTGGTTTGTCATTATTTTATGACAATTGTGTATTTTGTTGGATCACTATCGTAGTGTGTTTGATGGGAGACAAGTCTTTCCCTTTGCTTTAGAACTATTTACTTTATTTTTTGAGAGGCTTCCAACAACTCAATTGACATTCAACTACCTCCCTCTTAGACCTATGTCTGATGTGCATGTGTACATGTGGGGGTAGATGTTTCCCAAGAGGGGATAGGTGGAGTACCCATGTACGCCAGGGAATTCAAAGATTTTGGATCTGTTAGCTAGTGAGGATGTTCATGTCCTTAATCAAATATAGTATCCATATGTAGGGATGGACTAGAAAGGATGTGGGAAAATCCTATTTAACGAGGACACAACTAGCAAAGGAGAGAGGTAATATTATCATTATCTTTTGATTAATTTAGTTGCATATATTTTTTTTCTTATTTAATGCACATGTAATTGATTATAATATTGTCATGTCAATATGAAAACTATCCTTTCTAGGTGACATTAGGCTACCAATCACACATATTGTTTAACTTCCTGTTATGAGTGAGTAGTTTAAATTGATTTGAAGATCAATACTTTGTAAAACAATATTTGGTATCAAGTTACTCTCCTTGATTTTTAAGTATGTGTTAGCCAATTTTTTTTTTTTTTTTTTTTACTAATGGGTTCATGACAATCTCATAAGACTATGAATCCAAAGAATTTTAGTCTTTTGTTCATTTTAAGTTTTTAACTTTATACGTATTATGAATTATATAAGATAGTGTTTGTGCATTCAATGCAATTTTGGTTAATGGGTTTGTTAAAGGACACCCCCATTGCCTCACACACTAAACTCACTTTTGTAATTTTGATTCTCTAGGAGTTAGGAGGAGGTACAAAGTATGAGATTTTGATTAAAAAGCTGCAATGATGATGTATGTTAATATATGAACTTGTTAATTCTATTACAGTTATAGATCACTTCAAAATAGTGAGGAATTACCTGAGAAATTAAGGTATTAGGAGTCTCTTTCCACATAACTTCTTATGTTTGGGAGGTGAGATGTCAAGTAGGTGGATTGCTTGCACCGATGGAAGCCCTTGGAATATGACATCTTGGATACATATCATACTACATAGATGGTTTTATGATTGTTGGCATCTCACTCAATGTCTTAAACAAAAATATTCCCATATCATACACGTGTTCTAGTGCCTCATACATAAGACTACTCATGTACACACCAAGGCATTCCAAGACAAACACCTATCTTTCCAACCAAGGAACCTTTAATGAGGGTGATTTCCTTTTACCATTGTACTCAAATTATGGGGATATGCTATCTATTGGGCACTTTACAATTTGGCAAGAGGATATGAGATGATTTATCTATTCTAGGCACTAACTTGTCATCATAGTTTGTTTGTGTTGTGGAAGGAAAATCATGATTTCTTGATGTAAGTAAAAACTCATGGAAACACCATGACTATTCAAGTATCTGTTACGAGGTGGAAACGATGTCATGGTTTACTAATGTAAACATACTTTACATGTTATGTTATGTTGTCTCCATGAATTTGATGAGTACAAACATGACATTGGATGGCTGACATTTGTACTAGACAATCTTTCCCTTACAAGCCATGGACTACATGTTCCAATGATAAGCTATATATGAAGGTACTTGTGATGCCTCAAAATTCCATGCACATCAAAGAATCACCAGAATATTAATATGTTCCTTCACTTGAACACTAAAATCATATAGCTAAAAGTATTATCAAGCAAAGAGTTATGAAACCAATCTCACAACTATGTGAATTGCTTGAATTGATAGTAAGTGTATTAATAATTTCAAAATCCTTTAATTTAAATTATGCTCATACCATGCCGAACACCATAATAAATGAAGTCACAAGCCTATTGAACTATGTGATAAATTCCCTTTCGCCACTTGATGAAGAGCTATGTGATAAATTCCCTTTCGCCACTTGATGAAGAGCTATGTGATAAATTCCATTTCTCTATTGAAAACATTTTAAACCCAAAAATATAAAAAATAAAGTAGGTGTATTGTAAATGACTCCTAAAATAAAATCAAATAAGAATTATTATAAGTATGAGCTATGTGATAAATTCCCTTTCTCCATTGAAAACATTTTAAACCCAAAGATATAAAAAACATTTTAAACTCAAAAATATAAAAAATAAATTAGGCGTATTGTAAATGACTCTTAAAATAAAACCAAAGAAGAATTATTATAAGTAGCTAGGTTTTATTTTTACACAATAATAAATCTACACACAACCATGATCACTGAAACTTTTTCCTTTTTCCTACTTTGAGGTTCATTTAAAAAATCACCTTCGAGGAAACCCTAACTCTCTGTCATGATGCCCGCTCTCTTAAGCTCCTTTTGATTTCAACCAGCGCCCAGGTTTGAACTACAGGTGTTCACTCATCAATTCCGCTCGTTCCCTCTAGGTAAAATTAACTATCCCAATTTATATTTTCTTAAGCCCCTTTTGATTTCAACCAGCGCTCAAGTTTGAACTACAGGTGTTCACTCATCAATTCTGCTAGTTCCATCCAAGTAAAATTAACTATCCCGCTTTGTATTTTTCTTAAGCCCCTTTTCATTTCAACCAGCGCCCAGGTTTGAACTACATGTGTTTACTCCTCGAATCCGCTCATGCCCTCCAGGTGAATTAACTATCCCTCTTTGTATTTTCTTAAACCCCTTTTCATTTCAGAGAATATGATGTCTACTCAGTTGAAGATATGGGTAAATTAACTATCCCCTTTGTGTGTTTTCGACACTTGGGAAAGAAACATTAGAATGAAAACTGCAGTGTTTGAGAGGTTTAGGTTTCTCGAAAAAACAAATTTCTGGATTATCTAGGGCGGAGCCGTGGGTTCTAGTGCTTTCAGAGGAAAAAATGAAGCGTAATGTTGATTTTGTGGTCAATTATATGGGACTTCCATTGGTTGTTCTTGTGAAGTATCCAAATTTGTTTTCATACTGTTCTTGTGATTTATATACCTGTGAACCTCTTAAGGGAAAAGGTCACTCCTTCAGTTCTTTATCGCTTTGAGTTTATGTCCAATTCTGGATAATTTTGCCACCTACTTCAATGTCAAATCACTCTGAATATTCCCTATGCACTCCATCCATATGTTATCCAACCTTTCACAATGTAACAAATTCAATATTATTTGTATTTAAAACAATGGAAAGTGCCAGAGACTTTTTCTAATTGAAACTTGAGAGCATCTGAATACATCTTTCTCTTCCAAACACCCAGACTTACGAAAACCTTCTTGGAGTTTTACCAAATTCTTTCATTGCAACAGGTTCAACTTTAACTGTTGAGTTTGCCAAATATTTCAAGTAACCTTGACAAGTTCTTGCATCCAGACATGTTCAAACTTTCAAATCTCTCATTGCTATCAGGGAATCAAAACAATTAGGTAGTTTCTCTTAACTTAAACACCTCCGGAAAAGGAAGTTTGACAAAACAAAGTTGGGCAACCTTGACAAGTTTTTTCCTCTCAATGCTTATGGAGAATGAAAGTTGTTTGAAAGTTGACGTCTCCAGACAAGTAAGTTATCCAAAATCTGGAATCGTTAATGATGAGTAAGATTTGGCATTCCCTTTTTCAAGAAATTGTTGATGTTACGGTAGTTGTGGGAGGTATTAACCTCCATGCATAACCTTTGTCTAGAATAGAATATTCCAGAAGCAAGAGAAGCCCTAAATAGATGTGTAAAAACCCTAGAAGACAAGTCGGCCTAGCAGAATAAATAATATTAAAATATCATTACTAGAAAGTCAGGTTGGCCCAACCAAAAAAGTCACTGGATAGATTAATATAGCTCATTTATACACCCAGTCCGAGCACAAGTCTTGTGGAGAGCTGCAATTGCAGCTGCAAGGAGGAATAAGGGCATATGGTCATCTTTGGGTCTTGGTCTCTCTCTAGCACTATCAAGTGATATTTTTGGTGATTCTCTTGGTGATATTCTTGGTGATATTCTTGGTGGTATTCTTAGTGATGTACTAGCTAAAGTATGACGCAAGTGTGAGAGAGAGTAGTGTAGCTGCAACTGGTGAAGTTGTGTATGGTACTTGTTCTGTGGATATGGAGACTCTCTTTCTTGTGTGCTACCCTTAGAGAAGGAGTGTTCTACTTGTCTTTAGTTGTTGTTGCAGTTAGCAGCTAGGGTTTACTGTTGGTTATAGTGTTGCTTCCATAATCATTCTATCTAGCAAAGGTTATGGTGCTCGAGCGTGGCCTTGTGCCTATGGTTGGGTGACAATATAATGATATTGTCTATGGTGAAAATGAACACACCTATTATTTTAACAGGTTATGGGCCCACACCACCTTGAGGAAAGTATAACCACTGAAAGGTAGCATGCCAGTTCTTTGTTAAGCTTGTTGTGGCACCAGTTGCATCTGTAGCTAGGGTTTCAAATTGTGCAGCTACAACAAACCCTAACCTAACCTTCTGCACACTTCAAGTGAGAAGTTTGGCATAATTCCTAGACATTCTAGTGCACCTTAGCCTAATGCACCTATTGGTACTCTTAGTAAGCAAAAACGTCAAGTTTGAGTTTTTGGTCAAAGTCAAAGGTTGACTGGTCAAAGACAAAGTCAAAGGTTGTTTGGTCAAAGTCAAAGGTTGATGAGTCAAAGTCAAAGGTTGACTTTTGATCAAAATTGATTTTGTGGTCAAATTTGAAATTTCAAGTTTTTTAGCTTATTCTAATCATTAAACCTTTTTTATTCAGTTTCTAACCTCTTCTTGTCAAGATGGTGTCTAGTTTCAAATTAGAAGACAAGCTAAACAATGCTGCAAATTTCAAAGGTATGCACTTGTATATGCTTTTCATGTTATATCATCTAGCAAAGCATGAGTGTGTTTTGCAGGGAATGTACAAGAGACCTTGTCTAAGCAGTTATCTTGGATTCAATGCATTCAGAGGAACAAGCAATTGAGGCTCTAGGTTCCATGTTTGATTGATCAAATTGTTAAGTTTCAATTTGCATATATCAAGGTTGATAGTTTCTACAATACAAGTATAGTTGTGACAACAATATTTGAAAGGTTTTATTACTGCTAGGTATACTTGGTTGCATGTAAGTACTATTGATATAGATGCCCATTGCACTTATTTGTAAAATGAACTAACTTCTCATCTAGGAGACATTTCTTGTTCTCGGGCAGGTCACCTTGGTAATTCTATAATCCTTGTTACCATATATATGTTCTTATGAAAATTTTATTGGAAATACTTTTGATCTTGTTGTTCTTGTTCCAGGCAGGTCATGGGCGATAGCTTTGAGAAGGAGCTACAATGATAGTTTCAAAAATGGAGCAGATGATTCCAACAAGTGGTGAGGCAAGTGATCTCACCAAGTGCCAATTCTAAAGGAAGCGTGGAAATCAAAATAAGTTTTAGACATCGCTCACTCAGATGTGTGAGGACCAATGTCAACCTCCTCACTAAGCGGGAGAGTACACCTCAAATGATTTCAAGACATTCTACAAAGAGGTCAGGATTAGGAGGGAGCTCACTACTCTCTACAATCCTCAATAGAATGGTGTAGCAGAAAGAAAGAACCGATCCATTGAAGAATCTATCAAGGAAGTAATGAATGACCAAAATCTATCCATGTTTCTATGGAGAGAAGCAACTATGACAGTTGTATATGTTCAGAATAGAAGTCCTTATCATATATTGAAGAACATGACTCTAGACGAAGATTTCTCTGGAAAGAAGCCAAGTGTTGAACACTTGAGGATCTTTAAATGTTAGCCGAGAAGAAAGAATGAAAGGAAGCTATGATGGAAGAATATCAATCCATCATGAAAAATGATGTATGGGAAATTATACCTAGACCTGAAGAAAAGTCTGTAAATGAGTTTACAAGATAAAACATGCAATGGATGGAAGTATCGATAAATACAATGCAAGATTCATGGCTAGAGGGTTCTCCCAGTATGAGGGAGAAGATTATGATGAGACGTTTTCTCTAGTTTCCATATATACCTCTATCATATCTCTTGCACCAGCCATGGGTTGGAGTTTACATCAGTTGGATATAAAGACCGTTTTTTCTCAATGGAGTAATTGAGGAAGAAGTATACATAGAGCAACCTCAAGGTTTTGGGATACACCCGAGAGAAACCCATGTATGAAGAAGGCCTTGTATGAACTCAAGCAAGCTTTAAGAGCTTGGTGCAGAGCCTCTCATTATTTAATGTAAGAGGGATTTAGCCTCTGAATTTGATATGAAGGATCTTGGTCTCGTGCATTATTATTTGGGACTAGAAGTATAACATAAGTGTGGTGAAATCTTCTTGTTGCAACAAAACTATGTTGTAAAGATTCTTCAGAAGTTTGGGATGATGGATTGCAAATCCATGGAAATTCCAATGGTGATAGATATGATGAAGTTGAGAGACTTTGATTATGATCCAATAGACTTGTCCCTGTATCGACAATTGATTGGCTCATTGATGTATTTGGTGAATACTCGACTAGACATTTTCTTTGTTGTGAACACATTGATCCAATTCCAGGTGGAACCTAGACAATAGCATTGGATAGTTACAAAGCATATCTTGAGATATCTTCGTGAGACGATAACTTATGGTTTGAGATATGTCTCAAACAATTATGTGCAATTGCATGGATTTACTGATTCGGATTGGGCAGGGAGTGCAGATGACATAAATAGTACTTCTGGTATGTGTTTCATTATGGGATCTGCTATGATATCATGAGCTAGTAGAAAACATAAGTCTGTTGCACTTAGCACTATAGAAGAAAAATATATTACAGCTTGTAATGCTTGTACGAAAGCAGTGTGGCTCCATAACTTGGTTTCTAGACTGTTTGATCAGGTGTTAGATTCAACCGTGATATATTGTGATAACTAGAGCTATGTGAAGCTCTCAGAGAACTCGATGTTCTATGACAGGTCGAAGCACATTGAGATCAAGTACTATTTTCTCTGTGATAAAGTCTAGAGAGGAGAAGTGGTTCTCCAGTATATCTTTACTGATGAGCAGACTGCAAATAGTTTGACGAAGCCTTTTTCCAAGATAAAGTTTGCATACTTGAGGGAGAAACTGGGGCTAGTGGAGAATGCTCCCTTGGTCGAAAGGGAGGAGATGACTTCCTTGGTTGGGAGGGAGCACTAATAAGTGGAATCATGGACTATCAGTGAGCTACAAATCTGTATCATGCTAGTACAACTTAGAGATGGTCATAAAACTTAGAGATGATGCTTGCATCATGCTAGTATAACTTAGAAATGATACAGATGGTTGGAGTTGTGGATGATTCAGTGGCCCGAGGAGCATCGTGTTAGTACAACTTAAAGGTGGACATACAACTTAGATATGATGTATTGACATCATGCTAGTTATGCTAATGCTAGTACAACTTAGGGATGATGATGGTGAGCCACATCATTCTAGATATGGACATGCACATACAACTTAGATGTGACATACAACTTAGATATGATGTATTGACATCATGCTAGATATGTCATGCTAGTACGACTTAGAGATGATGTAGGGGGCTCGTTTCATGCTAGATATGATCATGCGAGTACAACTTAGATATGGCATACAATTTAGATATGATGCATTGACATCATGCTAGATATGTCATGCTAGTACGACTTAGAGATGATGTAGATGATACTCCAGATCATGCTAGTACAACTTAGATATGATGCATTCACATCATGCTTGTATGAATTAGAGGTGATGAAGTCGATGACATTGTTGATGCAGGATGACATCAAATTATATGTTTTGATTGTTGCAGAGATGGTATGTCTCTGGAAAGTAGTTGCATGCTATTGTGGTGGATGTGCTCCACTGGTAGTGACTATATGTCACTGGTTAGTAGTTGTGTGCTACTAGGAGTGGTTGTGTACCACTGGATAGTAGTTGTCTACTACTATGGATCGACATTGTTGTGATCTATTGGATAGAATTGTAGTAACTGTGTACTAATACTGAATTGGCATGGAGATTACCAGTAGTGTTGAAGGTGTTTCCTAGTCTGGTGTGCCAACCGATAGTGTTGGAGATGATTGCCAACTAGATGAATAGTGATATGATGTAGAGGCATTGATCTACATCATGCGAGTACAACTTAGAGATGGTGCATTGACACCATGCTATTACGACTTCGAGATGATGTAGATGGTACTCCACCTCACGCTAGTACAACTTAGATATGATCATACAACTTAGAGATTATGCAATGGATAGGATAGTTCTTGGAGCCATTTAGGACATTCAACATCTGTTGAGACAATCATTCTTCTAGGACGTATGTTCAGATTAGAAGAATGGTCCTTGTATCACTCTGTTGAGTGAGTGACTTATTCAACATCATGCTTGATTACTCAGATGGAGTATGGCCTCGAGAGATGATTCTATTAGATGATACTGATAGTGGTGATGTTGCTCATGAATTGATCTATGTGATCATGAGATAGCTTGTGTGGCTATGATGATTCTACCAGCAGAATGGCATGTTTGTGCTCAAGACCATTACCGTTAATACCTCCCTAGCTAGGAGGGATTGTTGATGTTACAGTAGGTGCGAGAGGTATTAACCTCCATGTATAACCTTTGGCTAGAATAGAATATTCCAGAAGCAAGAGAATCCCTAAACAGGTGTGTAAAAACCCTAGAAGACAAGTCGGCCTAGTAGAATAAATAATATTAAAATATAATTACTAGAAATTCAGGTCAACCCATCCAGAAAAGTCAATGGGAATATTAATATAAATAGAGGACGTTTTAGCTCATTTGTACACCCATTCTGAGCGCAAGTCTTGTGGAGAGTTGTAGTTGCAGTTGCAACTGCAACTGTAAGGAGGAATAAGGGCATATGGTCATCTCTTGGTCTTGGTCTCTCTCTAGCGCTATCAAGTGATATTCTTGGTGATTCTCTTGGTGATACTCTTTTTGGTATTCTTGGTGGTGTACTAGCTAAAGTATGGCTCAAGTGTGAGAGAGAGAGTAGTGCAACTGCAACTACTGCAGTTGTGTATGGTACTTGTTATGTGGATATGGAGACTCTCTCTCTCTCTTGTGCGCTACCCTTGGAGAAGGAGCACTCTACTTGTCCTGAGTTGTTGTTGTAGTTAGCAACCAGGGTTATCTGTTGGTTATAGTGCTGCTTCCGGAATAATTATATATAGCAAAGGTTATGGTGCTTGGGGGTGTCCTTGTGCCTATAGTTGGGTGACAATATAGTGATATTGTCTATGGTAAAAAAGAGCACACCTATTATTTTAACAAAAATGAGTGTGTCCAACTGAATTTTAAGGGACAATAAATGTACGTGTTTCTTAGCTTATAATGGAATTTGCAACTGCTTAAGTGCACTTGGAAATATTTTATTTTATTTTCCAAAGAATAACTTTGGAGATGGAGCACCTAACTCTTGTAGTTACCATACTTAGGAAAGAGAGTCCATTTTTAAAGTTAAAATCATGCCAACAACTAGAAGATTGCTTTTCATCTTAAGCAATCTTTATAGAAAAAGTAAAATCTTTTTTTTCCTATCTATGATCTCTTCATAAAAAATATTTTAATCTCTAGTTAAAATGCTCCATCTTTGTATATATCAAACTATATATATTATAACTCTATATGTGCATTTTAAGGCAAGGCCAAGACACTAGCATATTTTTTGGTTTTGTAGAAAATCTCACGACTCTCCTTGGGAATAGATTGATTACCTTTACAAGTAGTATGCTCACACTTAGCTCACTTGGAAGATTTCTTTGTTAAGAGACCAAAGGCTCTGTGTTTGATTTCAATATTAGTATAAATGCATTTAAAATTGACATTTTATTTTATTTTACACTTGGTAAAACAAAAATCAAATTATGTTTAAAATTGAGCTGTTGAACCTTTCATTTCAATGGATTGACAAGATCTCCATTATGGTCAATCTTTCATTGCATATTCAGACATAAATAGAGTTATGTGTCTTAGATTTTGAGAATTTATGTAGTAATAGTGCAAAGCTCCTTAGATGACGAGTTGTGTCCCATGGGAGCACTCAGGGTTGTGGTTGCCATTATTGTCACAAGTGTCCAAACAAGGGTGGAGGCATCCCAAGAGTTGCCAATGGGATGTCAAATAGGGGTCAAGAGGAGGGATGCTTGACAAAGTTGGCCATATGGTGAACAAAATGAAATACCCTACCCTCCACTAGACCACAAGGTGCCATGTATTTTCCTCATCATTTCTAAAGGACCTAGGGTGCATGAAGTTAAAACTTGTGATAGTTGAGCATTGTTAGTGATTGATGATGTACCTCCACTATTTGTTTTCCTTGAGCCAAAGGATGTTGACCTTGAATCTATTGAAATATGAAAAAAGATGGTAAAATAAATCATTTATCTTAAAAAATAAAACTTTATTAATAAACGAATAGTCTTAAATGCCATAAAACCTATCCATAACAAAAATATCATATGTATTTAGGCATTTGTCAAAATCAAAACCCATGTTAGTATTGTTTACCTTAAGATTCTACTTAATCATCTTTAAAATCTCAAGATATCTTAAGAATAAGGGAAAATGCACAAATTCCTAGAACATGTACCCTGTGAATACACTATTCCATGGCAACAATGATGAAGAGTTTCACTATTGCTCTTGAAAATACTAATGGATTTCAAACTAACTAATATCTATGTTTGGAAAAAGATTGTAATCTTGTTCTTGTATTATTTTTTATCCATTCTCACAATATTAATCTCTATCACTATGCTTTTCTTACAATAACCCCATTCCTCTAGTGTGTCAAATCAAAAGACCGAAATTGTCTACCAAAAACATTAACATTCTTGTTGATTTAAGCCATTATACTTCCATGAATTACAAAGGTGAGCTAGATTTGTATCCATAATTCAAGAAAATGAAATTGAATTTATCTTCCATCCATCCATGATAGGAAATCACAATTGCCTTCTCATATTCTAACTTCATGGAAAACCAAGATATTCTTTCTTGGCCACAATAGCCATGTTGGTGCATCCATTGCAAAGATCGGGGATGAGAATTGCACTTTTAGTTGACATGTATGCAAAGAAGATAATGCATAGATGGTAGTCAGATATGACGATAGAAAGGTATCATGATGGACGACCATCATTTCACTACGACTCAACTTATTTCAAGTGGATTATTAAATTCTAAGAAACATGCCTATGCTTAACTCATTACAATGTGTTCACCAAGTAAATATTATTGTTATGTTCTCTTATTGCAAAATCGAGCATTTGTTCACATCTCCCCTCACTAAATGAAATATATAAAACATTGAAGAGTGAAAGAATCATGTTTAATGATTCCCAATATTAGATTAAGATTTTGTCCACTAGAATAAATGGATGATATAAAAAATGAGACAATAGTTTATAAATTGAATATATATATATATATATATATATATATAATTTTGAACTATAAATTTTGCACTAGTTGTATTAATGTATTAAATTTTAAAACCAATGTAGCATGAGAAATTACTGGATAATATGGGAAGTCGTATTCTAAACATTCTACGAAATGACTATTTTCGTTGATATTTTTTGGGGACATTTGCTCGAAATCCGACGAGCATGATGAATCCATTTCTGCATTCATAAATGGATTTTAAACAACAAAAAATAGTGATTTTGTGCAAATTTATATCGTTGGATTCCGAAGAAAAAAAGTCATTTCGTCGAACAGTTAGACAACACCATATGGGAATGAGGATGTCAGTCACCTCTATTTCTTGGTGCAACTTTATGTAGATGTCGTCATACTATTGAGTTGCTTGTGTCAAGGGAAGTACATAACCTTGAGTTGGGCACGTTGTGTCATAAGAACCAGATGGGTGAACGAGATTGAGAACATCCCATGTTGGGTATATGTAATACACAAATGGGAGATGGGAATTTTACAAGTATTATTCTTGAGGGTGGGCTAGTAGAGGCAAGGAGGTTTCACTTCACTAGTGTGTTGATGATGTTATGGTGGTCATGATGGGTCATGGACATCATCAACATAATTGATTTCTATTATCATGTGTTCTTTTTGGCCCTCTTGAATTCTGCGTGTGAAGAACATGATGATAGAGTTCCCATCAATTTGGAACTCTAATCAAATTTTTGATGTTTTGAGTTGATTTTGAATTACAAAAAACCCTTAGGGCCATTGTTCAAGCATGCACAAAACTTAGATCAAGTTGAAATTATGCTCATGCCTAAACTTCCATCTAAATTCTTATCGAATTTGTGACCCAAAAAAGGGTCCATTTGCTACAAGCTTAACTTACTCCAAGTTGAATACTTCTTCAAGGCAGTAATGCAGGAATGTTGCAATAGTAGACCCCTTGTCAAAGTCATTATTGCAAAGATGGATTTAGAGCAGAGCAATGTGACCATTTATATGACAAGGAAAATTGCTTGGTAGTGTTTCAACAAAATTGTCATGCATATTAATAACGTTGGCTTTAGAGGTATTCATACCACATTATGATCTACTATAGGGTTTGAATATGGGATGCCCTATCTACCATAGTAGAATAGACTAATTTTTCATTTCTTATTGCACTGAGAGTAGCGAGGTGTTCTACAACCCAATATGAGGAAGTTTTGTCTCGTAACATTACGTGACAAAAAAACTTAAATAAATAATAAATAATATGTACGTGACAACATTTAAAAATTAAACCAATGTAGATCCATCTTAAACTCGAAGCTATCAAGTACTGACAGTGATCAAATTTCTTAAGGTGTAAGGAATTAACACATGACATGGCATTAAATGACAAAAAAATTTACACCTTAAGAAACTTAACCCCTCTTAGTGTTTGATAGATTCATGTTTAAGATGAATTTGTGCTGGTATATTGAGATAATTGTAAACACACATTTTGCATCAATTACATACATAGAAACAAGAACAATGATTACTTATGAAACATATGAAAATAAACTCGATACACTATTTAAGTAAACATAAGCCATGAATTGAGGGTGTTTCACTATGTAAAATCATAGTACTATACTATGAGGAACACCCATACTTGGATGATAGAGAACTATAACATTGGAGAAAAAAATATACTACCCACTCTACATGTTGGGTAGTCACTCTACCATCGACTTCTACACCCCCTCTCCCTCTATGATGAGTTTGCTAAAATCATTGTAGAAATACCCATGTAGTAGTGAAAGTTCAAAATCGTTATTAAGGAAAATGAAACCAAAAAAAAAAAAAAAACATAAATTTTAATATGTGAAGGTTTTTTTTTTTTTTCCAAAATGAACATTCTTTGAACTCTACAAAATCTTTCCTAAACCATTTCCAAACTAAGATTTATCTGTTATCGAATGACATCTCATTGTTTATGGGATTTTTGTTTGCACAAATGTTGCAAGTTTTTTTTTTCAATAAGCACTTTCCATTCTCGGTAACACATTCATAACCCGAGTAATGCAAATAAAAAGAAACACAAAGGATTAAAGTATCAAATATAATACCGGAGAAAATTTTCTCACATTGTTTGTGTTAGAGAGATGGTAAGAACTAGTGCACATTGCATATAAGAGTTTTATGGCAAATTGACGGTTTTTATAAAAATAAAATATATTATAAGGATGGTATTTTATGCGTGAGTATAATATTGTAGGTTGACAACTATTTTTAGAGGGAGAATAGCGTGTAAGTTTGGGCATGTATGCCTATATTAACAGGGTTTATGATGTTCTTAGAAATGGGCTAGATAAGGCGCTTTTATGTAGGTAGTGGTTAGTGGAAGTTCTGATTAATAATATGTGCAAAGGAATTTCATGGGTGAAGTTTTATCTTTCATTGTTTTGAAAATCTATTTCACTGTAATGGAACTTCCATTTTATTATTGTATAGTTTTTTTGGTTTTTTGTCTATTGATTGAATGAGAAGATTATTCATTACATACCTACTTTTTTAGGTTTATTGTGCATGATTGTGCCATAAAATGAACAACCACTTTAGCATGTGTAAAGTTCTAAACTACAAAGATGTGCAACATTCATTACTATGGTGCGGTGTCATGTGTGATACAAAAGGATCCGACAATACTATGAATCCAAAGAAATTTAGCCTTTTGTTCATTTAAAGATTTCAACTTTGTATGTATTGTGAATTATATAAGATGGTGGTTATGCATTCAAGGCAATTTTGGTTAATAGGTTTGCCAAAGGATACCCTCATTGCATTAGACACTATGCTCATTTTTGTAATTTTGATTCTCTGGGAGTTAGGAGGAGGTATAGAGTATGAGATTTTGGTTAAGAAGGTGTGATGGTGATGTATGTTAATGTATGAACCCACTAATTCTACCACCGCTAGAGATTGCTTTGAAACAATTAGGAATTACATGAGAAATTTGGGTACCAAGAGTCTCTTTCCACAAGGATTATTATGTTTGAGAGGTGAGATGTCAAGTAGGTGGATTGCTTGCATCGACAAAATCTCTTAGAATACATCTCACATGCATAGATGGTTTTATGATTATTGGCATCTCATTCAATGTCGTAAAACATGTAGATTCCCATATCATACATGTGTTATAGTGTGTCACACATAAGACTATTCATGTACATACCAAGGAATTCCAAGACAAACAGCTATCTTGCTAACTAAGGAGCCTTTAAGGAGGGAATTTTCCTTTGATCGTTGGGCCTTTGATAATCATAAGGCATCTACTAAACTTTGGGGGATATACTACCTATTGGGAACTTTACAATTTGACAACCAATAAGGATATGAGATGATTTAGCTATTCTAGGCACTATGATGCAGGAGCAACCTTGGGCTCGGGCAATCCACATCACCCAAAAATATTTCTATTCTGCAAATAGGAAATAAGTCGAATAAGGACTGTGTTAGTGGTCCATTTTATTTAGTCAATTTGTTGTAAATTCGAACTGTTGATTACTCCTGCAACTACTCTTGCTATGTTGAAACACGTGTTGAAACTCGTGCTAAAACTGCCATGTATAGAGAAATTTTATAAGTGTCATGCTGAAACACTTGTTTAAACACACACGCATAATGAAATTTTACAAGTGTCACAACATTTCTTTATTTGCAACATTGCGGTCGTACGTATTTGATTTTTTCGCGCTGGTATGCAATCATGATGAGCCGCAGAGAAATCGCGGCTAAAGGAAAAAACGTGGCCCTAGGCCAAAAGGAAGTTGAAGCAATCTGAAATATAGAGAGATGGTTTGAGTAACATCTTGTTTTTGGAGAGAAGGAAAATCGTTTCAGAGCTAAGGAGGAGTTTTAAAAATAAATGGAGTGTGATTTTGAAGGAGTTGGTGAACCAAGAAGCAAAGAAATCGTAGAAGGCAGACTGGAGAGAAAGATTCTAGATTGGGTGAGCACACAAGAAGGCGAAACAGAATCACAGCCCGTACACACAAACCATTACCCTCTTAATGATTTCGTAGTGGTTTTCAGCCACGCAAACAACAATTCATGGCAGTCTTTTTAGCTCAGGCTCGATGAAATATAGAAATATGTTCTTTGCATTGAATTAATAAATGGATGATATTAAAATTCATGGGTTTTCGAGTGTTTTAGTTTCCAGTGGATTCCTAATTATTTGGAAAAAGTATTTATGTTTTGTTTTTCCGTTGTACATTCTGTAGTAGAGTGTGTGTTGTAATTGTGTGTGTGTTGCAGCCAAGTTACCTCTGCATTATGTGGTATCAAAGCTCAATTCTTCTCTGGGATTAACATCTAATCTGATTCTGTGAGATAGGGTACAAAGTACATGTTCGTGGTGGTTGCTCAGCAAGAGTGATGGAAGTCAAGCTGGGTTACAAAACAGTGTGAGGTCTATGGATGTTGGTGAGACACCTACAACTTGGAGGAATGTTGCTGTGAAGGAGAGGAGCAGGAAGGGGAGGTACAGGAAATCAGGAACTGGAAAATTTGAGAAGAAGAATAGAAAATTGGAAAATTGTAGGAATGGAGATGATGAAGTATACTTAAAGCCAGAAGAAGAAATTGCAGATGAACGAGACGGTGATGAAAGAGACCCAACAACTAGATTGAATTCATATTTGAGTAACAGGGGTAGTGCAAAGGTTGAGGTTTCTTGTTATGATGGTATTTTGAGAGATGATGTTCTCATTGACTGGATTGGAGAACTCGAAAGATACTTCGAGTATGAAAATGTTTAGTTTACAAATCGGGTAAGATTTGTTGTTACAAAACTGAAAGGCCATGCAACACTATGGTGGGATATGTTGCAGAAGGATAGAGTGAATAATCAGTTGCAGAAAATCAGAACTTGGAAGAAGATGGTTCCCAACGTTAAAGAGAAATGTGTTCTTGTCGATCACCAACATAATTTGTTCTGACAAGTCCAGAACCTTAGACAAAGGGAGACATTTGCTCACGAATACACTGAAGAGTTCTTTAGGCTGTCACTCAGAGCAGGCCTCAAGGAACCAAAATTCCAACAATTTGCAAGGTATGTAAATAGGCCAAAGTATTTAATTTAGGATGAAATGAGCACACACTATTTCTGCACTGTTGATGAAGCTTATCAAGTTGCTCTGAAGGTAGAAGAAAATATTGAGAGGAAAAATCAGCCTAGAGGTAGAGGAAGAGGTTTTAAAGGACGAGGTAAAGCAGGGTCTGGTAAAGGCAGGGAAAAGGAAGAAGAATCTGCCAGTGGTCAAGGTGGCAAAGGAGGAAATGGAGTTGGTAGAGGCATATGATTCAGAAGAGGAAAGGGCGGATATGTAATCACTTGTTATCACTATGGTGTAGAGGGACACAAGAAGTCTGAATGTCCAGAAAGGCAAACTGCAAGGAGAAGAGGTGAAGCATGGGCACAAGTCACATAGGCTGACGAAGCTTCAGTAGTTGGAGAAAATGTGATCTTCAACAAGAATAAGGTGAGAAATTTTTTTTCTGAAGAGTGTTACTTAAATCTGAACAAAAAGAGACAATGGAACTAGAACAACGAAAGAAAATTTTTATAACAAAATGTAAGGTTCAATAAAAATGTTGTAACTTGATTATAGATGGAGGAAGTACATAAAATTTGGTATCCATTGAAGTCATGAATAAAATGAACTTGGCAAGGTTGAACCATCCTTACTGTGTTTCATGGTTGAACAAGGGACAACATGTGACTGTGACTAAGAAATGTTTATTGAATTTTCAAATAAGGAGTTTTCAGGAGAAGGTGTTATGTGATGTGATTGAGATGGATGTGTGTCACATACTTGTTGGGAAGACCATGGGCATTTGATCGACAAGTTCACCATGATGGTAAGGAAAACACATATGATTTCAAGAAAGATGGACAACGATATAAATTAATACCAATGTTGGAGGATACAGTAGAAACAACAAGAAATTATGTTGATATAAACACGAGTAGCGGTAGGATCATGTTACGTTCTGCTAAGGAATTCTTACAGGAAGAAAGAAAATCAACATTCTGTTTAGCAGTAATTTCGAAAGAAGTGAAAAGTGTAAATGAGCCAAATGTTGTACCTACAGAAATAAATTCATTGCTAGATGAATTTAGGGAGATTATTGCTAATGATCTGCCAAAAGGATTGCCTCAAGTGAGAAGTATTTCTCATCAAATTGATTTAATTCCTAGATTGAGTTTACCTAATAAAGTACCTTACAGAATGACTCCAACAGAGAGTGAATAAGTGAATCGATAAGTGCAAGAATTGCTTGACCAAGGGTTAATTCGTGAGAGTTTGAGTTCATGTGTAGTACCAACAATATTGTCTCCAAATAAAATAGGGAAATGGCGAATGTGTACTGATTCATGTGCTATAAACAAGATCACTATCAAGTATTGGTTTCCATTGCCTAGAATGGATGATCTTATGGATTTCCTAATTGGTTCAAAATAATTTTCAAAAATTGATTTGAAGAGTGGTTATCACCAGATTCAGATTAGAGAAGGTGATGAATGGAATATGTTATCACATGAAGTTGTTATGGGTCAATTTCATCCTTAGGTTTTTACTTTTTTATCCTTAGTCTTGTTTAAGCTTTACTTTTGATTTTCTCCTTATGGTTTTCTTATGTCTTAGCACAAAATAAATGTAAGGTGGAATGTTGGCCCATACCCTTGGTTCATACCTTTGGTTCATTCCTTTGGTTTATACCTTCATCTCATCACACGATTAGAAAACCATCACCATCACCCTTATGCCACCACTAGTCTGACATGTCACTACCTCCACTATGCACTTAAACCCATCCATTATGTCCCTCTACCTGTTAGAAGGTCAAATCATTTTTTTTAAGTACGATGCCAACTCATTAGGAAATTTTGTAGCGCATTGAGTACATCCTCCCTCATTACCATTATTTCATTTATGAGGCTTGTGTCAGCCGATCTCATTGATTTCAGCATCCATGTTTTAAAGGAAATAAGTTGGGATTTAGTCATTTAAGGTTGTCTAATTGTTTTCTGAAGATTTGAATTTTGCTCCTAGTTCGGCGCTGCAGAAACTCCTAGGTTCAGATAGACGTTGTAGAATATGCTACAGACTGGCTGACAGAGGGGAATTGGAGGCTAAATCTATTGCAGGCAATTTCATGCCATCTGAAGCATATCTACAATCAAGCCACGATGTCTAGGTACTCACTGAGTTTTTTGAGCTACATTGAAGATCAGTTTAAATCCGTGCCTACATTTCTCTTCCTGGGCACTACGAATTAAGGATTCACATCACCAACCTACCCCTTTACCTTTGATATCACCAAATTCTCAGCTTATATGCAATATTTTCAGCCTCTTCTATTACAATTGAGAAAGTCTTGCCTGTCAAAATTGTTATGTCTGTCTCTTTGCTGGCCCTTGTTGTTTATGCTACAAAATCTGCTACGAATTGTGCTACGGATCCACTGTTCCAGCATTGTGAACCTGTGCATCAAACTCAACATCATTATCCTATGATCATATAACCTGCATCAACTCTTTTCCTTTATAGTTTCAATTGTTATTTCAAATATAAAGCCTGTCTACATTGAGAATTTTAAGAGACTTCCTGATTAAAGTGGTGATCACTTCGCAAATGATGGTGAATTGTTAAGCTTAAAACCTTGACAGTTGCTTCTTCCCTTTAGATCCTTTTTTCTAAGGAGTTTTATTCCATTTCTTAACCATAAGGTTGGCCTTCCACAGGTTCAGTAGTCAAACATACAGGAAAACATTGAAGCCTTACATTGAATCCAACTTTGAAAAAAGACCATCATTCAAACCCTAAGACCTTTGTCCTTGTTTGGCCTCTCATATCTCTCAGATTATTGTAGTGTTTTTCCTCCTGTTTATAGAAAATGGATACACCTCAGCAAAATAAGTCTCACAAAGGTGGGATTGTAGTCAGGATAGAGCCTTGTTATATAAAGTTGTTTGATGTTGAACCTCTAATCAAAGAGGTCTTCCAAAGGGTTGGATGTTTAAATTTCTATCAGAATATGCAGAGGGGACACCCTTAGGTAGCCAGAGAGTTTGCCTTAAATTTTGATGGCACTAAAACCAAGGTGGGAACCCTTGAACTAGAGGTATCTGAAGCCACCATTGCAACAACCAATGAGATACCCAACATTGGTGAAATATGATTTAAATCCATGACTCTTAATGCAACCTTCTCTAAAGAGTTCCTCAAACCAAAACATCAGGGAGATAACCTATCAAAGGGAGTGCCTAGGAGCCACTTGGTTGAGGGATTTGACAAGATGTTAAAGGTGATCCAAATATATTTTACATGTGAGGGAAGATTAAATATGATTTACCAATATCACATTAGACTTTTGATGCACTTCACAGACAAAGACCTAATGAACATCCCTGTATATTTGTTTAGGAGTATGGGGAAAATGGATGATAGGGTCCAAGCCAAGTCCAAGGCTGTGGACACAAGTTTTTTCCACTCAGGGTTGATTAGGATGCTTGTGATGGAGGAGTTGAAGAAAGGAAACATAGCTTGGGAGAAATTCATTGCCTCTGCACATCTGCAACTAAATGTAGCCCCTACTCCGTAATCTAAGGTGCAGATCCCTTTGCAAGAAGACAATGTTGTCCACACAAAGACAAGCAAAAAGATAAAGAGAAAACACATTGCTAAATAAGATGAGGCTCCTAAGGAAAAAGAAGAAGAAGAAGGAGGAGCTCATCACTCTCCACAGAGGGAATTTTCACCCCAACCTGCTCCATAACTAGAAGAAATTCCCTGAGCTAAAACCACATGCAAAAAAGAGAGAAAGTTACTCTTCCCCTCATCTACTGTTGCAGTTGAGACTAGATCTAGGAGGCCCTTCACCAAGTCATCAACTAAGAATGAAATTGATGAACAAGAGGGGTCATAGCATAAGATCCTGTCAAGAGGAAGAACAAGGGTAAAATTGAGACTGTTGAAAAACACATTGAATTCATACACATAACTACTCCCCCTGAGAAACCTACCTTCAAAAGATTGATCAGATAGCTCAGAGATGCCAGAAAGGAGGTTGCTCGCCTAAAGGAAGAAGGGTTGGCTGGGAGGAAAAAGTTGAAAGACCTTATGGATATGTACAAGGAAACCATTGATCTTGCCAGATTTACAATAAAGAGATTTCTGCCCCTTCATAGGCATCTTAGAAATCTATACAGGCAGAACATAGACTTACAATCCCAGATTATAAATCTCAAGCTGGAGTTACAACCCTTCAAATATGAGTTAGATCAAAGAAATCTCAATGTGGTAGCTCAAGCTGCAACCACGAGAAGTACCAGACTAAGGATATAAGACAGAGTGGCTGAAAGACCCTCAATTTTGGTGATGATCATCCTTGCATTTTGAATTTTTGTGGGAAGTATCATGATTATACCTTCTTAGGAGGATTCTACAGGTTTATACACCTTTTGCTAAGGATTTTGGGTATTTTTGGATCAAACTGCATAACACAGAAAGCTACAGGACATTTCGTAGCGCCTAGCGCTGCGAAATGATATACACAGACAAAGGTTGCAGGTTCGTTGCGAAATCGTTTACACATGCAAAAGTTGCACAGTCACTGTGAAAAGACCTAGATAGACAAAAATGCAGTGTTGCTATAGAATCTGCTGCAAAATAGTCTACATAGGCGGGCATTGCATATTTCTCTACAAACTGGCTGATACAGTCAACACTTCAGGGTTCGATACAAATTCTAGTTTTTATGGGTATTGAGGGAATCAACGATCACTAGGTGGAAAATGGAGCTTAGCACAGATTCTTGGAGGTCATTTGAAGCCGGTGGACACATGGCAATGAAGTATATGTGCTCAAGGAACAACTCACTATGCAAAGATTATGGTGTTAGGGTTGTGGCCAACATTTTCCCTATTTTTAGTAGTTTGTTTATTCCACTTGTACAGATGTAATATTTTCAGTTTTAAGTGGAAGAATCTTATGTTATAGGATCCAACTCGAATTGTATGATGTCACTCATTGTTTAGACTATAAATACAACATTAGAAGTACATTTTGAGGTTCGAATGGTTGAGCATAGACTCCCTTGTGTAATGTTTTGATGTAACAGGGCCAAACTCTGGTTTTTATGTATGAGATCTGAGACATTTTGCCTAATAGAAGTCATTTTCCTTTTCCATTATCTCGATTCTTTATTAATCTGATTTGCTCATTATTGAACGATTCAATTGAGATATTATAGTTGTGTTACAATGTATGCTTGATTGTGATGCTACTATAATTGTTATCAGTGTTTTAAAGTTTAGATCAAGAATTTCTCGTGTCTGAGATTTTTCTTCACTTGTCTGCTAGTAATGCCTTATGCTAATAATATACTTATTCATCCTTCTCATTGAGTCTTCCATATATTCACATTTATCTTTAAATAACTAACTGAAGTTAGCCAAGACCTCACTTGCTTATGCATTCTTTCCTATAAATTTATGTGTTTGAACATTGCTATGTTGAGTTTTGTCCATTTGACACTCTATCATAAAATTACCATTACAAACCTATTTGATGGGTACTGGGCTTATCCTCTAGCAGTTTGAGGGTGACTCTCAATGCTAACATTCTTGGCGCCGTTGTCAGGGAATGAATTGAAAACATTTCCCTGGGATTGAATGACAAAGAAATATTGATTCTGAAGGTGCATTAGAAATCAATACATTGAAGATTGCAGCTTGCACCTGGCGAATCCATCGTCGGATCTCCGACGATGGGTGCCCATCGGAGGTGTAGCACCTATGTTGGATGCACTGTATGCTCATCAGATATCTGCTGAGATAATGGTCGTTGGTCCTCTATCGATGATACAGTGCGTCCGACGGAGGCGCTACAACTCCGACGAGTGTCAGTCGTTGGATTGGTTGTTGGATTTATAGTTGACTATTTGACGATGGGAACCTCGGAAATCTAAAGGTGCATTGTTGGAAATGGATCCTATTTTACACCATTTTATGGCCTCCATGGTCCTTGGTATATTGACGACAACGTTGTAAATGTCGAATAACCGCCGCAGTTCTAGCGATGACATTGGGGCCCAAGACCTTGTCGGATTACCAATGGTATGGAGTTTGAAAACCAATGAAATCCCATCGGATTTCAATGCACCTTGCAATAGTGTCTTATCACTCTTTAACTTCTTAATTTGTGTGAGTAAACTTCGATTATGAACTCTTAGGCATACAAGTTCTTGCTCATTATCTGATTTTTCGACTTCACTTATAATATCTTGATTCTATGGCTTTTCATCTTTCATATTTTTAATTTGTTCAATCAATTTCTGACTAAGGTTCCCTAGGCAGGAGATTTCTTCCTCTTTTTTGGTTAATTTATCTTTGAGACCTTGATTTTCTTGTTCTGAATTTTTATTCTCTTGTTTCTTGTCTTTTGACTTCCTAATTTTTACTAGTAAATTTTGATTATGATTTTTTAATCATGATATTTCTTCATCTCGTTCTAGTAAGTCTTTGTCCATTTTTTATTTTTTGGTTTCTAGTTCTTCAATTTTTGTGATGAATTCCTAATTTCTCTCTTTGAAGTAAAGATTATTTTTCTTTGTTAACACATTAAAATATTTCTCCATCTCTATTTCCAATTGTAATATGCTATTGATGTCTTTATAATTTCCTAGCTCACCTTTTAATATTAGTGATTTCCTTTGTGAGTTATCTTGATATTCTTCCATTATAAATGATTTCCCACAAATTGGACAAAAACGATTGTGATTTTTAAAAATTGTCATATACTCAAACTCCATTCTACAAAAGGGCATTTAGTCCAAAATTTAGATTTATATTGAATTCATTGTTCACGGTTTCCTTTTTTTTCTTGATTATTCAATATATGTCTTCTTTATAAATATATATTACTGCTTTGAAAAGCTTGAATATTACTTCGATTGCCTTCCAATTTAATAAAAGGTATTAAGAAACTTTAATAATTCCCTTTATTTTTTAAACCTTATCAATTTTTATTTAAAATAAATTTGTAACATAGGAAAAGTTATCTCTTTCTTTTAATACCCTCTCTTCTTACTTTTCTTTTATAAATATCATTTACACAAGTTAATTGGGGTTGAATTAATATTACTCCAAAAGACTTAGGTCATTGACTTTTTATTTTGGCTTCAACCCCACGTGTAAAAAAGTTGTAAAAAGTTACCATTGTAAATTCTTTTCTAATATTGTAGGGTGTTGACGCTTGAATCCGTTAGGATCAAAACAACAACCTCACGAGGATATGAATCTCCCTGCATTTTTCGAGAGGTGGTACTCCTCTTTGGATAAAAGATATATATGTGATATCTTGGATTAAGAGAATGTTAAGGCATCAAACCCTAGATCTTTATTGCTTGAAATTATGAAATGATATGGTTCTTCAATAACCTAATATGATCTTTGTATACATCAATAAGTCATTAAACATTTGAAAAGATTGAAGGAGGGCTTCAATATCATAATTTCTTTATGATCAACATCACATACACAATCTTCTTAATCACATATAAATACATCCATGTCTTCTTCACGAAAAATAAGTGAGAATAATTTGATCATCTCAAAGAATTTTAAAAGAGTAATGCTATCAAGATCAAAAGAGAATTTGATCGGTCAATCCCAAATACCTCATACTTAAATCTCAAAGTTACAAGATACAATTAAAATCAACCGCGAAGCAATTCATTATGGAGTTTATTCAAGAAAAATATTCTTCATTAAAAAAGTTTTGACAGTCATGTATATGGCTGTAAACACTCTATAATCATACAAGAAAAATATTTTGGAAGAATACAAGAAAAACACTCAAGAAATCAACCTTGTGTCCAATTCAGAGACTTAAGCATAAAACTATGAGAATTGGTGTAGAAGAATAGAAAGAGTGGAGAAGATGGAGATCTCTCTTCATTGATAAAAAAAAACTTGGTTATACATACATGGTTGTACACTCTTCTTCCTTTGATCTTCTTCCCCACCTCTCTGACAATTCTGATTGTGGAACCCTTGATGAATCCTCTCTTATCTTTTTAAGATGAGATTTTCTAACTACTTGAGTAGTTAGGGTTTCTTCCTCTCTTGAAATTCCCATATAAGTTTCTTCTTGAAACATTCCCTTTAATTAATGCCTCATTAAGTCCTAATTAATTAACTCACGTCATTAATATAATCATTATGTTCCTTTTCATTTTTAATAAAAGTTTTTAATTAAACTTTTATTTTCAAAAATTTAATTAATTGCCCTTTTTAAACGAGGGATTGTGTTTTAATTTTATGGAAGTGAAAATAAAAATTTTAGCCATGGAAACCACTTCTGATATGATATTAATCATACTAACTTCCCAACTATATAATTTTTTTCCAAATCTATCGCTCGGATCTCAAGATATGAGCTCGTGAAGTTGAGTTGTTACGCAGGCCCATTAAAAATGTTCTATGATATTTTAATTTCTAGGAAAAATGTTGCAACCTTCAAGCGTTGAAACTTATACCATCATCTTCTACATCAAAATATCTTTCCAACGGTATAATTTTTGCACGATTCAGACACCCAAAGCTCAAGTTATGGTCTCCGCAAGATTGACGCTCAGCCACAGTTGATCAAAATTGATGGGCAAATCTGGGCCCTTGGATAAAATTTCGTCATTCCTTAACAAAAATTCAAATTTGCTTCCCAAATTTTATCCCAAATGCATGGGTTATTCCAAATATGTAGTGTATATATTGAAAATTATGATATATACTTCATGAAAAAATGAAAGAACTATGAAAACTTAGGAGTCCGTCCCTTGGAATGTTGATGAATAAAATAATAATTTTAGAACCTCGTCACCGCCCACCTCACATCTAGTCAGCACTGAATCAATGTTGATTCATCGCCCTGCATGTAACCAATGAAAGTATGCCATGCGTCACCAATAATATGATGTCATGTGGCGTGATCCCATAAGTTGATGAAATTGCCATGTCATCCATTAATTGGCTACCATGTGGCATCACTTTTTGATCTCCATGTGGCACCACTCCATGATGCCAAGTGTCCTGATATTATTGGATGTAAAATGTAATAATCTTATTGGTTATGAAATAAATATTATAAAAGGTTACAAATTAAAAATTATGCACCACTCTTTGATCTCCATGTGGCACCACTCCATGATGCCAAGTGTCCTGATATTATTGGATGTAAAATATAATAATCTTATTGGTTATGAAATAAATATTATAAAAGGTTACAAATTAAAAATTATAAAAAAAAGAGTTAAGGTGAAATGTTTTAAAAGGAAAGGAAACTAGAATGTAAGGTAAAAGGGAAGAGTGGGTAGTTAGGGGGATGAGTAGAAATGTAGGCGGCCGAAAAGGGGAGGGAAAAATGTAGGGAGTGGAGTGAGGGGGAGTGACGTAGGGTGAGGTGAGTGTATCAGACTTGTGGACTCGCGAGGGTGATGGAGAGAGGTAAGGGAGTTATGGCAAGTTCGATCGATTGTCGCCATAACTCAAATAAAAATAAAGTATGGGAAATGAGGGGTGAGGGAAGAGAGTAAAGGGGGTAAGGGGTGAGGTGAGTGTATCAAACTTGCGGACTCATGGGGGTGAGGGGGAGAGGTAAGGGAGTTATGGCGAGTCTAACCGATTGCCATAATTAAGTATGGGATATGAGGGGGAAAGGTAGGGTAGTTTAGGTATCAGACTTGCGGACTCACGAGGGTGAGGGAGTGTGTGGGTGAGTGAGTTTGATTGAAGAGGTAAGCGGGGGTAACATAATATTAAAAAATAAACTAAGGCATGGAAGGAGTGAATGTGAGGTGAGGTGAGGTGAGGTGAGGTGAGGTGGAGAGATAAGGAGAGAGTATATGAGTCCGAAAGGATTTAGGAAAATTTCTAAGTATGGAGTGGTGAGCGGGTCTAAGTATGGAGTGGTGATATGGGTGCTCGGGAGAGATAGATGTTTATGGGTTTTGAACCCGACAAAAATTAATAATATCAAGGGTTTTTGGCCCAAGAAAATATGGATGTATTTATGAACAATTGGCTTTATTCCACATGAAAAAGACACAATTTTCCGCATAAACTTTAAACCTGGATATCTTGAACATACGAACTCGGATTTCCTATCCGAAAAATGCTTGGCGAAGCTAAGACTAAGGGATACATAATGAACTTATAATAGTTCGAAAATTTTCATCTTCTGATATCATTTTTTTAATTAATCTAAGAGCGAAAACTATAGTTGACCAAATTTTGGTCAACATAGGGAAACACCACAGGCTAATGGTTTTCCAAAACCATAGGCCTTTAAACCACCAAGAGTAGAATTAGAATTTACTCTTTCTTCCTTTTTCTTTGGACTTTTTCTTTTAAATTACCTTTTTTTTGTTCTTCCTTTTCTTTTTTATTCTCCTTTTTTTTTCCTTTATTTATTTATTCTTTTTATATATGATACTAACTCTTCTAATTTTCTAGCAGCAGAAGGATTATTTCTTCAATTGTAATTTTTTGATGATTTTTTTTCAATGGCAAAATGACCTACCATGGTCAACGACCTGGATTTCTCAGAGAAACTCTGAAACGATGGGGTTGGCCAAAAGTCAGATCGAGACTTGCTCTGATACCAAATGAAGTGGATATGGTGGTCCACTTCATGAGAACATCATGAATACAAAACATAATTCCATATTTCCATAATAAATAATATTGATTTACTATTCATTTTACATATTTACTTGACATCATATGAAATACAATATGTATATATAAATACACGTGGGAATGATAAGTCGTGCTCTTTCCAAAGATCGTGACTTATCATTTACAATACAATGTTTATTTACATATTATTAAACATATAACATATTATTAAATAATAAGAAATGTAATATACTGGGTATATTACACAAACCATTTAATTTTTATATTTAAAGAATTAATAATTCTTTAATACATTAATGTATCAAGTAATACAATAATACGATAATAAACTAATAAATTAATTAACATTTAACTTTTTTTCCTTAGGAAAAAAAACATAAAATATTATTATCATCATATCTTGGGTATAAACAACCAGTGTCAAAAAAGGACTCGTTGTCTAGTCTTTATACATGATACCAAGATAAGTCTTACATATGAAATAATTGAGCACAAAATTGTTGTCAGTTCTTGTACATCTCACAAAAATCATACAAATTGTCAAACCCAACATCAATGCGATCAGAGCAGAGAGTTGTTACTTCTGTAAAGTAATACATCCAACATTTTCCTTCATCATGGAAGAGGAAAGAAAACTCCAAAATTATCCTCTATCATAGATAACATGAATTGTAGGAGGATATTTTCCTAATTCATCAAAAAATATCTGGACTCAACTCCTATAAGGGAGCCATTCTTGAATTCTTTTACTGTCCATTGCCCGAAATCCAACTGAAGACTCTCCTTAGAGAGTTGATTGGCCCTTTTGTTTCTTTCCCTGTACATGTGATGAAGAGAAAAATAAATCAATTTTTTTTATTAAACTAAGAACTTCTTCGGACAAAGTCTAGTGTTGTGACATTTCTAGAACTTGTTCATCCAATTTATTATCCACTAGGAAGCTCCAAAAATCTATATAACATTTAACTAACCATTTAACATTTACAAAATGTAACAAAATAATATTATAATACAACAATAAAGTAATAATAAATTAATAAAGTATGAATGTATTATTGATTAATACATTTATAAACCATAAAAAAACATTACAAAGATATGAAAGAATTAATAGTACTTTAATACATTAAAGTTGTATTAAAGTAATAAAGTATATTACTTTATTATTTTATTAAAATAACATAATAAACTTTATTATAATATTATTATAATAAAGCAACATAATAATATAAACAGTAAAAAATAAACTTATAAATATTATAAACATTATTAAATAAACTTTAACAAACCATTTAACTGTTTGATCATTTAACTATGCTTTTTATTTGGTTTCGGGTGTGGGAAATGAGAATATAAAAAAATTGTCTTGGCAATGCTTGAATTTATTCACCACACTAGTGACATACAAGAGCGTGAACTAGAAGCAATTAAGACATATATTTTCTTTGGATGTAAAAAGCGATAATTCATTGGAGAAAACCCATTGAATTTTTTTGCAAGAGATATACAGGAATGTGAACTAGAAGCAATTAAGACACACCTTTTCTTCATGTTAGTAAGAGGGAGGAGGGCGAAGAAACCTTGCAAGAAGACTTTTCTGGTCAGAAGTTGATAGGAGGGTCAAGTGAAACAACTTTCAGATGACTGTAGCTACCACTTGCCTCCTTCTTTGGGGTTTCTTCTCAGGGCTTCGAGAAAAGTTTTTTGTCTTCTTTGTCTGAGGTTTAGGGTTTAGAATTTTTTTCTCTAGTTTTTAGTTTCGTTTTTCCACTACCATACTTAGTTGTAGGCCTGTTGTTTTATTCTATTTTTGGGTTCTGGTTTCTATGACTTCTCGGGGATGTGTTTTTTTATGGATTCCATGTGGAGCCGGATCCTTAAACCCTTCTTTATTTCGAGCTTTGTTCATTAACAGTCTTTCCAGTACTCAGTTTGTTTCACATTAACTTGTTTGCGGGTTAGGGCTCAGTGGAGGCCAGGTGGACACCCATGGCCTCCACGACTTTGCCAAGTGTAGAGGAAAATATCAGCACATTAATGAATGTGGCTAACGAAGAACTTTGGAGGGAAGAAGGTTTATATGACAAGATGGACTTTGTAGTCAATGGTACTGGCTCATTTACTTCACACTTAGTTAAACTTCCTCCCTTTGCACCTTCCCTGTAACACCCTGTTTCCCCCAGATTGTAAATATAACTGAACTGGCCAAGGACTATGGCAAAACTCATAAGCATGAATATGTGATGTAAATGATAAATTGAATATTATTGAATTTATTTCAGAACTGCTGAGAGGGGATGTGCGGAAAAGAGACCACAATGGTGGTGGAGGGCACCTTGAAAAAGGGGCGTTAACTTCCGCCGAGAATTAAAAAGACCGTATTTGGACTCCACTGGCCCGGAGAACCAAAAGCGGCTCGCTGGCTCCAAATCTAATGCCTCGCAGGTTGGTGGGTGGACGGCTTAATGGTGGATGGGATCGCGAACCGCCCATTCATGAAGCCGTCAGGCCCGATCAGACGCGAGGGGAATCGTGCCACACGCGACCTCGCGAGAGGATATGGCGTGCGGCTGGAACGATTGAGGGGAGGAGACGCGAGGGGAACTCAGGCGATTTTCTACGCAGAGTGAGTGATCGCAGGAGGAGGATTGCAACCTTCGCTCCTGGACACTGGAAGACAGGAAGACGCGAGTCTCAGAACATCGTGGTCTCGGCTCGGGGGTGGCTAGTGGTAAATCCAGTAGGAGTCGC
>ML778226.1:545294-595710 GCA_009831015.1 Picea engelmannii
AGAAACCATTTTGCAGAATAAAGATACTATTAAAAAAAACCTCAAATCAAAATTTAAGGAAAAAATGTGGTGTGATAAAGAGTTAGAGGAAAAAAGAAAATTAAGGTATTATAAAGATGTAATCAACCCTAATCTAGAAGATCCAAATTATCTATTTGTTTTGCCAAGTGTAAAGAAAAAAATAAACATTGCTAAGATAAAAACAAATTCTCACGAGCTCCATAGTGAAACTGGGCGTTGGTCAATTCTTAAAATGCCATGGGATGAAAGAGTGTGTCACCTTTGTGACAATAAGAAGGTTGAAGATGAAAAGCACTTTCTCTTAGATTGTCCAGCCTATACCCTAACCTCTTAACTCAACAAAAGTATGGTGATCTTGGAAAGCTTCTCTTAATGCTTTTCGAGCACAGAAACAAAATTCTAAAGAATCACAAGTAATCACTTACCCTCTTAAGGTTCGATAGACCAATTAGGTCTTAGTGGACGTTAATCATCATCATCATCAATATTTTTGGTATTATGAAATTTCCTCCCATGTTGCAAATATAGTTAATATTGTTGAATTTTAATATAATGCAATTATAAATAATTAAGCTCCATACTATTGGAATTTGATGGATTAATCCATCTTTCACATGGTCGTCATAATTTAATGATGTTGGTATATGTCATCTTCTTAAAATAGAAGAACGAGATAACCAACATTAAGCCCCTTGTATATATCAAATTGTACTTTATGTATTACTTTTTTTTGTTTACTTTTTCACATTTACTTAATACAATTAACTTACCATTTAACAAACAAACCATTTAATATTTATATTTAACAAACCATTTAAATTAACATTTAATAAACCATTTAAATTAACATTTAATAAACCATTTAAATAATTAATAGTACTTTCATGCATTAAACCAATATGTACTTCAAGAGTGACATACAAGAGCGTGAACTAGAAGCAACTAAGACATATTTCCTTTGGATGCAATAAGCGATCATTCACTGGAGAAAGCCCACTGAATTATTTTTCTTTTCTCCTGAAATTAGAAGCAAAAGTGACATATAGGAGCGTGAACTAGAAGCAAAAGTGACACGCCTTTTTCTTTGGATGCAATAAGCGATAATTCAGTGTTTTGGGTTGGGGGGGGCTTTTAGTAGCCATATCATATATATTATGATGTTTGGGAAGATAGAATAGATCTTGGAGTATCCATATGAAGTACTTTTTTGAGCTAGTTGGTGATGAATCTTTGTAACCGAACAGTTTATATTTTAAATAATATAAATTGAAATTTTCTGTGGAAAAAACATAAGCGATAATTTATTGGAGAAAGTCCTCTAAAATATTTTTCAAAGATTACGGTACATACTCTTTATAAAATTATTACTTTTTACTATGTTTTCCTTGGAATTTCACTTGATAAATAAAAATTTAGAATTTCATCCAATAAATAAAAATCCCTAAATGGATACTAATATCATATTTTTGGTATTTTGAAATTTCTTTCCATGTTACAAATATACTTAATATTGTTGAATTCGTTTACTTCAATATTATAGAATTTTAATATAATGCAGTTATGAATAATATAGTTGAAATGAAATTTATTCCAATAATAATAATTGCATATCATTGTGGTAGGGATTTGCATGAAAAAAACTTAATATAATATAAATAATACATAAAGTAACACATTATTAAAATAATACATTATGAAATTCATTTATGTGATCCACATAATCCATTGTCATAGAATTGTTCCATGCTTAATATTTGATCAAATTAGTTGAATTTGTTGTTGCTGCAATATTTAAGAAATACTAGATAATGTCACTCTTTGTCTATGAAAAGTTTTAGATTTATTTTCAACAGTTTATAAAATTTATAGAAATGATGGATCTTTTACTAAAAAATGCACAAGAAACATTTTGCGTTACTTGTAAATGTATATTTACTCAAAGCAGCTCAAAAAATATAAATAAAGTGGAAAAACTTTATTATTTAATTAAATAAACAAAATTAAGAAAAAAAAATTATAAAAAAAAACATTTTAAAAGGTCAAAAACAATTACAACAAAATCATAAATATATTTTTAAATGAATATTTTAATTAAAAATTACAATAGATTTATAAATATATTTTAAAATGGTTTTAAAACATATAATATTTTTGGTATTATGGGATTTCTTCCCATATTCATTCATTTATGTGGTTCAAAATTCTCTATGAAATTATTACCTTTTACTATGCTTTTCTTGGAATTTCACCTCATAAATAAAAATTTGAAATTTCATCCAATAAATAAAAATCCCTACATTACAAGTATACTAATATAATATTTTTGGTATTATGGAATTTCCTCCCATATTACAAATATAGTTAATATTGTTGAATTCCTTTGCACAAATATTATAGAATTTTAATATAATGTAATTACGAATAATATAATTGAAATGAATGAAATTTATTCCAATAAATAACAACAACAACAACAACAACAATAATAATAATAATAATGGAGTCACTCTTTCCCTTGTACGCGACGGCTAGGGTTTAACCTTGATTGCTCGTTGCCTCTGTGTGACTTGGGCTTGCAACCCATGACTCTCTCTTCTTCGTCGGCCATGGCGACGACATTGTCCATTTCTGTGGGTGCCCCAGTTAGTGGGGACATTCTATCCATCTATGTGTCTATGCCAATTTTTGTTTCGCAGCATGGTGCCTCTTTTGGGGATGTTGTTCAACGAGTCTCTTCTCCTTCTTCGTCTCTTTTGGTTCAGGAATCCCCTTCCCTTGTCATTACCATGGGTCAAGATGATGAGGAAGAGGAAGAATATTACAGATCCATGAGTTTGGTCTGTCGCTTCAATGGTTTTTGGCAGAAGTTAGTTGATCTCAATAGTTGGATCTCGGCTACCTGGATCCCTATCATGCAACAACAATATTTCATTCATTCGTGTGCCAAAAGATTCTTCATTGTAGAGTTCGACATTGAGGAAGATTGAGATTTGATTCTCAACTTAGGTCTGTGGCTTTAGGGAAACTTAGGTTTCTGCATGAAACCCTTGACTCCTTTTAATCCTACTATTGACATTCTCTCTTCGGCTCTTGTTTGGGTGAAACTTTCCAATCTTCCCTTGCATTTTTGGTTTTACCATCTCTTGAAGCCATCGGTTTGGCTTGGGAAAGTTCCACTTTGCAAGTCGTGAAACTACGAGGCACATCACTTCCACTTTTGCCTGTATCTGCGTGGAAATGGACTTTAGTAAAGGTTTCCCAGCTGAAGTTATTCTTACTGGTAAAAAATGTTCTTGGTCTCAAAAAATTGACTATGAGAGAGTTTCCTTGCGTTGCATATATTGTTTTGAAATAGGTCATCTTGCAACCCATTGTCCCAAAGGGCCTAGGAAGAATAGAAAGCTTTGGAAATGCAATTGGTGGGTGGGATCTAATGATGACCATCAAGTAATCTAAAAGGAATGCAAACAACCTCCTCAAGTCAATGAAAATATGCCTCGGTCAGATTCTCCTCTTCATCCAACTCTGTTATCTCAAGACACAAGCCAAGAATCTATTCAGAAGTCGGAGAAAAAGACATCCTCCCCTCGGGTTTCAGATGAGGGACTTTGAATCCAGTCTTCTCCTCAACCATCAGCTAGCTGGGCAGATCAGGCCGATGATACTGAGGTATCAAATCAAGAAAAAATAGAAGATCTAGATCAAGACAATCTAGGAAATATAGGCATCACAACTACCTCAACATCTACAGATGAATTTTGAATGGTAGTTGGAAAGAAGAAGAAACCACATGTCACAACACAATCAATGGTAACAAGAAGTCAAGCCCGCAATTTAGTAAAAAAGGTGAGCTCTTCCCCAACATGTTAATTTAGATGCAACGTGTCTTAACTTATATCCTCATAGCCTTTTTCTGAGTGTATTCAGTAAAGTTGTTCTAAGTGAAGTTTTCATTTGAGTATTTGAAATAAGCAGTAGTAGCTTGTAGTAGTGATTTAATTGAGGCCCGGTATTGAATCGAATTTTAAAAGACTTTGTAACTCTTCGGTGATTTCGGTCATACCCTTTTTTGATAATTAAAATCTCTTAGTTCTTATTAAATCATAATAATAATAACAATAATTACATGTCATTATGGAAAAGATTTACATGAAAAAAATTAAAATAATGTAAGTAATATATTATGAAATTCATTTATGTGACTTAGATAATCCGTTGTTATATAATCGTTCCATGCTTAATATTTGATCAAACTACTTAATATATTATCATTGCAATATTTAAAAATTACTAGACAATATCACTCTTCGTCTATGAAAAGTTTTTCTTTTCAACAACTTATGAAAATTATAGAAATGATGAAGTGATTACTACAAGATGCACGAGAAATATTTTATGTTACTTGTAAATGTATACTTACTCAAATAATTACAAATCCACCCAAGTGAGATGAAGCAGCTCAAAAAAAATATAAATTATGTGGAAAAAACATTATTATTTAATTAAATACACAAAATTAATAAATAAACATTTTAAAAACTCAAAAACAATTACAAATAAAGAAATAAACATTTTAAAAACTCAAAAACAATTACAATAGATTCATAAATATATTTAAAAATGGTTTTAAAATTATTATTTTAATTTAATTACAATAAATGTATAAATATATTTTAAAATGGTTGTAAAAAAACATAATATTTTTGGTATTATGGAATTTTTTCCCATGTTACAATTATAGTTAATATTGTGGAATTTCTTTACGTGACTATTATGGAAATTTTAATATAATGCAATTATTATTTTATTTTTTTGTAAACTAAAACCAAAGTCTTTATATTTTTATATATAAACAGTAAAGAATAGACAAGCTAATGGGGGTCTGGCCAAAACTAAAAGTTCATAGACTATTAGCTAGAATTGGCAGCCATCAAGGCATCAAAATGAGAGTCCGAGGAGGGTCTACCAAAATGGAAACCATAACCCTCACCATCATAGGCAATGTGTTCAAACCCCACTATTGGATAAAACATTTAAAAAAAACAGACTGACCATATACATAATTAGCTTAAAATGAGACTAGTTTGAACTTCTGAAGACATACGGACCATGACTGAACCAGCTAGACCCAACCAAAAGAGAAATCAATAAAGAAAAAAAAGAGAAGAATGGAACTCGAGGATCCAAACTCCTGATTTTTTTGGAGTGTCAAGATGCTCCTCCACCTTCTTGACGTCCCCAAAGCCACATGAGGCGATTCTTCGTTCTCTACTTGAATGGGGCACTCGCATGACCCTGGCAAGCTTGGATTCCTAGACGTGCTCGGGGAGTTGTCCTAGTTTTAAATCTCATTTCTGACCCAGAGTTTGATGAAAAACTGAGAATGACAGAAGAGGTTGAATTTTCATTCCAACAACTTGATTTCCTGGAGGGTATTATCGTTATCTATTTTGACTTTCTCAACCGCCTGAGCCACCATCGCATTAACAATCCAATAGGTTTCAACCAACTTAAAGTACTTTGTTTCCATGGTTCTTGTAAACTTCAGATCCTAGACCTGGGCTTTGACTTCTATGACAATTTCTGTGTTGAAGGTTGACTAATGATGGCGCTTGACCTCTTCCTCTATCTATGTCACTGTCTTCTTCTCTGCATCCGAGCAGAGATTCTTGAATTTCATCCTAGCCATCCAAGCTGATCTTGCCACTCTGGTACGATTGACCGGACCTTAGGGAGGGGAGGTATCCTTTTGTTTCCCCTTCTGAATAGACTCCCTCACACATTTTTTGGCCATCCTTTGGCTGTTGCTAAGAACGACCAACACCCAACCTAATTCCTTATTGATTCTTTCTAGTTGGAGCCGCCACCTTACTCCCGAACTTATGCTCCTCATTCTTCTTCTCTGGCTAGGAACCACAAAATGTTGTAAAGTCTACCCAATACCTAGTCCCATGTGGTGTCCCCTTCTATTTTTCCAAGAGAAAGGCGCCACTGGATGGCCTTTGCAAACTACCACCTCCACAACCAGTCCCAAATGCCTTGAACTTCAGGCTCTTACTTCCAACTAATTTGTTCTATTATGCTCATTTTTTCTAAAATTGAGCCAAAACCTTGGTAATAACCCTTGTTATAACACCGCATATCAACTACGACCAGGCAAGGTATTTTCATGATTTCTTCTCGAGGCTTCATTCTAGGGATATTTTTCCTCGTGGTACCCCTACTCTGAATACCCTAACTAAACTTCATGTTGCACATTTTGTTACAATTGTTGTCTTGTACTTGATGTCGATTCTCTTGATTGAGACTCACGTGCACTTGGTGACGAGGATTCCCCTCGCACTCTAATGAACCCACTTGTCTTGACCAAGTCCTTGCATGAACCCACATCCTCTCAATCATTATGGTGGGTGTCGTCAACATGCATATCGACAAGCCCATCATAAATCACTCCTTGCATGACCAGGCCACTTACCCCTTCTTTCGGCTCTCCAGTTGTCTTGGATGTCTTGTTATGCCTCCATGTGGTTGGTTTGGCCCCAACTTCTAGCACTTGATCTAGGGACCTAGTGTCGACATGATTGAGCTTTGTGGCCTCCTTCCAGAAGGGAAGGTTAGTGGGGTCCCCAATCCTCCATGTCGTTAGATGGTACAGTTGTTGGATGTCAAGGTTAGTCAAGTAATCTTCCACTGAATTTGCACTTCGATGCACCTAGTTTGGAATAATCATCGGGAATCTCTTGATTATATCGAAAACTAGATCCCAACCATGAGAAAGTATCCAATTTGAAGAGAGATTTTTTGGGTCTGATCCATCAATCAACTGCTTAAGAGTTGATATTATTAGGAGAGAGTCACCTTCTACTACCAAGATTCTAATCTTCCTCTCTCTAGCCATGGCTAGACCTCTGAGGAGTCCTTCCAGTTCTGCTCCATTATTTGTATTGTACCCAATTTTTCTAGAGAACATGGCCAATATATTACCCTTAGAATCTCTCAAAATCCCTCCTGCCCTTGATTTCCCTAGATTGTCTTTTGACGCTCCATCAAAGTTCAGTTTGATAACTCCTTCCTCATGTGGCTTCCAAACTTGGTGGGGGTGATTCCTACTGTGTACGGGGACTTTGATTTCTTGTTGATACGCCCTATCGAGTCTTCATTATGCGAAGATGATTTCCTCCTCAGCTGACAAGATATGATCTTCTACCGACCATGTACCAAACACTATGGATTCTTGCACATTTTCTTGGATTCTGACCCAAATTTTTTGAGTAGGGAAGGACTTATGTTTGAATATTCTTATGTTCCATTCCTTCCATAAATTCCAAATAACAATTCCTGGGAATATCTCCCAAGATTGGATTTTATTTATGTTAAAAAGGCCTTTGGAGCCTCATTGTAAACATAATCTTCTTGTAAATGAGCATAGCCATCACATCGCTTCTCGGAGATAAGTTGCCACCATTCTAGCGAGTTCATTCACTCTGTATTTTTACAGTTTTTGTACATTTTTCTCATTAATAGAATTTATGTATTATTGTATCTCTCTATTTCTTGCAATATTTATGTGTATTTCATTGTTATATCTCCGCCTACATTTCGTTCTAAAAAAATAATCCGGATTAGTGGTATTAGAGTAGGTTTCTTGTCATTTCTTAGTGCATGTCCCCGACGAGGTCAATATATACAGAGTTGGGTCTCGAGATAGTTTCTCAAGATTACAACCGCTATCGCAATCCCAAGTGGCATCCCATGGCTAAAGAAAATAGAGACATGAGAGAATAAGATTCTATTAATTGGTTTCTCGAGGAAGCCCTCACGTGACAGAGGGATGAAATGATGGGGATTTTTTCCCAAATCCTTCGACAACTGCCAATAACAACAAGCATGTCTTCATCAAGAAGCCACTTTGGAAGGTGCCACCCCTTTCAAGGTACAAGTTAATTTTTATATTCCTATGTTTGAAGGTCAAATATATGTAGATGCTTTGGAAAAGTGGTTAAATCTGCTAGAAGGTTGTTTCTATGTCCACAATTTTTTCAATATAGAAAATATCACCTTTGCACTCCTTAAGGTTGTTCTACATGTCAAACATTGGTGGGAAACTTACCGAGAGAAAAAATCCATAGAGGAATCTGGAATATTTGGGGCCGAGCCCACTTGGGATATTTTTATGAATGCATTCAAGGGACAATATTACCCTATTGGAAACTATGATGAGCAATACATGAGATGGACCAAGTTCTGTCAAGAGTTGGGCCAAAAAGTTTCGGAGTTCACAAATACCTTCCATACCTTGCGCACCAAGTTGGATATCAAAGACTTTGAGTGACATCTAGTTCTTAAATACCGTGGGGCTATGCACAGGTATATCCAAACTAAAATGGAGTTTCTCGAAATCTCATCATTGGGAACCGCTTATCGATATGTCGTCAAGATCGAACAAAAATTTAAGTAGCAGAATAAGCGAGAGTTTGGGTTTGCAAATATGAAACGGTCGAAGTACGGTAAAGACAAACCTAAATCATAGAACAACCAACCTTAATACAACCAGTCCAAGCCATGGGAAAATAAGAGCAATGGGAAGACGAAGAAGGACATTGGGAAGTGGTGCGACTTCCACAAAATCTCTTGGCACAACACCGATGAATGTCGCTCGAAACAATCATTGGTAGCCAAGCTCAAAGAAATAGATCCGATCCTCGAGTCAAACTCCGATTCAAAAAATAATAAAAGGAGACAGATCATTGATGTAGAACCCACTGTTATTGTCGTGACCGCAATAATCCAACCATAAGAATTGGAGGATCCTGAGGAGGGGGAGCTCCTCTTCCATTCATAGATGTGGGTGAAGGGGGCCCCATTGCATTTTATTGTTCATGGCGGAAGCCAGAAGAACCTAATATCAGTAGAGGTCGTCAAGCAGTTATATTTTCCGACAACACCACACTTGTAACCATACAACATCGGGTGGCTTCGCTAGGGTCGATATCTTCATGTCAACCAGCAGTGTCACCTGTCCTACGACATCAATCCCTTCAAGGATGAGGTACTGTGTGATGTTTCCCCACTAGAAGTCTGTGATGTTATGTTAGTAAAGCCATATATGTGGAAGCATCATGTTTTTTGTGATCCTTGACCCTGTAGCGACATTGTTACTCAAGGGGCTCATCTCTACAGGATAATAGAGGTAGTTCTGACTACTTTCCCGACAAAATAGTGCCGCAAAGTAATCTCTCATACCGCAAAGTTTAGCATCTTCACGATCTGGTCAAAAGGAGAATAGAAGGACATTGCAACCACTACAACCTCACCCTAAGATCTTTCTATTCAACAATAGCAGATTGTAGAAGAGCACAAAAATATTTTTTCTTCACCTATGGGGGTGCATCCACACTACCCAATCAAGAAAAGTTATAATAGAGCCCTTCATACTCCTCATGCTTCATCTTCCTCGACAGATTCCTCCCACGCTTGAGCATATCATGCAGCTAGATTGGTTGAATGGATCAAACCCCTCCAGCAATAGGTTCATAACAACCTTCAACAAGCTAAGCAAGACAACTTCTGCAGCGAGGCAAGCAACTCACCAAGGTTCAAATTTAGCAAAAGCTTCCCTATGAACTTGATGCAATGGATACCATTTCTTCCTAAGGGGGTAGGAATGATCCAAGTGGATATCGGTGGCCACCCACCTATTCCATTGGCTCAAAATACAGTTTCCCACCTTGGGAGTTTTTTTATAGTTTTATGAGTCCCAAACTTCCGGGGCTATTTTTGAGGCCCTAAACGACATTTTTTTATATATTTGGGGGGCCATTAAATGTATAGAGGCTCTTGCTTGGACCCATTTGTAATGTTTTCTTCTCAGACATACCTTTCCAATGATCTATCATGTTCCCCAAATGAATATTGTATGCAAAAGTTACGCCCTCTGCAAGTTGACGTATCAACTATCCCCATCAGGATCCGCAAACCTTTTGGCGTTTCATCTTTCAAGGTTAGAGTTTTGGATTTTATTTATGTTAGAAAGGACTTTGGAGCCTCATTATAAACTTCATCTTATTGAGAATGAGCATATCCGTCACATCTCTTCTCAGAGATAAGCTATCACCATTCTAGTGAGTTCATTCACTCTGTATTTTTACAGTTTTTGTACATTTTTCTCATTAATAGAAATTATGTATTATTGTATCTCTTTGTTTCTTGAAATATTTATGTGTATTTCATTGTTATATCTTCGCCTACATTCCATTCTCAAAAAATAATCTATATAATCTTATCCTAGGTCAATACTTTCCTCGTTAGAACTAGCCACACAAAGGTTGAGATTTTAGGCCAAATCCTCGGCTGCCATATGCGATGCCAATCTTTTTGTTTTTTTGTGTTTGTCGGGTATACTTCTTTCAAGTAAGCATATCTGAATTTGAACTTACCTTCTCCTTTTCTACCCCAATGAATTATATCTAGGCCATTTCTGACTCTGATTTGTCGGAGAGAAAGCTCCTCTTCCATGCTTTGCTTGACTTCCACACTTAAATGCATTGGCCAATCTGTCAAGTCTCTCCAATATCTTTCATGTTCCAACTCTGGTTTTCCCAACTCCTTCCAATACTGGTAGACTTGGGTCCATCCTCTTTTAATTAGGGTGTCTCTTACTAGGGTCACACCATATTTTCCAGCCAAAGATGGCATTTTTTCCCAAACATCATCCCAAAAAAGGGCCAACCTTTTGTCATGGATCTCCCAGAAACTATCTTTTTGGACCAGCTCTATGTTATACCAAGCATTATTCCATATGATGGATCCAGAGCATGATCCATCCATTCATATGAGGTCTTGCAACTCCACATTAGGTGCATACCTTTTCTTCCATATCTTGGCCCATAAAGCATTTGGGTGCTTGACCCATCACCACTAGAGTTTGGTAGCTAAGGCTTGACCAACAGCTGGAAGATCTCAGATGCCCACCCCACCATGGGACTTGGGCTTACATAGTTTATCCAAAGCTATCACAACCCACTTATTTTCCTTTGTTTCCCCTCCCCATAGGAAGGGTCATTGAAGGGTTCTGATTTTTTTGAGGATTCCTTTAGGCGCAACCAGAACTGAGAAAAGGTAGAGAGGCATGGAACTCGAGACGAATTTGATTAGGAGGATTCTCCTAGGGAGGGTGAGGAATCGGTGCGTCCAATTGTTTAAATTGGCTTCTAATTTTCCCAGCAACTCTTACCGAGAGGTATTCCTAATCGCTTTGTCTATTAGCAAGGATCCCAGATATTTAGAAGGGAGGATGGATTTTAGGAAAACAAGGATCAAAGCTATGTTTCTTTGGACATTGACATGCATATTAAAGAAAACAATTTGAGATTTAGACATGTTTATAACTGTACCTAATGCCTCTTTGTATAATTCCAATATTATCTTGATTGTTTTGGCCTCCTTCACCTTGGGTGAGCCCATGAGGAGGTTGTCATCAACGAACCGGAGCTAGGAAACTGGATCCACATATTCTTGGATTTTGATCCCTTGTAATTTCTTTTCATCCACGACCTTTTGGATTAGTCTCCCCAAACATTCTGCTAGGATAATGTAGATGTAAGGGGAGAGAGGATCCCCCTATCTGATTCCTCTCTAGGGGTTGAAGTTTTTTGAGGGGGAGCCATTTGTTGGGATTGACAAGAAGGATGTCGATATTAGCCCATATATTCATTGGATCCAATCCTCAGCAAATCCAAATGCTTCCAACATCTTTTGGAGGTATCCCCAAATGATACGATTGTAAGCCTTTGACATATCCAATTTAATTATCATACCCTCCTTCTTGGGCTTTTGCATGGAGTGAACAGTTTCATGGGCGATTATGATCCCATCCAGAATTTGTATTCCTTCCACAAACCCTCCCTGTTCCAAGAAGATAATATTTTTGAGGAGGGTCTTCAACCTATTTGCAATGAGTTTAGGAATTATCTTATAGATAACATTGCATAAGGCTATAGGTATAAATTTCTCAGCAGTGTTCACCTCTTTATCCTTTTGGATTAGGGATATGAAGGTAGCATTGAAGGCTCTAAGAATGGTCTTAGAGGACATTGATTCTTCAACAACTACCCATATGTCGTTCCCTATAATTTTACAACATTTATGGAAAAAATCACTTGTGAATCCATCCCACCCAGGGGATTTTCTTGGCTTCATGCCCATTATTGTCCTCCCCACTTCCTCTAAGGAGGTTGGACTCATCAAAAATATATTCTGTTCTGGTGAGACTAGTTGTGGAATACATCATGTGATCTTTTGGATGGCCTATTCTCTGCTCCCTCCAGGTTTTGTTAACAAAGATTGGAAATGGTTTACAAGTTCCATTTCTATATCATCAACATATTCCAATATTTCCCTCTAGGTTCTGGTTAAGGAAGCAATCATGTTTTGTTTCCTTTGTTGAAGCAAGGAGTTATGAAGAAACTTTATGTTCTTGTCTCCTTCTTTCAGCCACCTGACTTGGTATTTTTGGTGCCATAGGATCTCTTCATGTTTGTCCCTTTGATCTAGCTCAAGCCTGAGTTGCTCCTCCCTATTTATGGCTTCCTTTTTCTAGTCTCTTGTTGTAGCTTCCAATTGAATAATTGTCGTTTCTGATTCCAGACATTTATTTTCCTAAAAAATGTTCCCAAACACTTCCTTGTTCCACTTCTTAATCCAGAGCTTGGCGTGTTTCAATTTATGTTGAACTTGGTACATTTTGGTGCCATACAAGCCTGGGTTTTCAAACCATCGGGTTTCAATATTCTACAAAAATTCTGGATGCTCCATCCATAATTTTTTGAAACGAAAAGGCTTAGGGCAGGGGGAATTTTTCTCCTCCTAGGAGAGGCTCGTCGAATAGTGGTTTGAGCCATAAAAAGGGATGAATTTCATAAAAATTTATTGTTCACCCTAAAATAGGGTTTCTGACGTTAAGAATATATCAATCCTAACAGATATTCCCCCCCCTCCTTATGTTACTCCGGGTAAAAGGTCTGTTGTTGGTCTAGATATAAATAAGTATATGGTTCTTTATCCATTTGTGGAAAGCCACACTTTCCCCCTCTAAATGTCTTATCCCACCTTTCTTCTCCCAGAGCGCAACTCGATCATATTAAAATCTCTCTCAATGACCCAATGGTGGCCTTGTAAGAGTGCCCTAGGATGGTTGAGGGAATCTAGAAATCCTCACTTTAGCTGAGGGGTGTGAGGACCATAGGAATTCGAGAGGAAGCCTTGGTTTTGAGATCCAATATCAATGAAGCTCATCGTGAGAATCCTTGGAAGGGTGGAGAGCATCTCCAAAATCCACTTACCGGGATCCCATAAAATTTCCATTCCACCAGAAGCGCCCTATGAGTCCATTGCCTCAAATTCACAACCTCTCCAAAGTTTCTTTGCAATTTTGATCATTGCCTCATCACATTTTGTTTCCTGGATCATAACTACCTCTACTTTTTCCTGCATAATTATTTTTTTGGCCATTCTATGTTTGTATGGGGCATTCATACCACACACATTCCATGATATGAGCTTCATTACATCACTTTTTGGGGGTTTGGAAATATCTTTCTAGGAGGCCCACCATTTGATCTAAATCCACCAGGTGGGCTCCTGTTTCTTTGATTACCTGTCTATATGGTTTTCTTCCCCTCCTTTTTTCCTCACTGGAGATTTTTTTAAGAATCTTCGGGGGATTGGGTTTTACCCTGAAGTTGCCCAAATTGATTTCTAAGATCCCTAACCCTATCTCTTGACCCTTTCCATCCTAAGAATATTCTTGAATATTGGAAGGTTGATCTGTATTTCTCTCCTTTATTTCTTGCCCTCCTTGGTCTTGCTTTTGGGACCTGGTATTTTGTTCCACTTTTTCCGTTTCCATTTCTTGATAGTCTTGGGTTTGACCTCCTTGATCTAAGTCCTTATTCTCTCGGTCCTGCATCTCTAGCTTCGTTTCTTTTTTCTCCACTTGTTTACCTTTTGGATATGGAATGTTTTGTTTGTCAGTGGTTCCCAGTCTATGTTTAAATTTCCTTTTCTGCAAATCTTGACAGTTTTGCTCTTCATTTTCTAAGTTGTTCTCCTCCAAGGTATTAAACCTGGTTTTGTTGTGTCTTTCTTCCCTGACTAACTAGTTATATTTTCTTCTCCCCACCTTTTATTTTCCTTGAATTTTGGTGAATCCTTCCACATTTGTTCCTTCTTGATTTTTAGTGTCATTATGCTTTACATTTAGAGGGGAATATTGAAACAGATTCCCATGGACATGGCATTTCTTTCACCTGAAAGAGATATGTTCATATTCCATTGTTTGGATCCATTCATTGTCCTAGTATGACATTGTTACTACCTCCGAGAGGACTCCTTCCATGTTCATGTAAAGGCAGATTGTAACATCCCCAACCATAAACCAACATGGTAAATGCCACTACTCAGCTCTGACTTAGCTCTGATACCAATTTGTAACATCCCCAACCACCAACAGGTCGGGCAATGCCACTAACACAACCTTAACTTAGCCTTTAAAGCTCTGATACCGAACTGTAACATCCTCGACCCTCCATAGAGACTAGGTAATGCTACCATTGCAAAACATTCACATATAAATATAATATGCATCAAATCAAATTAACACATTTTAACATAGAGTTATTGTTGCCATTCAGATTCAAACAATATTAACAACAATTCATACATGCAACGGAACACATGATAACATTCAAGCATCAGTAGCACAAACATGCATAACATATAAATTAAGCACAGACTGATACTTATCTTTTAGCTAGAGAAAATCCACCAACTACGTGCAGACCTTCCACAAACCTCCTAGCCATAGACCACGTTTCTCATCACGCTCAGCAGTGGGTCACCCCCGATCTAGGACTAAGCTCCACCCAGGGCAAGGGAATCCTAAACTAGGTTGAGGTTACAAGAAACTGCACAAAGCAACTGGAAGGATTCTCTCCAGGAGCCTTCTTATGCCCACTACTCACAGACTTTCATTCCCCATGTGTTTTTTCCACCTGGGAGTATACACCTTCACAAACACAGTCCATTGATTGCTTCACCTCCCTCTCAGGGTCTTGGTAACATGCTAGATAAGGAATTCTCAGAGCTTTGTAGCTGGTGCTGGACTCTCTCTAGGAGAAAACCACTTCCCAGCAGACTCTCTCACCTGGAGAGAGTTTCTCACAGGCTTGAAAACCTGCCTCTTCTACCACGGGCCTAACAACCCACTTCTTCAGCACACTCCTCGACTCAACTCCAACTAGGTGAGGACAACATCAACGGTTCAACACTCATTCACACAGGGATGACAGTAGCAACCGAAAATTGGGTATGGACATCCAAAAATGGAAACAGTCCACACTAAGACACAACATGACTCGGTAAGAAACAACCAACGGTAGCAATCCACCCTCAATCAAGGAACTGCGTGGCCACAACAACCCACAGTTATGACGCCACACGGTTCAGAAAAATACGCGATACTCGGACTTCACAGGATACAAACGGGATAACTCAGTTTTCCCACGGGTTTCAGGGTACGTGACCAGGAAACAATGCAGAGGTCGAACATCCCAGATTCAGGTTCAGATTGTGGATCATTCCACGGTTCTCCCTGAGTTCAGGATGAGTGACCGGAGAACAGAATGGAGAGGTTGAGTGCAGAGGCAAAACGGGTTCAGACGGGCATCCCAGCAAACTCAAGCAAAGGATGGAAGAATGACCCGTGAACCCCCAACACAGCTGATGCTTCAGCTTTTAACTGCATGCACCCAGGTCGACACTTGTCTTCCTAGAGTTGCATGCATTCCCTTTTGCACACGTTCATTTTCAAAGAACTTAGGACAACACTTGGTCAATTGTCTACCTTAGCCTTTAGGAAATAATAATAAATGATTATCCCCTTTAGAGGTAAGCCCCTAGGCCCACACACTTAGCCTACTCCCTTACCCAACCTTGTGGAAGCTTAGTACCCCATCACTCTTTCTTCGTGGTCGGTCGACACACAACAATGTTTATATTTTATTAATGGTCTACATAATTACATATACAAAATCAAGCTCCTAGCATTTAACACCTAGGCTCTCTGGCCTAATAAACACACAAGCCCACCAGCTTATAAACACTCGACTCACCAGCCTATAAAACATGTTTGCAATTTATAAATACAACTAGGGCTCGTCCTTGGGGATATTACAATCCCCTCCCCTTATTTTTGCATTGTCCTCAATGCAAATCTCACACAACATCAACAAGATTTCCAAAATATTAAAAAAGATGAGGGTATTCTGCCCACATAGCATCTTCATGCTTCCATGTTGCGTCCTTAGGACCTTACTAGGTCCACTGGACCTTTACAATCCCTATGGCTTGATTCGAGAGTTGCTTGCTCTTCTGGTCCAATATGAGCATCGGATGCACATGCAAGACACCTTCTTGCTCCACCTGAATCACATTCCAATCAATAACATGATTAGCATCATGTATATATTTCTTAATCAATGAAACATGAAACACATTATGTACATTCATGGATGCAGGTAATGCAAGCATATATGCAATGTATATATATGTATATACAAGCAATTCTAATAACATTATAACTTGTATACAAGATACTTAACATACAATAAATAGAGAAGTGATACTTATGTTTTGATTGAGAATACTTCCATATCAACATGGTCTAGACCAAGGTACCAAACCTCAAAAGAACTCCAACCAACGGTCTCTCCTTCCCCACATGACTGTCCCACCCCAGGAATGTACACCTTCACTGTCACACAATCCATCGGTTGCTACACCTCCCTTTCCTTGGGCTTCAGCAACAGGCCGAATCAGGAAGTCTCAGAGCACCGTGGCTCCCGGAGTTCCAACTACCCTCAAAGGTCTCCAGGTACCTTCTAAGCGTCATACCGAGAACCTATCCCCACACTTCTCCCTTAAGGGCTCCAGCCTTCTCCAAGCCAACCCAAGGAGAAGTGTACACACACTCAGATCCACCGGGGATCCAGAAGGTAAGATCTGTTGTCTCCAATCGACGTCTTCCCCAAGCTACTCTTTGTAGTCAACATTCCAACTTTAATCAACATCATCTCATCTGCATCATCCACATGCAATTATCATGAGAAAACATAAAATAATTTATTTAGAAACTCAAACTTAGTTCAAAGAGAATTCAACTTTTTCCCCAAAACATGAAATTCTATTTCATAATCCATCTTGGTTGTTGCCATATTGTGAATGTAGCCATCCTTGTGGTTTTCCACAGGCACCAAACTGCATACCATTTTTCCTGTAATGCTTCATCTTGCATACAGCCAACAAATTGTTAGTATTTTATGTACATCACAATTCAACATGTACAACACCTTATGCAATGATCTTAGAATTGCCTACACCTAGAAATTCAATCACAATTACCAAATAATTTAACCAAATAGAATGACTCATCATTGTATGCATATGCATGTTCATGATTAATAACAATAAGTTTATTATTTCAATTTTCTGAACATAAAATTTTCTGTAGTCTCTATTCCTGTGACTACCTGTCTTGAAATGTTTAACAGTTCCTAAAATGTTCTCAACTTCATGAGTTAGCAACATTTCAACCATTAGTATAATTATTTCCATGCAATAATATATATGCATGTACTTACAAAACACATTCGGCCATTGCATTTAGTATACAATTCTATCACTTACTATGCATGAGTGCAATTCTCAATGTATAATTAATCAATGCACCTTGCATTGGATTACATAATTCTCTTTATCTTAGTCATGTATCTCACCATCCATGAGTTGGAATTCTGGCCAATGTGTTGACACATTCTCCACACACTTCCTATTGTCTTCTCAATTAATTGGATGCCTTCCTTTTTGACCCAAACACTACACCAAGAATATAATTATGTGGTATTCATTAGTGTTAGCAAAAAGGTTGCAGTCCAAGTTTTATTTAAAGGTAGAAAGATTTTAGTACCTGTGTGGCTCATAACCTTTCCATATCCATACCTTTCCATATCCAACCATGTCCTGGTCTCATACATGGCTAGCTTACTGGCATTCATTCCTATAACAAGTTCTTATCTTTTAATTCTTTGGCTATTACCCCATAACCAAATTAACATGACATTCTACTATGTCATTGTGTGCATTTAGAAGCTAAAAAAAATTGAATTAATACAGGCCTCCGGCCCTTTACCACATCCAGTGGTATGCACTCAATAATATAATCATGTGATTTTATATAATAACTCTGGTTGAGGAAATTCTTACCTAAATTTCCTTTCAACAATTATGCAAAAAGAGTAATAAAAACTCATACCTGCATGACTGCCATTAATAAATTTTATACTACCTAAATGTCTGATGCCAGTAGAAGCTTTCATGCTTCTTTTATCAAACTTATAACCAACACTTCAGCTCTTTGTTTCTTCCCTCCTTATGCAACAACATCACCAACAACACTTGCAAAAATGCAAGCATTCTTTCCTCTGGCCGACCCAACAAACCGTAACATACTTGCTGCCACAAAATTGCAGCAACTTATTTCTCCCTATAAAAAAATTTCTTGTTGATCCCAGAAGTATTCAATTCTTCTCGGATTCTTGAATATTCTTGTGCTCTCATTGTAGTCACTGTACACGACTATTTTTGTCCTGAGCACTTTCTATCCAAATCACTCTTGGTTGCCTTTGCATTTATAGTCCCAAACTAAGCTGATATCAACCTTTAGCTTTTGTTAATTTCCTGGGTCCAACTAACCCAATCTCGTACTTGGATGAATCAAATTCCACACTAAGTTATTTTATAGACTCTAGATTCTTCAACATCTAGTTACTATTCGGGACTGAACTTCTTCAACCCTTTCCCGACAGAATACTTTAGTATTTGAGGTTTTCTTGTACTCTTCTCTTCTCTTTTTCTAGCTGCATAGAATTAACTGAAAGTCCTTCTTTTACCTTACCATCATAGATTCAAGTGATACCTCCAACCTCTTGGGTGGTCACTCATGGATCTATGGGTATTCATTGTTATATAAGGAGTATGTCTCCTGAATTAACCTGGTTATGATCCCATAACCAATCATAACATAATATGCAACTGACATTTTATCTAAGTGCATTCTAGCATCAACAACACTTACACACTCTATGCCTTTGACCTTTACATATCAATTTAAATACTGAAAATTAACTCAAGGAATCCTTACCTCAATCCCCTTCAACATGTATGCATCAACAGAAACTAAATGCATACCTGCCTGGTTGTTACCAACCTACTTGTTGTTGTTGTCCGAATAACTGATATTTGTAAGAGCTCACAGACTTCCCCCTTCATCATTTTGATCACCATTCCTTCCATCCTCATGGGTCTTCACCTCGATGGAAATTATAAACAACAACAACATTCACATAATACATAATCCATCCTTTAGTCATACTCAAACATTATTTAACAATAACAGACTATTCTAAGTTCACCAGCATGTTATATGCATATCTAAGCATGTACATATGCAAAATTACACATCCATATTGATGTAGACCCCCCCCCCCCCCTGCTCTCCTCGGGGCTGCACAAACTTCGAGTCTAGGATATTTCTTCCTTATAAGTCAGATCGACCCTTTCGGCTCCTTATTGAACCCAAAACAATTATACACAGGCCCCCTTTTCTCCTAAGACGCAGGTCCTGTGATACCCGTGACCGTTGTCTACGCACTTCTGAAACATCAAGTTTCAGGCGCTAGCTCCTTTTTAATTATCCCCTTCCTTCATATTGCCTTGGGCTGTGACCTTACAAATATATGTGATTGTGGGCATGGGCAAGAGTGGTTTTAGGCCAACCCGCTTTTTTCCCCGCAATTCACCTCCAGCTGCCACACATCACTTGTTAAAACTGTGGTATAAATTACAGCCTGCTCTCATATTTTTAACATCCGAGCAAGTTCTGGCCCCGCAATCCGGCTCGTCCGTCGATCTCCAATCCCTTGGCGATGATCCGCGATCAACGGTTGTTATTTATCCTCCTTTCTTGTCTTTCATGCACCTTCCCAGACCTGCATGATTTGTCCGCACATAGCTCTCTTCCAAACCGACGACTACAATTGATTCCGGCTTTCTGGTCTTTGAGAGTTTCAACTCTCAACTCTCGCTTGCTCCTCAATAGCTATCTTCCAAAGTGGAAGATCTGCTAACACCTATCACTATAGATGTGCAGCTACGATTTCCTCCGCGAATCCGGCCTTCGAGATTCTCAAATCTCAACTTTCACTTCCCTTCGAAGTTTGCGGATTTCTGCCACATGTCTGCTTGAATTGGATGGTTGAAACTTACTTTGGCTCTTCATGTTTCGGAAGTTTCAAACTTCTGTGTGCTCGTTCCTCTCGAAGCACCTTCACCCGAAACTGATGGATTTCTGCCACGCATCCTTCCAGATGATGGATGGTCCCAAATCACTTCGGGACTTTAGCAGGTCCACTCTCCCCTTTTCCTTGGCTCCTCCTTAGAGGTGACCTTGGGCGATGACCTCATGCAAACATGTGATTTCATCACGCTCAAAGGTGGTTTGAGACCAAACTACTTTTCATCCTGCAATTCATCTTGAGCCTACACGCGTCCTTTCTCCAAAACCGTGGTTTGGATTGCGGTCCGCCCTCGACTTCGTAAAGCTTGAGCACCTTCTATCCCCGCAAAGCGAGGTGATTGTCGATCTCATGATCTTGACGATGCTTCTAAACGGACGACCGAGATCTACCTCCAACAATTCAAATCTCTTTTGACTTAGAAGATTTTCTAAGTATTCAAAGTCTTCGACCTTTGCTCCTCCTTCGAGTCCATCTATCGGGTCTCGTCTTCGCTCATGTAAGCATTATCTCTTTTGAGATTTAGGACTTAGAATGAGTCTATTTCCCACGCACTCCTTGCGTTATCTCTTCTGAGCTTTTCGATTTACTCAGTCTCCTAAGGGTCTCATCCCTTCTGTTTCCTTTCAAAGGAAAACTTTGTGCCCTCCTGGAAACCTTCTGCTCAAAGCACACCTTGCTGAGCGTTTTCTATAGAGTGTTCAACAGATCTGTGAGTATGTTCCTATGATACTCTTCTCCCTAAACTCGAGAAAGAGTTCCCTCTGTGCACACTTACACTCGCTCAATGCCCACCTGCCAGAGCCCTACAGAGTTCTCAGTGACTCTATCTCTCTCTGAACTCAACACAGAGTTCTTCATGTGCACTCCTTGCACCTCTATTGATGAAGGTTCAACGATATATCTCCAGAGCTTCTTTAAGGTTAACTCACCTCTGTCAACGTACTCCTTGCAAACAATGTGCACTCCTTGCACTCACAACTCACATGAGAGAAACAATTGAAACTTATTCGTTACTTCACCAATTCACACATTACTCTGCGGTCCAACACCACTTCTGTCGTGGTTTTATGATACTGCTACTCCTCCTGAGCTTCTTAACATGACCAAGGTAACCTCTTGGCACTCGGGAATGTTCTAAGGTTTGAAATTGGTCCCTCCAGACACAATTTCCACCTGTAACTTTGGGTCCAATGACCACTTATCCAGCCCATCCAGGCTTAGCGTTGAAACCATGGCTCAGAACTTGAGTTTGTCCATTTTGACAACAACTCCTTCTGAAAATATTGCTTCAAATTCCACTATCATGGCCCATCCAGGCTCAGTTTTGAAACCATGCTCTGATACCAATTTGTAACATCCCTAACCATCAACTGGCCTAGGCAATGCCACTACTCAGCTCTGACTTAGCTCTGATACCAATTTGTAACATCCCTAGCCACCAACAGGCTAGGCAATGCCACTAACACAACCTTAACTTATCCTTTAAAGATCTGATACCGAATTGTAACATCCTTGACCCTCCACAGAGACCAGGTAATGCTACCACTGTGGAACATTCACATATAAATATAATATGCATTAAATCAAATTAACAACAATTCATACATGAAACGGAACACATGATAACATTCAAGCATCAGTAGCACAAACATGCATAACATATAAATTAAGCACGGACTGATACTTACCTTTTAGCTAGAGTAAATACACCAACTATGTGCAGACCTTCCACGAACCTCCCAGCCATAGACCACGTTGCTCATCAGGCTTAGTAGTGGGTCACCCCCGAGTTGGGACTACGCTCCACCCAGGGCAAGGGAATCTTAGACTAGGTTGAGGTTACATGAAACTACACAAAGCAACTGGAAAGATTCTCTCCAGGAGCCTTCTTACACCCACTACTCATGGACTCTCATTCCCCACATGCCTATTCCACCTAGGAGTATACACCTTCACAAGCACAGTCCATCGGTTGCTTCACCTCCCTCTCCGGGTCTCAGAAACAGGTCGGATCAGGAATTCTCAAAGCTCCGTAGTTGGTGTTGGACTCTCTCTGGGAGAAAACCACTTCCCATCAAACTCTCTCACCTGGAGAGAGTTGCTCACAGGCCTGACAACCTACCTCTTCTACCATGGGCCTAACAACCTGCTTCTTCAGCACACTCCTCGACTCGGCTTCATCTAGGTGAGGACAACAACAACAGTTCAACACTCATTCACATAGGGATGACAATAGCAACCAAAAATTGGGTATGGACGTCCAAAAATGGTAACAGTCCACACTAAGACACAACACGACTCAGTAAGAAACAACCAACGACAACAATCCACCCTTAGTCGTGGAACTGCGTGGCCACAACATCCCACAGTTACGACACCACAAAACTCAAACAAATACGAGATACCCAGACTTCACAGGATACACATGGGATAACTTGGTTTTCCCATGGGTTTTAGGGTACATGACCAAGAAACAATGCAGAGGTCGTACATCCCATCTTTGAGTTTAGACTACAGATCAGTCCATGGTTCACCCTGGGTTTAGGATGTGTGACCAAAGAACAAAATGCAGAGGTCGAGTGCAGAGGCAAAACATGTGGAGGATGGAAGAATGAATCGTAAACCCCCAACATAGTTGACACTTCAAATTTTAACTGCATGCACCCAGGTCGACACTTGTCTTCATGGAGTTGCATGCATTCCCTTTTGCACATGTTCCTTTTCAAAGAAATTAGGACAACACTTGGTTAATTGTCTACCTTAGCCTTTAGGAAATAATAATAAATTATTATCCCCTTTGGAGGTAATCCCCCTAGATTAGACCCTAGGCCCACACACTTAGCCTCCTCCATTACCCAACCTTGTGGAAGTTTAGTCCCCCATCACTCTTTCTTCGTGGTTGGTTTGCACACAACGATGTTTATATTTTATTAATGATCTGCATAATTACATATACAAAATCAGGCTCCCAACCTTTAACACCTAGGCTCTCTGGCCTAATAAACACATAATCCCACCAGCTTATCAACACTCAGCTCACTAGCCTACAAAACATGTTTACAATTTATAAATACAATTGGGGCTCGTCCTTGGGGATATTAGACAGATCCGGGCATATGAGGTATATTTAGCAATCTTTGTAACCTTATAAATTTTGATGAAAGATCCTGAGGTATTTCCTGTGCCTTATAGTGTCTCATATTCCTAGAATTCTTGAGGCAATGAGTATAGTCTTATCTAGACCAGGGCTACCATGAAGTCCTCTTTCTTTGGGGAAAATCTCTACGTCAAATACTGCAGGTGGATGCCTGCAGAATTGAAGAAGTATGAACCTTCTTCAAACACCTTGTCCCTGTCCATTGGGTAAGATAAAATGGCTGTGAAAAATCCTTTGGATCCTAGATTTAGGTCCACTTGACCCTTGACCTTTCATCTGGAGCTCACCCAACCCATGAGAGATTTTTCTGAAGGCCAGATCCCCATGAATTTACTATTAAAGCATGACATTTCATGTGATGTATGTAGTTTCCTATATGATGAGAAGTGAACTCATACATGGGGTTTTCCTTTGTGCATGCATGGCAGTCGTGTTAAAATATTTGATGTGCTTGTTTCACCATAGACAATATCACAATATTGTCACCCAACCATAGGCACACATCCACCCTTGAGCATCGTAACCTTTGACAGATATAATGATTTTGGAAGCAGTACCAGACCCAACAAATAACTAATAGAGAGCGCACCTCTCTCTCAAAGATATCGCACCAAGAAGAAAGTACCAAAACCATAAACCAAGACCAATACCCAGCTGCAGTCATTGCAGCTGCACTCCTCTTCTAAACATGTTCACCACTTATCTTGTGTGAGCTTGTGAGTGAGTGTATATACAAATGAGCTCAAGTTCCCTCTATTTATAATGCTCCTTGTCACTTGTCTAGGTCGACTTCTCCTTTTAGAGGCTAATACTTTAATATTAATTCTTTTACTGAGCCAACTTGTCTTCTAGGGTTTTTACCATCTGTTTAGGGTTTTTCCAGCTTCCAAAATATTATATTCTAGTCATAGGTTACACATGAAGGTTAATACCTTCTGCAACTACCATAATATCAACACTCCCTCCTAGTTAGGGAGGTATTAATTGTAATGTATCTACATGTAGCATCGTCATAGCCACACAGGCTATCTCATGATCACGAGCATCATCATCACTATTAGTATCATCTAATAGCATCCTGGCATCAAAATATATCATCAACTGCATCATCTCTCGAGACCATACTCCATCTGAGTAATCGGGCATGATGTTGAATAAGTCATGTGTTGGACTCAACGCATTCAAAAAAGTGTCTTGCATAAGTCACTCACTCAACATAGTGATACATATACCATTCTTCTAATCCATACATACGTCCTAAAAGAGTAGTTTTCCCAACAGATGTTGAATGTCCCACAATGGCTACAAGAACTATCCTCTCCACTATATCATCTCTAAGCCATACTAGCATGATGCGAATGCATCATATCTAAGTTGTACTGGCATGATGTGGAGTATTATCTACATCATCTCTAAGTCATACTAGCATGATGTGAATGCATCATATCTAAGATGTACTGGCATGATGTGCATCATCTCTAAGTTGTACTAGCACAGTGTTAATGCACCATCTCTAAGTTGTACTAGCATGATGCGAGTCATCTGCATCATCTCTAAGTTGTACTATCATGAGGCTAATTCATCAGATCTAAGTTGTACTAGCATGATGTGTCTCATGACATCTATATCACGTCTAAGATATATTAACATGATGGTGAAGCATCATATATAAGTTGTACTATCATGATACAGATCAATAATATGTCAACCTAGACCATTCTCCATAGGGAGAATGTTTGTCCACCATCACACTAACTATCGATGATGCCATATATCAACACTCCCACCCAACCGAGGAAGTCATATCCTCCCTTTCAACCAAGGGAGAAATCCCCATGAGTCTAAGCTTGTCCCTCAAGTATGCAAACTTTATCTTGGACAGAGGCTTCATCAAAATATCAGTTTTCTACTCATCGGTGGAGATGTACTGGAGAATCACTTCTCCCTTATAGACTTTATCACGAAGAAAACAATACTTGATATCAATGTGCTTCGACCTGTCATGGAACACGGGGTTCTCTAAAATCTTCACACAACTCTCATTATCACAATATATCATAGTCGAATCCAACACCTGATCAAATAGTTCAAAAACCAGCTTACTGAGCAATACTGCTTCCATACAAGCATCACAAGCTACAATATACTCTGCTTCTACAATGATGAGTGCAACAGACTTATATTTCCTGCTAGCCCATGATATCATAGCAGATCCCAAATTGAAACATATACCAGAAGTACTCTTTCTATCATCTGCACTCCATGCCCAATCTGAATCAGTAAATACATGCAATTGCACATAACTGTTAGAGGTATATCTCAAACCACAATTTAGTGTCCCACGAAGATATCTCAAAATGTGCTTTGGATTTATCCAATGCTCATGTCTAGGTTCCAATTGGAATTGGCTCAATGTGTTCATAGCAATGAAAATTTTTGGTTGGGTATTAACCAAATACATCAATGAGCCAATAAACTACCGGTACAGGGATGAGTCTACTAAATCAAAATTAGAGTCTCTAAACTTCCTCATATCTGTCACCATGGGAGTTGCCATGGATTTTTTATCCATATCCCAAACTTCTGAAGGATCTTTACAACACACTTCACTTTCCCTAGGAAGATTTCACCATGCTTCTTCCATACTTCTAGTCCCAAATAATAATGCATGAGACCAAGTTCCTTCATATCAAATTCAGAGGCTAGCTCCCTCTTACACTGGATAATGAGAGGTTATGCACCTATCATAAACAAGTCATCAACATATAGTAGTAGGATCATAGGTGCATCATTCACAACTTTGTAATAAAGCTTTGGATCAACATAGCTCTTGAAAAATCCAAGTCTTGTCAAGTAACTATAAATTCGTGCATACCAATCTCTTGGATCTTGCTTGAGTCCATACAAGGCCTTATTTAATCTGCATACATGGGTTTCTCTCGAGTTTATCTCAAAATATTGAGTTTTCTCTATATAAACTTCTTCCTCAATTAATCCATTGAGAAAAGTGGTATTTACATCCATCTGATCTAAACTCCAACCTATGGATGCTACAAGAGAAATGATGGCTCTAATAGAGGTATATATGGAAACTGGAGCAAATGTCTCATCATAGTCTTCTCCCTCTTGCTAGGAGAACCCTCTAGCCACAAATCTTGCCTTGTATTTATCGATACTTCTATCCACTGCATGATTTATCTTGTAAACCTATTTTGAAGTTACTACAGACTTTCCTTTGTGTCTAGGCACAATTTCCCATACATCATTTTTCATGATGGATTGATATTCTTCCATCATAACTTCCTTCCATTCTTTCTTCTTGACTGCTTCCTCAAAGGTGGAAGGTTCTGCATTGACAAGACTTGTCATGAGTGTTGCATAACTAGAGAACCCTTTGGGCTTCTTGATCTCCTTGAAGGTGCCACTGGGAGCTTTGTGTCTTTCTGCTTCGTGTAGGGTGGATTCTAGCCATGTTGGTCATTTTCTGTTCTTGGGTACAACAACAGGTTCTATAGGTTCAAGTGGTTGGTCTGGTTCTTCACTGGGATGTTTTGGAGAACATGTACTTTCTTCCTTGGGATATTCATGTTCTTCTTCATCATTGGAGCCCATGGAATCTTCCCAAAGTTATGTCCCTACTGATTTCAATCTTCTATTGACCTGGGACATAGATTATGTAATCTTTTTATGTATCACTATATTCAACGAATATGCCCTTCTTTCCTGAGGGTTCCAACTTCTTCCTTTTTTCCTTGGGAAAATGGATATATAAAGGACAACCAAAGATCCTTAAGTGTTCCACACTTGGCGTCTTTATGGAGAAATATTCTTTTGGAGTCATGTTATTCAATATACGATGAGGACTTCTATTCTGAATATATACAGCTGTCATAACTACTTCACCCCATAGAAACATGGATAGATTCTGGTCATTCATCATTGCCTTAACAAATTCTTCAATGGAAATGTTCTTTCTTTATACCACACCATTTTGTTGAGGATTATGTGGGACAATTAGCTCCCTCCTAATCTTAACTACTTTAAAAAAAGAAACGAGTTCCTTGGAGGTGTATTCTCCTCCTCAAGATCTTTATCCGCTTTGGTTCGCACACATCTAAGTGAACGATGTCAAAACTCCTTTTTCTTTACACACTTCCTTTAGAATTTGTACTTGGTGAGATCACCTGCCTCACCACTTGATGGAGTCATCCGCTCCATGTTTTCAACTGTCACTTGTAGCTCCTTCTCAGAGCTATCACATGTAACTTTCCCGAAACAAGAATAACAAGAGAAAAAATATTTCCAATAACATTTTCATAAGAACATATCTATGGTAACAAGGATAGTAGTCATCATAGAATTACCAAGGTGACCTGCCTGGGAGCAAAACAAGAAGTATCTCCTAGAGGAGATATTAGTTCATTTTGCAAAAAAGTATATATATCAACAATACTTACTGTTGACCAAAATTTGGTCATCTATATTTTCCCTCTCTTGGATAAATAAATAAAAATGATATTGGAAGATGAAGATTTTTGAACTATTATATGTTCATTGCATAGCCATCGGTATCAACTTCGCCATGCATTTTGCGGAATCAAAATCTAAGTCTCCATGACCAAGATAGCATACTTCTGTCTAGAAGTCCAATGGAGGTATTACAAGAAGAAATATGAAAAATGTTCTAAGTGACATGTTCTCTCCTCCCCTTTCCCTTCACCTCTAGTCATTCTCTCATTTTATACTTAGTCATTTTTCCCATTGTCTCACTACTTTCATATTCCCATTACCTTTTTCCACACTTAACCATTTTTCCTATGTCATCCTCATCATATTCAAGTATACCATAGAACTTTTTAACTAACAACCCTTTAAAAATCTCAACTTGTTCGTCAAACTATTTCTTTGTTAGGAACAACGAGTTGAGGATTAATTTGGGGTCTTGGACTTCATTAGTGCTTCCGTCTAGATCTACCTCCGTGAGCCTTTTGAATAGTTCTTCCTTCCCTGATTTCAAGGAAGGAAGAGGAAAAATGTTGTGTAAGAGGAAGAAGACCACCATGTAGAAAGTGACTTCAATAGCTTCTCCCTTGAAGACATGGAGCTCGATGTGGATATCGAGAAAATATTCCCCGTCATTGATCAGCTGGGGAATACGACCTATCATAATTCATCATTGGAAATCATTGAGAATGAGACCTTCAATGAAGAAGAGTCGTTTGCGTTTCAGAGTGATGTCTTTGATAGGGAATCCAAGAAATTGATTATTGAAAAAGGTGATGTGAAGAATAAGAAAGGGAAATCTCGTTCAGAGGTTGACCTAAGTGATATGTGGCCTTCATAGATTTCTAAAATTCACAGAGCAACCGGGGATGCTCTGGATGAATCCATTAGTGGTCTTGAAGTGGAAAACACGAAGTTGAAATGAAGGATAAAGATTCAAGGAACTGGAAGACACATTAATGCCTCCTCCACTTCTTGCCAGTCCTTTGATAATAGTCAGACCCACCACACCAGCTGCTAAATTGAAAGGATCTTTAAGCCTACTTACATCAGCCAGGAGCTATGTGGAAAGAAATATTAAGAAAAGAATGACATTGATCATAGAGGCATGGGAAATTTCGAAAAACATGGTTTCTTTTGTCTCAAGGGCGCTTGTCTTCCATGAGTATTTACAAATCGACCTAAAGAAGGAAGAATGTTTTTACCTTGATGTTGTACTACCCTTTGGAAACAAGGTTTCAAACGTGACAAATCTAAGGAGAAGAGAGGAGGATATGCCCTCTCCAAGTCGGATAATACAATTGAATGCGTGCTAGAAATAAAAGATAAAAAACTTGAATAATATTGTTCAAGCGTGCATCCAAGCTATATCAGGGAAGGAAGAACTATTCAAAAGGCTCACGGAGGTAGATCTAGACGGAAGCACTAACGAAGTCCAAGACCCCAAATTAATCCTCAACTCGTTGTTCCTAACAAAGAAATAGTTTGACGAACAAGTTGAGATTTTTAAAGGGTTGTTAGTTAAAAAGTTCTATGGTATACTTGAATATGATGAGGATGACATAGAAAATTGGCTAGTGGACTACTCTGTGAATGGGATCACTAAGTGAAGTGAAAGAAACATTCCACCTCTGAAGAACCAGAGATCCTTTTCCAAGCACCCACGATTTGTCTAAAACCCTCGACAAATCTTAGTCCTTCATAAACTAGAAGCATACCGAACCCTTCATTAGGGTATGGCGCAAGTTTGAGAGAGTAGTGTAGTTGCAGCTATTGCAATTGTGTATGGTACTTGTTCTATTGATATGGAGACTCTCTCTCTTGTGTGCTACCCTTGGAGAAGGAATGCTCTACTTGTTTTGATTTGTTGTTGCAGTTAGCAGCTAGGGTTTATCTGTTGGTTCTAGTATGGCTTTCCAGAATAATTTCGTTAAAGGTTAAAGGTGCTCGGGGGTGGTTGCGTGCCTATGGTTGGGTGACAATATTGTGATATTGTCTATGGTAAAACGATAACATCATTATTTTAACAGGTTATGGTCCCACACTATCTTCAGATAGTTTAACCACTGGAAGGTAGATTGGGAAGTTCATTGTCAAGCTCGTTATAACACTAGTTGCAGTTGCAGTCAGATTTTTGCAGCAACAACAAACCCTAACCCATTTGTTCAGGCACCTAAAGTGAAGTGTTTGGCATATTTATTTGACATCCTAGTGTATCCTAGACTAGAACACCTCTTGGTACCCTCAGCTAGAAAAAATGTCAGGTTTTAACTTTTGGTCAAAGTCAAAGTCAAAGTTTGACTAGTCAAAGTCAAAGGTTGACTTCTGGTCAAATTAACTTTGTGGTCAAAGTTGAAATTCCATAGCTAATATATTGTTTTAATCATCGAACCTTCCGATTGAGTTTCTAATCTCTTCTTTTCAAGATGGTGTATAATTTTATATTAGAAAGACAAGTTGAATGATGCTACAAAGATTTCAAAGGTATGCACTTGTATATGCTTCTCAAGTTATATCATCTAGCAAAGCATGAGTATGTTTGCAGGGAATGTAATAGAGACCTTTTCCAAGCAATGATCTTGGATTCAGTACATTCAAAGGAAAAAACACACTCCCCCTAGCAGTTGAGGCTTTAGGTTCCAGGTTTGATTGATTAAATTTATAATTTTCCAATTTGCACATATCAAGGTTGCTACATTAAAAATTGATAGTTGCTACATTACAAATTGTGAAAGAAATATTTGAAAGGTTTTATTACTTCTAGATGTAATGAATACTTGATGGCATGTGAATACTATTGATATGGATGCTTATTGTACTTGTTTGCAAAATGAACTAACATCTCCTCTAGAGAGATATTTCTTGTTTTTCTCCTGAGCATGTCATCTTGGTCATACTATCATGATCACCATAAAATTGTTATTCATTCTTGTTACCATAAATATGTTCTTATGAAAATGGTGTTATACTTGAAATAATTTTATTGTTCTTGTCTCGGGCAAGTTATCTTACAAGATTTCATGGAGGCTACCATGAGGATGTATTTGTTTATTCCAAATAAGTTAATATGGAAGAATGATTGATCACAACACTAGAAGAGTGTTGAAGAATTTTGTCTACTATTTTTCTTTGTTATTTCTCTTGTTCCAGGCAGGTCACATGTGATAGCTCTAGGAGGGAGCTACAGTGACAGTTGTAAGCATGGAGCAGATGACTTCATCAATCGTGAAGCATATGGTCTCACCAAGTATCAATTATAAAGGAAGCATGGAAAGCAAAAGAAGTTTTGGACATCCTTCACTTAGATACATGTTAACCTTCTCACTAAATAGCTAGGACTGTGGTGAGGTCCATGATAAAGATCCTACAGCTCTCAGGATTCCAGTTGCAGAGGGAGGTAAGACTATTGTATCAGACATGGCAGAACCACTGAGATCTGAAGATCCACACCAAGATAAGACTAAGAAGAGAATACAATCTTGAGTTTGTGAGATCATGCAGAGAAGTATGGTGCTCCAGATAGAATTTTCATAGAAAGAAAGAAGTCAAAAACATATTCCAGTTACAAAACCCTCCACCTTTGAAAAAATAATCAAGTAGAAAGAATAGAAGGAAGTTGTGATGGAAGAATATCGATCATGAAAAATGATGTATGAAAATTGTGCCTAAATGAGTTTACAAGATAAAGCATGCAGTGGATGAAATTATCGATAAATACAAGGCAAGATTCGTGGCTAGAGGGTTCTCCCATAAGGAGGGAGAAAACTATGATGAGGCATTTGCTCCAGTTTCCATATACACCTCTATTAGAGCCATCCTGTCTCTAGCAACATCCATGGGTTGGATTTTACATCAGATGGATGTAAAGGCTGTTTTTTCTCAATGGAGTAATTAAGGAAGAGGTATACATAGAGTAACCTCAAGGTTGTGAGGTACACCAGAGAGAAACCCATGTATGTATAGTAAAGAATACCTTGTATGGATTCGAGCAAGCTCCAATAGCTTAGTGTAGAGCCTCTCATTATTTAGGTTAAGAAAGAGTTAGCCTCGGAATTTGATATGAAGGATGTTGGTCTCATGCACTATTTGGGACTAGAAGTATGGCATAAGCGTGGTGAATTCTTCTTAGGGAAAGTGAAGTATGTTGTAAAGATCTTTCAGAAGTTTGAGATGATGGATTGCAAATCCATGGCAACTCCCGTGGTGACAGATATGAGGAAGTTGAGAGACTCTGATTCTGATCCAGTAGACTCATCCCTATATCGGAAGTTGATTGGCTCATTGATGTATTTGGTTAGTACTCGGTCGGACATTTGCTTTGCTATGAACATGTTGAGCCAGTTCCAGGTGGAACCTAGATAAGAGCATTGGATAGCTGCAAAGCATACTTTGAGATACCTTCATAGCATGATTTGAGATATGCCTCAAATAGTGATGTACAACTGCATGGATTTACTTATTCAGATTGGTTAGGGAGTGAAAATGACAAAAAGAGTACGTCTGGTATGTGCTTTAGTTTGGGATATGCTATGATTTCATGGGATAGCATGAAACAAAAGTATGTTGCACTCAGCACTGCAGAAGCAGAATATATTGCAGCTTGTGATGCTTGTATGAAAGTAATGTGGCTCCGTAAGATGGTTTATGGACCATTTGATCAGGTGTTGGATTCGACTACGATATATTGCGATAACCAGAGTTGTGTGAAGCTCTTAGAGAACTCGTCGTTCCATGATGGGTCGAAGCACATTGAGATCAAGTATTATTTCTCCATGATAAAAGTCTAGAGGGGAGAAGTGGTTCTCCAATATATCTTCATTGATGAGAAGACAACAAATATTTTCACAAAGCCCGTGTCCAAGATAAAGTTTGCATACTTGAGGGACAAGCTGGGGCTCGTGGAGATTGCTCCCTTGGTTGAAAGGGAGGAGGCGAATTCCTCGGTTGGGAGGGAGCAATGATATGTGGCATCATGGACTATCAGTGAGTTGGGGATCTATATCATGCTAGTACATCTTAGAGATGGTCATACAACTTAGAGATGATGTTTGCATCATGCTAGTACAACTCATATATGATACAAATGGTTGGAGTTGTTGATACGGTGGCATGAGAAGCATCATGCTAGTACATATTAGAGGTGGCATACAACTTAGATATGATGTATTGACATCATGCTAGTACAACTTAAAGACGATGCTAGTGAGCCACATCATTCTAGATATTGCTATGCAAGTACAACTTAGATATGATGTATTGACATCATGCTAGATATGTCATGCTAGTACGACTTAGAGATGAACATACATCTTAGAGATGATGCAGGGGGCTCATGTCATGCTAGATATTATCATGCGAGTACAACTTATATGTGGCATACAACTTAGATATGATGCATTGGCATCATGTTAGATATGTCATGCTAGTATGGATTAGAGATGATCATACAACTTAGAGATGACACAGTGAGGCACTGATCTACATCATACGAGTACATCTTAGTTGTGGCATACAACTTAGATATGATGCATTGGCATCATGCTAGATATGTCATGATAGTATGACTTAAATATGATGTAGATGATATTCCAGATCACGCCAGTACAACTTAGATATGATGCATTTGCATCATGCTAGTACGTCTTAGAGGTGATACAGTTGATGACATTGTTGATGCAGGATGATATCAGCTGATATGATTTGATTGATGTGGAGACAGTATGTCTCTGAACAATAGTTGTATTCTACTGTGGTGGATGTGTTCGAGTGGTTGTGTACCATTGGGAAGTAGTTGTGTACTACTATGGATAGACATTGGTGTGTTCTAGAGGATGTCATTGTAGAAATTGTATGCTACTATCTGATTTCCATGGAGACTACCACTAGTGTTGGAGATGATTTCCAGCTAGATGGATAGTTAGTGTGTTGGTGGACAAACATTCTCCCTGTGTAGAATGGTCAAGGTTGATAGATTGTTGACGTATCATGGACGGGTATTTTCCTAAGGAAAAGATTGTGGCCCGATTAGGAAAATGGTTTAGGATCAATATTCTCCTGAGGCACAGTTATTGGCCCGATTAGGTTGAATAGTCTTCCCCCTAAGGACATGATGTTCCGATTAGAGTGGTTGATACGTGACCGATATTTTCTAAGGCATATGGGTAGAGATTGATCTTTATGGTACATATGACCTGATTAGAAAATAGTCTGAGACTGACATCCTTGTAGGAATGGTCTCTGCAACCTATGGCATGGATTTCAACATATGGGGGGACTGACATTCTTCTAGGACGTAGGTCTAGATTAGAATAATGGTCCTCGTATCCCATTATGGTGCTTTCAACATTTGTTGGGATAGTTATTCTTCTAGGACGTATGTCCGTATTAGAAGAATGGTCCCTGTATCACTCTGTTGATTGAGTGACTCATGTGAGACACTTTGTTGAGTGCGCTGAGTCCAGCACATGACTTATTCAACATTATTCTCAATTACTCAGATGGAGTATGGCCTCGATAGATGATGCAAATGATGATGTATGTTGATGCCTGGATGCTATCATACGATATTGATAGTGATGATGATGCTTGTGACTTGATCTGCGTGATCATGAGATAGCCTATGTGGCTATGATGATGTTACTGACAGAATGGTCTATGTGTGCTCAAGACCATTACCGTTAATACCTCCCTAGCTAGGAGAGAGTGTTGATGTTATGGTAGCTACAAGAGGTATTAACCTCCACGTGTAACCTTTGACTAGAATGGAATATTCTGAAAGCAAGGGAAACCCTAAACATATGTGTAAAAACCATAGAATGCAAGTCGGCCTAGCAAAATAAATAATATCAGAATATTTTCTTCCAAAAAGACAAGTCAGCTCCATAGGAAAAAGATAAACAAAAAATATAATTACCAAAAAGTCAGGTTGGCCCAGCCAGAAAAGTCATTGGACAGATTAATATAAATAGAGGAATTTTTAGCTCATTTGTACACACAGACAGAGTGCAAGTCTTGTGGAGAGCTGCAGTTGCAGCTGCAAGGAGGAATACATGTGTATGGTCATATCTTGGTCTTGGTCTCTCTCTAGCACTATCAAGTGATATTCTTGATGATTCTCTTGGTGATATTCCTGGTGATTCTCTTACTCTCTTGGTGATATTCTCAGTGATATTCTTGCTAAGTATGGTGCAAGTTTGAGAGAGTAGTGCAGTTGTAGTTGCTGCAGTTGTGTATGGTACTTGTTCTGTGGATATGGAGACTCTCTCTCTCTCTCTCTCTCTCTCTCTCTCTCTCTCTCTCTCTCTCTCTCTCTCTCTCTTGTGTGTTGCCCTTGGAGAACGAGTGCTCTACTTGTCTTGAGTTGTTGCTGCAATTAGCAGCTAGCGTTTATCTGTTGGTTCTAGTATGGCTTTCTAGAATAATTCTGTCAAAGGTTAAAGGTGCTCGAGGGTGGTTGTGTGCCTATGGTTGGGTGACAATATTAAGATATTGTCTATGGTAATACAAGCACATCTTTATTTTAACAAGGCAAATATCTTGTCGTCGCAATGTGGCAAACATAGCCTCATGACGATAGGACTACGACCTTGTCATCACATTGCAATGGTATTAATACTGTATTAGTACATAGGCTATGTTTGACCTAGGCTATTTACTAAGTCTAAGTATTAATACTTTATTAAGTTTATGTATTAAGGCTATGTATTAATACTTTAATAAGGCTATGTTCAATCTAGGCTATTTACTAAGGCTATGTTTGACCTAGCCTATTTACTAAGGCTATGTATTAATATTTTAGTAATGTATTACTAAGGTCATTAAGATCCTAATAATGTATTACTAAGGTTAGTAAGGTCAATGTATTACTACTTTATTAATGTATTATTAATGTATTAATACTTTAGTAAGATGTTTATTTTTTCTTTTAATGTATTAAATGTATTTTTTAATGTATTATTACTATAATAATAATGTATTACTTTATTAGTGTATAAATAATTTAGCAATTTATTAATTAATAATGTATTAATAAATTAAGACATTGCATTATTAATGTATCAATTAATTAATAACTTACATTACACATTAATGTAAATTAATACTTTAATTTATACACTACATTAATGTAATAATGTATTATTGACCATGACTAACCATGATCATCTACACACAATAATTGTCAAACACGGTTAACCATTGTTAACCACAGTCAACCATGATCATGGTCAACCAACGTCAACCATAGTGAAGGTCTAGGGAAGTTAACCATGGTCATGGTCAACCATAATTAACCATGGTCATGGAAATTCAAGGTCAACCACAATTAATGATGGTCATGGTAAACCAAGGTCAACCATAATTATCAATGGTCAACCATAATTAAAGAAATGAAATTTAATGTTTTCTGGTCTCAAACTTCAAAAATTTTCTTTACAGTTGGAAGCGTTGGAAGGGATTAACACTGAGGAATAAATTATTTCGAGCGATCTAGATCTAGCAATCTCCATGATTAAGGCGGCTCATTCGCAGGCAATTAAGGCAGCTACATCAGGTTTACCTGATCTAAGAGCCAAAGAAATAATTGATACTGTTCTAACTGTGGTCGTCAGTGATCTGCTCAAATTTTCTGAAAAAACGAATAATAAGCGTACTTTGTCTAAGGATTTCTCAACGAAGATCTTGGTTGTTGTAGTTTCTGTTATATCGGTGGTAATAGTTTCCCTCAGCTTACTTTCAAAGTCGGTCGAGGGTTTCAACTTACAGCCACCCCTGAATTGAACTCTATGGTATGCTCTTATTTTTATCATTTTATTTCGGATAGCTCTTCTTTTTCCATTTTTATTTCAGATATAAACATCTAGTGGGGTTGGATGCAGATCTTACTCGTGAAGAATCTAACCGAACTCCATGGCATGATGATGGGATATGAATTCAAAGAAATGTATGGGTGAAAATGTGACCCCATCGTGCATCAATTTTATGGTTTATTGATTAGAAAGATTCATTTATGTTTACTAAAATTTTAAAGATTTTAAACAAAGTTAAAATTTAACAAAAGAGTAAAAAATGCTTAAAATTAAAAATATACTAAAACTTTAAGGTTAAAACCAATAAAAGGATAAAGTATTAGATAGACATTTATATAACTAATAATATTAAATGATTATTGGTGTTGATAGTAATTTAATATCTTATCACTATAGTGTTAGTTTTTTTAACTCAATAAATGAACAACTGAGTTATTTAACTAATTATAGTTGAAGAAAATAGAGTTATTTAACTAATTATAGTTGAAGAAAATAAAACAAAAACCAAACACATTGCACATGGTAAATAACCCCTAAAAAATCCACTTCTAAGTTGATTTTATTGAATAAAATCTTGGGCTCTAGTCATGGGATAATGGCCCATGAAAATACAATAACATCAAATAGCCTAGCCTACTTGCTTTCCCTTTTATCGTTTCCCTGCCCACTCACACTTGGATGAAATGTCCTCTTCACTCAATCAATGAGATCTCCTCACTCTGTGTGTGCCTCATCCTCTCACTTAAGTTTCCTTTAATAACATTGAGTTAACTCTAGATCTCTAAAGTGATCACCTTCACTTTAGATCTAATGGATAGGATTTAATTAACTCACTTAAGTTACTAATGCCAAAATCTTAGGCATTTAACTTAATTAAACTCACATTAATTCTAAAAGGTCATTCACTTTAACAATTAACTCATAAAGATTATGTATGAAGAACTCATCTTCCTAAGTTGCATCTTTTTCAAGCAAATCTTTTTTTCTTGAGACTGTTAGGGTTTGGAGCAACTGCAAGCTAGGGTTTGGCAGTCGCGACCATAGCAGAGGACAACATGAGTACCAAAGGAGGGGGTAATGGGACTCCCTCATACAAGAAGGTAGTTGTGGACAGGGGGAAAGGGCCAAGAGGCGTAGGTTTCAAGGCACCAATGACAAGCACCTCGGGATTAGACCCGGAGAAGAGTCAGGAAAGGAACCGGGGAAAAAGCGATTGCATGGGGAAAGAAGCTAGAGAAACCCATAGTGTTGAGCAAGACACGGCGAGGCCCAATGGGGCTGAAAGGCGCAACCCGTGTAAACCTAAAACAACAATGATACCCAAGGTAATCCTAGAGGATTCGCAAACACAACTCTATAGGGACTAGATGAAGACGCATGCGCTAATCTACAAGTTTATGGGTTTGTGGCCTACAAAAAGAATGTTGCGCAACTGGATTAAATATCACTGGAAGCCAAGCGGCGAAGTGGAGCTCCACCTGGGCTCGAAAGGCTTCTTCACAATAGTATTCATGAACCTGGAAGACAGGGATAGGGTTTTTGAGGGGGGGGCATACTTCCATGCCTCAATAGGACTGTACATGCAGCCTTGGAAGAAAACTTCTCTGCAAAAAAAGAAACGTTCAAAAATGTACCTGTCTGGTTGAGATTTTACTCCTTTCTGTTAGATTTTGGCTACCCTCTACCTTCAAAGCAATAGGGAACAAACTGGGAAAATATATGAAGACTTCAGAAGCCACCCTAAAAGGGAGATATACATCCTACACAAGAATCTGCATAGAGATGGATGTGTCGGGAGCACTCCCAGAAGCCATAAGTCTGGAATTCAGGGATGAGGAATGGATACAAAACATAAACTACGAGCAGATCCCCTTCAGATGCAGAAGATGTCACGAACATGGGCACCTAATCAGAGAATTTCCTCTCAATAAAAAACAAGAAGTGGAAATCACTAAACCACAACAGGATGAGGATGGGTTTATAAAGCCGAACCACGGGAACATAGCTAACAAGAAACAAAATAAAAACCCAACTGGGATCAACCCAGAGGCCAAGAATAGAATAGAAGGACGGGACAAAACCAAAAAAGGGGCAGAAGGAGGAAATGAATCGACAAAATCTCAAGAAGCTAGAGAACAAGCAACAAATGAGCCCACAGATAACCCAAGTAATAAGAAAGAACAGGGGAGTAGCGCAAGTCCTATGGACGGAGAAACCAGAGATGCCAACACCCCCATGTAGGAAGCAGACGGAGATGCGGACATGACCCCAAGTGAAGTAGGTACGGAAGACCCTGATCTCAGAGACCTTGTGGAAAGGGAAGGGATAGATCTCCCAAACATATGGAGCAATGGAAAAGGCAGGGAGTAGACAACATACCAACGGAGCAACTAGACCGCATCCAATACATGTTCCTCTTAAGGGAGGAAGCCAAATCCAGAGGGCTCAGGAACACACACTGGGAGATATGACACCTAGGAATCAAAGCCGACGAGGGACAACCACAACTCTCACCCAAGCATATGAGAAGGAAAAAAGGTAGGAAATCAAATAGCATAGCCCTACAGGAGCTCGGAGCGCTACTGATAAACTCAAGTAAGATCAAGAAGCTCTTCCCCAACTCCCCCTCCACAAGTTTAAATGAAGATTATAACATGGAATATAAGAGGCCTAAACAACCCGCGAAAGCAGAGAATTCTCAAAAGTAGACTTAGGAAGGAACAACCGAACCTCTATTTCATCCAAGAAACAAAATGCACTGCAAACAGAATGAAAACAATCAACAAAAAACAATGGGGCAAGTACATTATGGTGGTTGTCGAAGGACAACATATGGCAGGAGGTATTCTCACCTTGTGGAATTCACAGGTGATGAGCCTAATAGTAGCCAAAGCCACCAAGCACACACTTTCGGTTAGCATGTAAATCATTGGAAATATAGAGGTGATTCTATGCACTAATGTGTATGGACCCCAAATGTTAGAGGAAAAGAGAATAATGATTCTAGACCTGGAAGACCTAAAAACCCGATCCAACAACCTCCACTAGATCCTGGCAGGAGACTTCAACATCATCACATCACTTGCGGAGAAAAAATGATGTACTAGAAGATTGGATAGAGATGCGGAAGAATTCTCAATGTTCATAGACACAATGGAGATGGTGGACATCAAAACTAATAATGGACAGTTCACCTAGAACAATAAATGCATGAATCAACATCAAGTAGCGACAAGACTAGACAGATTCCTAGTGTCGGATTCTATCATTCTGCAAGGGTTAACCTTAGACTGCAGCATCCTTCCCTGGGGAGGGTCTGATCACTAGCCAGTCCAACTGGAAGTAGACTTCCAAACCACACCGAAGAATAGACCTTTCAGATTTGATAAATTTTGGATTGAACACCCCACTTTCAAGGAGAATATCAAACAGTGGTGGCGGGAGAAACAACCAGAGCAAGGGACAAGGATGTTCAAACTCTATAAGAAACTAAAGTACATCAAATATAAGCTCAAGGAGTGGAACAAGGAAATATTTGGAAATATGAACCAAGAGAAAAAAAACATTGAAGACAAAATGAGAAAACTCCAGGAAATATGCATAGCCGAGGGATATACAGAGGATCAGAAAAAGGAAGAGATCTGGATAACCCAGGAATGGGAAACTAGATGCCAACAGGAAGAAACTCTATGGCAAAAAAAGTCCTGAATCATATGGCTAAGGGAAGGAGAGCGGAACACCAATTTTTTTCATAGAACAACCATTGCCAGAAGATCCCACAACAAAATCCTAAAAATTAAGGATCAGGATGGGATCGAGAGAGAATCCCACAAGGATATTGAACATACTCTGGTCAATCACTTCCATGGGATAGCCCAGGAACCCAACAAAGATAGAACGGAGGCCATCCAAAGGATAAATCAACACATCCCTCGCCTAGTCATCGAGGAACAAAATAACAACCTAAATAAACCCATCGCTAAGGAGGAAATTGATCAAGTGATCCAGGAGATGCCCAACGGGAAAGCCCCAGGTCCAGATGGCTTCACAGTGGAATTTTTCAAAGCCTGTTGGGAAGTGGTCAAACATGAGGTTTATAGGGTAGTGGAGGACTCCAGACGGTCAACCTCTATACTAAAAGCGCTAAATGCTACAATGATTACTCTAATCCCCTAAGAAAATGAAGCCAGGATCCCGACCGATACAGACCCATAGCTCTATGCAATGTGGTTTAAAGATAATCTCCAAAGTCATAGCCAATAGATTGAAACCCCTCCTACCCACACTAATTTCACAAGAAAAGACGGGTTTCATGGAAGGAAGACAAATCATGGACAACATCATCTATGCCCACAAGCTAATCCACACCTTGAAAATTCAGAGGAGAGGGGGAATGATAATACAACTAGACCTAGCAAAATCTTATGACAAGATTAGCTGGCACTACATGGTCAAGACTCTAGAAGCATTTGGTTTCACCCAACTCTGGATCAGCTGGATTGTCGGCCTAGTGTCCACGACAAGTTACTTGCTCCTAATAAATGGAGCCCCAGCCAAACCTTTCTGGCCCACAAGAGGCATCAGACAAGGAGACCCGCTTTTCCCCTTCCTATTCATTCTGATGATGGAAGGTCTCAGTCGGAGCATAAAAAGTGAAACAACAACAAGATAAATAACATGCATCAAACCTTTCGAAAACTACCCTACTTCCACACACCAATAGTTCGTGGATGACACCTTACTCCATGGCACACCCACGGTCAAGGAAGCAAAATCCTATAAAAGAATCGTAGAAGAGTTTGGGGAAGCCTTGGGAGCCGAGATCAACCACTCCAAATCTATGATCTATTTCTTCAACACCAACCCTGCAATCCAAAGAAACCTGGCCAATATCCTAGGTTTTGAACGCAAAACACTCCCAACCAAGTACTTGGGCATCCCCTTGACAGATCGAGCATAAAAATTGTCAACATGGGAGGGAGTGATCAACAAGTTACAGGAGAGGGTGAAAAACTGGACATACAGATCCCTCAACCTAGCAGGGAGACTCATATTGACCAAGTTGGTTCTGCAAGCAATTCCAACCTATATGATGTCTGTTTTTCCAACCCCCAAGGGGATACTACAAAAAATAAGAATCATCCAAAGGGACTTCCTATGGCGAGGAGAGGAAACAAATAAAAAATGGGCCCTCTTGGCCTAGGATAAGGTCTACAAACCAAAAGTCAAAGAAGGCCTGGGGCTACAAGACGCACAAGTAACCAATGACACCTACGAGGTGAAACTCTGGTGGCGATGGGTCAAAAAAACTTATACACCATGGGTAAACCTCTAGAAGGCCAAGTATGCCCCAGAAACAAACGACCAAGACCGAATCTACTTTAGGGGTACCAGGGAGGGATCAACCATCTAGAATCTAGTTTGTCACAACAAAACCTGGATCCAGACACACAGCTTTTGGGAATTGAGAAATGGAAAAACGACCAAATTTTGGGAGGATGCTTGGCAACAAGAACCCAGAATGGAAAATCCGAACAGGGAGGAACTCCAGCAGGACATGACCATGCAAGACAAAACTAGAGTCTACCACTACTGGAAACAAGAAATAGATTGCAATAGAAGGATAATATGGGACAATCTCAGTTCGCAAAATAGAGACCGGACCACAACAAGCGTGAAAGAGGTGGAGAAGGAACTAGGGAAAAGGAAAATTGCAGTCTCGGAAGAAGAGGACCAACTCAAATGGGGAAAAAAAATGGCGGGGAATTCAACTTGAAAGAAGTCTGACACTACATCGCGGACCAGGACCAAGAAGATCCAACGCAACATTGGGATAAGCTTTGGAACAACCCCCAATGGCCAAAAATTAAAATTTTCAAATGGTTAGTACTTCACAACCAAATTCTAACTTGGAAAAACCTAGGAAATGGGGATTCATTGGCCAATCACAATGCCACCTCTGTCAAGCTAAGGAAGAAACAATGAATCATCTCCTCAATGAATGAAACTACACAACAAAGATCTGGGACTGGGTGGTAGGTATCTTTCGACAGTCCAATAGGATCCGAGGTAACATCTGGGCAACCATCAATATCTGGAATGAGAATTACAGCGAAAATGAAGAGGTGAACCTCTGTTGGACTCTCATTCCGAGGATGATCATATGGGCAATATGGAAAGAAAGGAACCAACACATCTTCAAGAATGAAATCCGGCCAGAAGGGAAACTCAAGGAAACAATAATCTCCTTGATAAGAGAAACGGTGCAGAGCCACAACTCCCAGATGGGAAGAGCGCAACTCATCGGCCAAGACTCCCAAATCCTAGAAGATTTTCACCTGAAAGATGGGTGCAACCGCACTCAATTAAGGTGGCTACCGCAACTCCAAATAGGTGAGCACAACCGGAATCCCCCTTCAGCAGGGTCCCTCAAACTGAATTTCGGCGGGGCATCAAAAGGAAACCCAGGAATGACAGGAATGGGAGGGGTAATCAGGGATAGTGATAGAAACATAATCCGACTATACGCTGGAAGTCTGGGAAACTCAACCAACAACGTTGCGGAATTCAAATCCCTGGAGGCTGGTCTCTATATTATAAGCCGCGAAAGGATGATAAACACCATCGTGGAAGGTGACTCCACGCTGGTTATCAACATAGTGAAGAGACTCCAAAATGGCACCAGAGCGGGAAAAATTCAGAGGCACTCGTGCTTAGCGCACTCCCTGCAAAAAATCTAGGAGCATATGTAGATGATGAACACAGTGGAGTTGCGCTGGGTACGCAGGTCAGCAAATGGACTGGCGGACAGAATTGCTAATGAGGGGGTTAGCAAGGTAGGACCAGAAATAGACACTACCTGGAGCAACATCCCGAATGATCAGTTCAGAACAGACTGCATCCAACTAGCGACAAAATACCGTGACGACAGCCTAAGTACGGATGACCACACCGAGGAGGGAGGCGCAGGGCTAACTGACGGGCACAAAGAATCCAGGTAGAATCCGATTGGCCATCACTCGACCACAAGTTACAATGCAGACTAAGACCACACAGTAGATGGCGGTACAGAACCAAGGTCCTGTCAATAGGAAGAAGTACAAGGGTAGTTCGTGGGAAAGCAAAGAAGGTAATCAATAGGGCGCAAATGACGAAAGGCAAAAGGTGTTACCATGGACAAGTATGGATACACCTCACCCAAGAACAGGTACAGGGAGTAGCACAGTTGGGTGCACAATGTGTAGGGGCAAGGGTTGGCGCAGGGGTTACGACTGGGTCATCATGAACACACATACTGAGATGGGTAAAAAGGATGGGAAGGTACACATCGACGGGCAGACCATGATTTCTAGGACAAGCCCACAACTGGGGAAATCCCATAAGATAAGAAGCACCAGGAATATATACAGACAGGAAAAGAGCAATTGTAGGAGCTATCAAAAAAGCCAGGGATGTGTAGATAGGAACAGGAGGAGAATCAAAGGAAAAAATGACCACAAACTAGCCGAGATGGTACGTATGAAGAAAAATAATAGTAAGAAAAGCCCCCAGGGGAAAGAACCTCCAACAAGCTCCCGGAGGATTATAAGGATGGAGCAAGAAACCAGATAAGCCAAGGGAACCTTTCATATGCTGGTCGAACCAAAGGGAAAGGTGATAATCACTAGGTGGGAGAAAGAAATCAATACTAAACGCAAGGGTAAAGCTTGGAAGGAATTGATTCAGGAAGTAGACTGGATAAGGAACCCAGGGGCCACACAGCCTAGAGTAACCCTCTACCACAAAAAGGTGGAGGAGGTGTGGTGAACAAAGATGTTAATAGGCAAGGTGAGCTCTAAAAGGAAAGATGCCAGTCGAAAGGATAATAGGGACCAAAAAAAAATGCTTACAGAGATCTTGAGTCGCCTCAACAACCTGGAGGCCATTACAAATCAGTTAGCTGAGGACCAGAGGGACCAAAAGGAGAAGATGGAGCAAATGGCATCCCAATTCCACCTATACTTGCACTACGCCCATCACATGGACATCATGCCAGTGTACCAGAATGGAGCCCCAACCTGTATCAAAAAGACTCGTATGGTGGTCCAGAGGGATGAGAACAAGGATAGGAAGGATGAAGGAAAAAAAAAATCTCATCATCCTGGACTAGCATCGGTTTAGCCATTGGTCAGCCTAATGTTGCTCAGCATAGGGTCAGCCTCCTTTTATATGTTGTGTCTTTTTACATATATGCTTTTTGTTTAATTTTCAAAACTGGATATGGTAGGAATGGGTCGGTTTCCCAAGGTGGTGGCCCAGCCATACCCCTCTGCTATCTTAGAAAGCGCAACTCCAGAACCCCTGTTTTGGTTTCTATTTTGGAAGACCAGGGAGTCCCCCCTCTCTCTGTATCATAATCTCTTTTAGTAATACAAGAATTTATACTCACTTACACAAAAAAAAACAATAAACTCATAAAGTGAAACTCCTAAGTTCTGACAGGTATTACTGATGACTTTCACATACTAGACACCAAGCCAATGTGAAAGTACCTATCCGATGATAAATACATCAACACTTAGTATTAGCGAGGAAGGTACTTATACCACCTAGAGGTGACTCTCTCTTCACTACCAAATCCACTACCATGACTACTCTCCAATCCACCTAATCGATTGGTCCCTATGAACATAAAGCTATCCCTGCCATCTTGCTCGAACCCTTGTTTGTAGACTTGCTACCTTTGAACATACTCCTATAATCCTCCCACTCCTAAGTATCCTTCATGGTTATCTCGTACCATGACTCCTTCTTGACAAACTTAGAAGGTTTCTCCTTCCCTTTTGAACCTGTTGACTCCCTCTTAGATGCTCAACCTTTGGAGTTATTGTTTCTTTCCATTGCTCACATAGGATGACCCTTTAGCCTATACAAGTTGCTCTCTCTAACTTCAAGAACATAATTTTTTTATGATCTATATCTTATGGGCTTAATCAACGCTTGTCCATCCTGGAATAGTACATCAAATCCCTTCTTTTCAATCATTGAGGTTGAGAGAACACTTCTCCTGAGTTATGGAACCCATAGAACATTCATCACTCTCAACATGCCTCTTGAATCCATGTAGAATGGAATTGTCCTAGATCCATTTATTACATACTTGGTCCCCACACCAAGTTCCACATAAACATTTGAGTCTTACTCTGTGAAGCTCTCGAAAAACTCATGTGATCCTGTCATATGACATGTGGCTCCACTATCTAGTAGCCATGCACCGATTGATATGGTGCCTGAGGAAAGATGGGAAACAAGTAAGAATTCATTCTCAAACTTCTTGGAAAACTCATCCACTTGAGCCTTTGCTGACGCAACTACCCCTGGATGCATCCTGTTTCCACCCTTCTTATTGTTTGGACATTAACCTGCATAATGACCAAACTTGTGACATGCAAAGCACTTGACTTTTCTTATGTCTGTCTTCTTGCCATTATGAGAGGTCGAATATCCACTGACAATATTCTTGAACTTGCCCTTTTTTGCCTAGTTGGAAAGAACAATGTTCACATCGTCAATCTTTTGTCGACCTCCATTCAGTTCTTCATCTCGAAGTTATTCCTGAATGAATTCATCCCACAACCTCGTTCAATCAGGGAAATTCTCACGTGCCATGATTCCTTCGATGAACGATGTCCACTCCTTCATGAAGCCTTTGAGTGTCATCCTCACCAAATCTGAATCATCCATTGCTCCCCGATTGCAGCTAGTTCACCTTGAACCTGTCAGATCCAGGTGAGATAGGTTTTCACCATGTCTGATCCTGTCATCTTTGTTTCTCTAAGATTCTCTCTCAACACCATTTTGTGCTTCTCATTTTTAATCTAAAATAAACCCTTCATAGCCTCCCACATGTCCTTGGAAGTGCTCTTTCTAGAAAAATAAGGGATCAAATGATCCTTTACTCCATCTAGAATTATGTTCCTAGCTTTCACATCCTTCTAATTATGGATGACCAGTTGAGACGGATCTGTTGGAGGAGTGATCTGGGTATCAAGAAATTCTCAAATCTCGTTCTCCATCAACACTGATATGATTCTCTCCTTCCAAGGACTATAATTGGAAACCCCATCCAACCTATCATCAAATGGAAAACTTGTTGCATCCATCTCTACAACCTGCTGTAAAAATCAAATTTTGTTGTCTGGACTTGTTGCTCGAACCTACCCGAGGCTACCTAGATCTCAACCCGCTGCTCGGATTTCTACCCACTACTTGGAGCTACCCAAATATCTATCCATTTCTCAGGGATACCCATATTTCTTCCCACTTCCCATAACTCTGCTCGCTGCCCAGGGTTTCCCGAATTTGTTTTTGCTTCCTAGGGCTGCCCAAAACTTTGCCTGTTTCCTGAATCTCTACCCTATCCTAGTGGTCCCTGCTAAGCGACTATTGTGTTGGTTGTATCTACAACAATTGATCCTATTGGCGATTGTCCCGCTAAGTGCTCCCTTTTCCTGCACAGCCTCCTTCATACCCCTGACAACTCCCTTTGTATGCTCAGCCCACGACCTTGACTAGCGGATCTGTCTTCAACCATCTCCTGTCCTCCTTACTCTTTCAACCAACTTATCCACTATAGGGTGGATCCTACCAACTATCCCTCAACCTCCATGTGACTGCATCCATCACCCCCTATGCCAATGTCCACGTCTATCAGTTGCTAGCAACTATTTCCTTTCTTCGCATGAACCTTCAACACATGCTACCTTGGTGACTATCCTAGCTAGATATCCACACTGTCCTCCCAGCACACGTCATGTCCTATCCAACGTATCCTCTACCACCTTGTGCAACACCTATGAATCTCTAACCCTGCAATAGTCATTCGTTTTTTCTTCACAAGGCCCGTCAGTTGTAACTCCTGATGGTACCCGTAGCCATTTCTCTGACAGACATTGTCTCACCCCTGCAGCCCGTTGTCACACTATCGAATTCTCTCTAGTGGATCGATCATAATCCTATCGTGAATCTTCTCTACAATAACGATCTCAACAATACACTCATTTATATGTTGTATGACCCGTACGACTGTTGTATGGTGGTTGTACAACTCTCTATTTTTATTTCTTTATCCCTACAGATCCTGCGGAAAAAAATTAAAAAATTGCACTGCAAATAAATCACGATCTTGGAAAATATGGTTTCCTTCAAAACCTCAAAGTCTCGACTCTAATACCATGTTAGTTTCCTTAAGCCAATACCTGGCAGTTTATTCCAAATAAAATCACTCTATTTAATAAATACACAATTGAGTCATTTAACGAATTATAGCGAAAGAAAATAAAATGGAAACCAAACACATTGCACACAAGATATCTGGGTAAATTACCCCTGGAAAAAAGCCCCCAAGGGAAAACCACTTTTGAGTTGATTTTATTAAATAAAATCTTGGTCTCGCGTCATGGAATAATGGCCCAACTAAGGAAAATACAATAACAACAAATAGCCTAGCCTACCTAGTTGCTATCTCTCTTGCTGCCCCTTTGCTCCTTTCCTCTGACCTTGCCCACTCACACCTAGATGAAATGTCCCCTTCACCCAATCAATGAGATCTCCTCACTCTGTGTGTGTCTCATCCTCTCACTTAGCCTTCCTTTTATAATGTTGAGTTAACCCTATATATCTAAATTGATCAAGCGTTGAGATTAAATATCACCTTTACTTTAGATCTAAGGGATATGATTGAATTAATTCACTTAAGTTATTGATGCCAAAAACTTAGGCATTTAACTTAATTAAACTCACATTAATTCTAAAAGGTCATTCAATTTAATAATTAACTCATAAAGTGAAACTCCTAAGTTCTGAGAGGTATTAGTGACGACTTCCACATGCTAGACACCAAGACAATGTAGAAGTACATGTACGATGCTAAATACATGTACTTCTATAAGGACACTCAGGATCCTTTTTTGGAATTGTCATGGCTTTCCATGGTGCAAAGGTCCTATGATAAGTTGGATCCCGAGTGATATTGATATTATATGTCTAGTTGAAACTTGGGAGCATAAGGAGTCTAAGGTCCCTAACATAGAAGGATTTGTCTTGTGGTCGGCATGGAACAAAAAATCCCACCGTAGAGGGATAGGAGGCATATCTTGTTATATTAGAAAGAACATTTCTCCTCACTTTCAACTTCATAATATTGACCCTCTCAATCAATACATTTGGATGGAAATTTCAAACACCAATGCTAAGAAGATGTATGTAGAAATTTGCAATTTTGCACCTATTAAGTCTATTTTTTATAAGAAAAAAAAATCTAGATAACAATTGTACCTATAATAATTTAGAACAAGATATTTATAGTTTGAAAAATGAAGGTAATATCCTCCTGCTAGGAGACTTAAATGATAAGACTGCAACTAAACAAGATACTCTTTTAAGTAATGACTCCAACCATAATCGTTTATGGCTAGATGAGGACCTTGTTTTATCTAATAGCTACAAAAGAAGCTCTGAAGACCTAATTGAGAATTTGTTTGGTACTGAGTTGGTCAATCTCTGCAACTCTCAAGACCTAATAATTTGCAATGGAGTAATGAAGTGGCCAAAATCCAACCAAATGACTTGTATTTATCGGCTAGGTAGTAGTTTTGTAGATTATGTGATATATGATATCCCCGTTTCCAACCAAATAGAAACTTTTGACCTTTTAAATGACCATGAGCTTGACTCTAATCATAAACCTTTAACCCTAACTCTAAAATTTTCCATGCATAGGAGCGCCATTGAAGAGAATTATGATAATCAAAGGAATTTGCGCTTTGACAAAAGTAAAGTTGACATTTTCTTAAAGGATTTAAATAGTAAATTAAATCTCCCTACTTATAAGGACAACATTGAATAACTCTATCATAATTCTACAACTACCCTTTCCACTTATATTAACAAGTTTTCTTTCGAGGTATCCTATAAAAAGGATAATAGAACGACCAACCCTTGGTATGATAAAGAATGTAAACTTTCTAGGAAAGCCATTAGGGATGCTTCTAATGAGTCCTTAAAACTCGATAAGATAAATATGTGCAAAGCCCTAATTCAAAGGGAAAAAAGGTACTATATCAATAAAAGGTAAGAGCAACTTTCACAACTATATAAGATGGATCCTAAGAAGTTCTGGAGCCAAATTCTAAAATGCAATACTAAAGAAAATAATAGGATTCCCTTAAGGGACTGGAATTCCTACCTTAAAAGTATTTACGAGTTCCCTAATTCCATGGACACCATTCCTATTGTCCCTACAAAGGAAGAAGTTTTTTCTTTAGATGACATAGAGTTCGGGGTTAAGCGACTTGCAAATGGGAAAGCTAAGGACATTGAAGGCTACCAAGCTTAAATTTTTAAAATCGGAGGGCCAATCCTTATCCCTCACATACACAAGCTCTTCAATTTAGCAATCAAGCAGGGCTTCCCTAAACCCTAGACACAAAGCCTCATTGTTCCTATTTTTAAAAATGGGGATAGAAACATTCCCTCTA
>ML778226.1:596133-627687 GCA_009831015.1 Picea engelmannii
AAAAGGATTATTGGGGGATGGAAAGCTTATTATGGGCTTGAAAACAATTGTAAATCAGCTGATCTTTGGAGTTGGGATAAGAAGAAACTCCTCTTTGAGACTCTTGTTACACATGTTATTCTTTATGGATGTGAAGTCTGGGGTTGTAGTATCTCTCGTGAATCTTGGAGAAAGATAGAGAAAATACAAAAGAATTTTATAACCTATAATCTCAAAATTAAAGAAAATACACCCTATCCCATCCTCCTCTTACAAACAAGCCTCTCCCCCATTGAGAGCATGGCTATGACTAGATGCCTAATGTACAAGAACACGTTAAACAACATGGAAGACAAGAGGATTCCTAAAATTGCTTCAAAATCAAGTCATAACCACCATCGACTCAAGCGAGGATGGCATAAAGATGCCTGATCTTGGCTAAACTTTTGGGGAATCATGGAAGACACAATTTTGCAGAATAAAGATACTATTAAAAAAACGTCAAATCAAAATTTAAGGAGAAAATGTGGTGTGATAAAGAGTTAGAGGAAAAAAGAAAATTAAGGTATTATAAGGATGTAATCAACCCTAATCTAGAAGATCAAAATTATCTATTTGTTTTTCCAAGTGTAAAGAAAAAAATAAGCATTTCTAAGATAAGAACAAATTCTCATGAACTCCATAGTGAAACTGGGTGTTGGTCAATTCCTAAAATGCCATGGGATGAAAGAGTATGTCACCTTTGTGACACTAATAAGGTTCACGATGAAAAACACTTTCTCTTAGATTGTCCAACCTATACCCATATTAGATCTCATTTTCAAAATATTTGTCACACTACCAACCTTCCTAACCTCTTAACTCAAAAAAAGTATGGTGATTTTGGAAAGTTTCTCTTAATGATTTTTTAGCACAACCTGTAGGTGGTATAAGTACCTTCCTTGCTAATACTAAGTGTTGATGTATTTAGCATCGGATAGGTACTTCCACATTGGCTTGGTGTCTAGCATGCGGAAGGCGTCACTAATACCTGTCAGAACTTAGGAGTTTCACTTTATGAGTTAATTGTTAAAGTGAATGACCTTTTAGAATTAATGTGAGTTTAATTAAGTTAAATGCTAAGATTTTGGCATTAGTAACTTAAGTGAGTTAATTAAATCCTATCCATTAGATCTAAAGTGAAGGTGATCACTTTAGAGATCTAGAGTTAACTCAATGTTATAAAAGGAAACTTAAGTGGGAGGATGAGGCACACACATAGTGAGGAGATCTCATTGATTGAGTGAAGAGGACATTTCATCCAAGTGTGAGTGGGCAGGGAAAGGAGAAAAGGGGAAGCAAGTAGGCTAGGCTATTTGATGTTATTGTATTTTCATGGGCCATTATCCCATGGCTAGAGCCCAAGATTTTATTCAATAAAATCAACTTAGAAGTGGTTTTTTCAGGGGTTATTTACCATGTGCAATGTGTTTGATTTCCGTTTTATTTTCTTCAACTATAATTAGTTAAATAACTCAGTTGTTCATTTATTAAGTTAAAAAAACTAACACTGCTAAGATATTAAATCACTATCAACACCAATAATCATTTAATATTATTAGTTATATAAATGTCTATCTAATACTTTATCCTTTTATTGGTTTTAACCTTAAAGTTTTAGTATATTGTTAATTTTAAGCATTTTTTACTCTTTTGTTAAATTTTAACTTTGTTTAAAATCTTTAAAATTTCAGTAAACATAAATGACTTTCTAATCAATAAACCATAAAATTGATGCATGATGGGGTCACATTTTCACCCATACATTTTTTTGAATTCATATCCTATCATCATGCCATGGAGTTTGGTTAGATTCTTCATGAGTAAGATCTACATCCAACCCCACTAGATGTTTATATCCGAAATAAAAATGGAAAAGAAGAGCTATCCGAAATAAAAATGATAAAAATAAGAGCATACCATAGAGTTCAATTCAGCGGTGGCTGTAAGTTGAAACCCTCGACCGATTTTGAAAGTAAGCCGAGGGAAACTATTACCACCGATATAAAATAAACTACAACAACTAAGATCTTCGTTGAGAAATTCTTAGATAAAGTACACTTATTATTCATTTTTTCAGAAAATTTGAGCAGATCACTGACAACCACAGTTAGAACAGTATCAATTATTTCTTTGGCTCTTAGATAAGGTAAACTTGATGCAACCGCCTTAATTGCTTGCGAATGAGTCGCCTTAATCATGGAAATTGCTAGATCGAGATCGCTCAAAATAATTTCTTTCTCAGTGTTAATCCCTTCTGGTGTTTCCAACTACAAAGAAGATTTTCGAAGTTTGAGAAGGGAAAACATTAAATTTCATTTCTTTGTTCCTGATTAATTCACAAGAAAGATGTCAATGGGTTTTCATTCCTTTACATCAGCAGAGACCGCTTTCTCGCTACCGATGTGGAAAAATGGAGGTTCATACTCAAATTGCATGATTACTGTTTCCCAATCATGTTTGCTTTGGCTCATGTTGACATTCTGATTTTCGTAGGTTACCAGGATCTTTACCGGTGCTACCACAGAAGAGCATGAAGTGAGACGACGAGTATTTTGAGATACCTGTGAGGTGAGCTTCGCCTTTAAGCTATGCAAGTCAGACTTGACCGCAACGTTTCTGGATCTAGATTCTAATCCTCACTGGGGTTTCGCCTAGGAGGAGATTAACCAGATCATGAAGGGGCATTTTGTGAACTAAACTCCTTGAGGATCAATCACATGCGAAGATTGACATGGAGGCCTGTGTGGAGCATAACATCCTGCATAACATCTCATCTTCCCGATCAATTTCACGTCTTCCAGGTCTTCAGCTGATATGATTTTGACCTCTAACCTATCTCGGGGGTATTCATGAAGCGCGGGGCTTTAAAAATCAAAATTCAAAATTCTCTGGGTATTCATGAAGCGTGGGGATTCAAGATTCAAATGTAAGGTACTGCATTTGGGGACCGTTTGTTGTACTGCGACGAGTCTGACGTTAGAGCTGGCATACCATGGCAAGCGTATTGAAACAAGGGAGGAGGGGGGATGGGGCGCTGGGTGACGGAGAGGCAGAACTGGGCGCTGGGTGGCAGAGGGTATGACGGTTGGGCATTCTACCTTTTGTTGTCGGGTGCCCGAGAAGTCCCATCGGGCTCCAAAAGGTAGCATAGTTAGCTTACTCCTTATTTTATTAGTGTATTAACGTGTTAATATATTAACTAATTAATACATTACAATATTAATGTATCACTTAATACGCTACATTGTACACTAATGTAAATTAATACTTTAATTTATACATTATGTTAATATAATAATGTATTACTACTTTATTAATGTTTTAATTTATTGATGGTTTAGTAATGTACTAATTAATGATGTATTAATGTATTAATACATTGGGATAATAAATAATTTATTAATACTTCATTTTATACCTTACATTAATGTAATAATTAATTATTACATTAATATTTTAATTATTACATAAATGTTTTAATTAATACATTACTACTATAAATTAATTAATACATTAATTTGTTGATATTATGGTAGTTGCGGGAGGTATTAGCCTCCACTGTAACCTTTGACACGACTAGAATATTCCGGGAAGCTAGAGAAACCCTAAACGGTTGGATACAAACCCTAGAAGACAAGTCGACTCAAGAGAAAATGTAATATTAAGTTATTAGCCTCCAAGAGTAGAAGTTGGCCCATTTAGGTCACTTGGAGGACTATAAATAAGAGGGCGCTAGAGCTCATTTGACACACTCTCTCTCACAACTGCATAAGACCACTTGTGCACAAGTTTGGAGAGGAGTTGTATTTGCAGCTGCTACAGTTGGCAAATTTTTGGTTTTGGCTTGGACTTTCTCTTGGTTATGGTTTGGACTTTCTGCTTGGTACGCTAGGTGTGGAGAGAGGTACGCTACCTTGGTTGGCTATTGGGCCTAGGGTTTGCTTCTAGAATTATTCTCTCTATCAAGGTTAAGGTGCTCGGGGGTGGCTTCAACCTATGGTTGGGTGACAATATTGCTATATTGTCTATGGTGAAACGAGCACACTTACTTTTCTAACAGGTTATGGGCCCACACTATCTTCGAACAGTTTAACCGTTGGAAGATAGATTGGGAGAATTTTCTCAGTTACAGTTGCAGTTGCAGTCAAAGTTTTGTTGTGGCAATGAAACCCTAACCCTCTTGTTAAGGAACCTTAAGTGAAGAGATTGACCTAATTTCTGGATATCCTAGTGCGCCCTAGCCTAGTGCACCTTCTGGTACTCTCAACAAGACAAGACGTCAAGTTTGAGTTTTTGGTCAAAGTCAAAGGCTGATCAAGTCAAAGTTAAAGGTTGACCAAGTCAAAGCAGTAATGACTTACTCTATGAAGAGAGAAAACACATTAGAAGGGGCTTCTAACTTCAGAGCATGGAAGACAAGGATTGACCTCATCTTTGCCAAGAATAAAGTGTTGGATCTCGTGAAAGACAAGATCATGGAACCACAGTTTGAAGCGGGAAAAAAGAAGGAACCTCATAACATTGCAGTTATGGAGAAGTTCAAGGACAATGACATCAATGCTATGCCTATCATAGTGGACTCTGTAAAACACCACTTGATACCCTACATATCTCATCTTGACTCATGTAAGAAGATGTACGATGCCCTAACTAATCTCTTCTCAGTCAGAAACATTTGACAAGTAATGAGTCTGAAGAATGAGCTTTGTGACATGAAAATGAATGTTGATGATAGCATAACATCATACTTTGTAAGAATATCTCAATTAAGAGATCAATTACAAGCTATTGACGAAATCATTTCAGAAAAGGAATTGGTAAATATATTACTTAATGGCCTTCCCAAGACATGGGATGCATTTGCCGCAAGCATGAACACAAGAAATGAGTATCCCACATTTGAAGAACTTTGGACTTGCTGCACACAAGAAGAATCAAGGATTAACGCAAAAGAGAAATCCCAAAATAAATATGATGATCAAGCCTTCACAACAAAGTTCAAGAATTTCAGGAATAAGAAGAAGTTTGGCTCAAGGAAGAAACCAAATCAAGAAAAGGATATGTCAAAGATACGATGCTTCAATTGTCGAAAATATGGTCCCTACAGGAACCATTGTCCCGAGTTAAAGAAAAGGAAGGAAACAGACGAATCAACAGTTGATGAAGAAAGGGAACCCTCAAAGAAATCCAAGCAGGATAAACCAAACTTCTTCTTCTAGTCAAGGTAACAATATTCTTCATAGTTCTTATACATACCATGTTTACATAGTTCCTGTACATATCATGTATATCTATTTCTTAAAATATAAGATGGTCAGTGAAACAATACCTATGGAAGAATAACAAGATAAGGATTGCTATCACGATAGCTACAAGTCAAGCAATACACATGAAAAATATGAAGTACATTGACAATCTTTGGTATCAATTCCTGTGGAAGCTATTATAGAAAAAGACTTGTGACACCTTGTAGAAGGCAATAAGGATACAGACAGAAGCATGGACTCTCTTAGATGGAGGGAGTTGATTACATAATTCCAAAAGAAGAGCATGAATTCATGCATGAAGCGAGGATTAGGAGGGAGCTAATCCTAAATGATATGATCCATTGAAGAATCCGTAAATATTATAAAGTATCTTTCCATGTTCCCCATTGAAAGTAACAACCATGATAAACAACACATGTTCGGTTTGACTCTATAAGAAGTCTTCTTTGAAAAGAAGCCTTAAGTATCTTTGGTTGTCCATCCACATCCATGTTCCTATGATGAAAGGAAGAAGTTGGAATCTTTAGGAAGAAAGGGGCATGGAATCTATAGAAGACTCCATGTACCCAAAATCCAAGGAGGAACATGAGGAAGAACATGAAGATTCCAAGAAAGAAAGAAAAGCTAGAACAACCAATTATTATACCAAGAATCATAAGACTACCAGCTTGGTTTGAACCCACTAGAAGCAATCAAGTAGAATAAATGGAAGTTGTGATGAAGAACAATGTATGTAAGAAAATGTGAAAAAGACTTATGAATGGAAGCTTTGCGAGATTCAGAACTAGAGATTCTTCTAGAAGGAGGGAAAAGACCATGACGACAACTTGTTCCAGTAAACTAGATATACATCTTGCAGTATCCATGGATTGAAATTTGCATGTAAAACACTGTTCATCCCAATAAAACAAATTGAGAAAGAAGCTTATACCAAAAAGAGACCCATGTATACAAATGGAAGAAGACTTTGTATGGATTCAAGCAACTGGATGCAGAGTATCTCATACACATCAAAAGCGTGGTGAAAACTTCCTATGACAGAAGCTGTGATAATTGGATATGTTTCAGTTTGAGCTTTGCCACACTGTCATGGGATAGCAGGTGACAGAAGTAGGTTGCACTCAACACTACAAAAGCAGAGTATATTGCAACTTGTGATGCTTGTACAAAAGCAATGTGGCTCCATAAGTTGGTTTCTGGACTGTCTGATCAGCTGCTAAATTTGACCATGATATATTAGAGCTATGTGAATCCTTCAGAGAAACCGGTGTTCCATGACAGGCCGAAGTACATTGAGATCAAGCATTATATTCTCCGTGATAAAGTCCAGAAGAGAGAAGTGGTTCTCAAGTATATCTCCACAGATGAACATATAGCAGATATTTTGGTAAAGTCTTTGTCCAAGATGAAAAGTTTGCAGACAAGCTGGGGCTCGTGAAGACGACTTCCTTATGAGGAAGTGATTTCTCCTAGGTTGGGAGGGAGCACTGATATGTTATTGATTTATGGACAATCATTTTCCAGTTCGAAAAATGGTCCAGTTCCTTTCCAATTCAGAAAATGGTCTAGTTCCTTTCTAGTTCGGAAAGTGGTTCGAGATTTTTGATGGACATGCATTTTCCAGTTCGGAAAATGGTCCAGATCGAATAGTCATTTTCGTAATGAAAATGGTTTGATAGATTGTTGATGTACCATAAACAACGATTCCCCTTATGGCTAGTGTGGGAGAATGGTTTAGGACAATCATTCTTCTTGGCAGTCACTTTGAGTAGTGGTAAAGTAGAATGGTATGTCTCGCTGGATAGTCATTCTTTCGAAGTTCACAGTTGTGAGCAATTTTGAAGAATGGTCCATTTTGGAGGTTGGTGCAGGACAATCATTTCCATAGGAAATGGTCAGGACAATCATTCAGTAGGGCAGACTCATTCTCTCTAGGTTGTTCTGTGATTAGTGTCAGAGGAATGACCCAGTTAGGTGAATGGTCCAAGTTCAATAATCATGGACAATTATTCTTCTATGCTTGGAAAGAATAGTCCAAATAGCCCATGGCTGATGTTTTTACTCTCCGAGGGCAAATGCTCTTCCATATATCACATATGTGAGTGGAAGAATGGCAGATGACTCTGTTTGTATCATGATATTGTTATGCAGATTGATATCAAATGATATGATTGTTGTGGAGACTGTATGTCTATGGATAGTAGTTGTATGCCATTGTGGTGGATGTGTTCCACTGGTTGTGACTATGTGTCACTGATTAGTAGTCGTGTGCTACTTGGTGTGGTTGTGTACAACTAGATAGTAGTTGTGTACTACTATGGATACACACAGTTGTATTCTATTGAATGGCATTGTTCTGATTGCCATGAAGACTATCACTAGTGTTTGAGATGATTACCAGCCAGATGGATAGTCAGTGTGTTGATGGACATACATTTTCCCTGTGGAAAATGGTCCAGGACAATCATTCTTCTAGGATATATGTCTAGATTAGAAGAATAGTCCTCGTACCCATGGCATGGCTTGGAACATTTATTCTTCTAGGACATGTGTCCGGATTAGAAGAATGGTTCTTGTATCACTCTATGGAGTGAGTGACCTATTCAACATCATACTCAATTACCCAGATGGAGTATGGCTTCGAGAGATGATGCAATCAATGCTATCAAATGATACTGATAGTGCTGATGATGCTCATGATTTGATCATGAGATAGCCTGTGTGGCTATGATGATGTTATCAATTGAATGGCCTGTTTTTGCTCAAGACCATTGCCTTTAATACCTCCCAAGCTAGGAGGGAGTGTTGATATTATGGTCGCTGCGGGAGGTATTAACCTCCATGTGTAACCTTTGAGAAGACTAGAATATTTTGGGAAGCTAGAGAAACCCTAAACGGTTAGATATGAACCCTAGAAGACAAGTTGGCTCAAGAGAAAATGTAATATTAAGTTATTAGCCTGCAAGAGTAGAAGTCGGTCCACTTAGGTCACTTGGAGGACTATAAATAAGAGGGTGCTAGAGCTCATTTGACACACTCTCTCTCACAACTGCCTAAGACCAGTTGTGCGGAAGTTTGGAGAGGAGTTGCAGCTGCAACTGCTGCAACTGGCAAATTTTTGGTTTTAGCTTGGACTCTCTCTTGGCTACGGTTTGGACTTTCTGCTTGGTATGCTAGCTCTCGAGAGAGGTACACTACCTTGGTTGGCTATTGGGTCTAGGGTTTGCTTCCATAATTATTCTCTATGTCAAGGTTAAGGTGCTCGGGGGTGGCTTTGGCCTATGGTTGGGTGACAATATTTCTATATTATCCATGGTGAAACGAGCACACTTACTTTTCTAACATAATTATGTGTTAATACATCAATGGTCTATATTTCATCTAACATGCCGATCATCAACTAGAAATAACCACATTTTAGTAAAAAATGATTAATATATGCCCATTTTCCATCCTTTAAAATTAATGACACCCACATATATCAACAACTTTTTACTTAAATATAATTGTTACTAATTTAGTATCACTTATATTTATTGTGTATACATTATTAAAAAAACACAAAAAAACTTTTCTTGTTATTCTCTTTTTTAAGTATCCTTCACATTCTATACATTTACATTCACCTAAATTTTCTCACATTTTTTTCAATACACCATAAATTAAAGATATGACATCTTCTTTAACCCAAACTATTCCTTATTATGTATCCCTTCCCAAGTTAAAATCAAAACCATTTCGATATGAAAACCAATGTCATCAATTTTCCAAACCTCTTTAATAAAACATTTTGTATTAGAAAAAATAAAATTTTAAAGGTATCACTTAAAAAAAACATTTTGAACGAGAAAAAATTAAAATTAAACATTTGTATTGTAGATGAGTCCTTAAATTAAAAAAAAGTCAAAAAGTCTTTAGAGGTCACCATGTTTTATTTTTACACCATGATGGAGCTGCACATGGAAATAGAGATACTACTAAACTGGTAATTTACCATGATCACTGAAACTTTTTCAGTTTCCGCACTTTGAGGTTCATTTAAGAAAAAACCACCTTCGAGGAAACCCTAACCCTCTGTCGTGATGCCCGCTCTCAGCTCCCTACAGCCCCCATTAAGTGATTCTCGCACCTAATATTGTCGCTTTTCCGACCAGCGCCCAGGTTTGAGCTACAGGATCACTCATCAATTCCGCTCGTCCCCTCCAGGTAAATTAACTATCCCTCTTTGTATTTTATTAATCCCCTTTCCATTTCAGAGAGGATGGTGTCCACTCAGTTGAAGATATGGAAACGATTGATCACCAACCAGCTCCCATTATCATGCTATCGCCCCTCAATCGCGATTTCTCTGCTTCCTTCTCTTCCATTTTATGCAAATTCCCACATAAAATTGGCGAATTTCTGTAACCAAATAGCAACACCATCCACGACTCCACCAGACAGGGGTATCGTCAGTGATTTTCTAATCAGCAAATGTGGTTTAACAGATAAAGCTATCACAAAAGCCTTTAGACATGATAAATACTTGCTTCGTGCAAAATCGACCCAGAATTTGGAAGAAGTTTTGGAGTTGTTAAATGGCTGTGGTTTGACCACCCCTGCCCAGGTTAGAAAGGTTGTCCTTTGTAACCCTAAGCTTCTCTTTCGTAGATCCGAAAGAAACGTAAAATCTAAGCTCAGCTTCCTCAGAACTTTCATAAAAGAAGAAGATATCTTCAAACTAGTTATTAATGATGCATCTATATTTAATTCCAGAGAGGAAAAGCTTAAATCTAGCACTTCCCTTTTGCTAAGTTTGGGCTTGGAGGGTAATGTATTATCATATTTAGTGGCGAGGCAACCCCGTCTGCTGAAGATGTCAGAGGAAAAAGTTATGGAAATATTTAAACAGGTCGAGAATCTCGGGTTTAAGAAGGGAACAAAATTGTTTGCACTTGCCGTGTCTGTGTTTTCAACACTTGGGAAAGAAACATTAGAACGAAAACTGCAGTGTTTGAGAAATTTAGGTTTATCGGAAAAACAAATTTCTGGATTGTCTAGGGCGAATCCGCAGATTCTGCAAATTTCAGAGGAAAAAATGAAGCGTATTGTAGATTTTGTAGTCAATTCTGTGGGACTTCCATTGGCTGATCTTGTGAAGTATCGAAAACTGTTTGATTACAGTTTGGATAAGAGGTTAATTCCTCGGTATAGAGTAATGGAGGCATTGAAGTCCATGCAAGTGCAAGAGTTAAAAAGAGAGAAGTCTTTACGAGAGGTTTTTTATTTGAAAGAAGAACAGTTTTTGGAGAAACATGTTATTAATAACCCTGAATCCTCAATTCTGCTGGATATTTACCATGATCGGAAAGATGGAAGGGTGACCATTAACAAGGAGACATGCAGTGAGTGTGCCTTAATCAAAGGGATTCACGGAAGTTCTGAGAGTTTGTCAGGACTTTTGACATGAATTTTCGTCTTCACTAATTTTCTTTCAGCCAGAGAACATGAAGGCTCTACCTTGTGACAGTTCTACGGTTTCCTTGGCACAAGAAAAGTCCAAAAAGAGTTCTTGTAATGTCAAAGTCATACACCTACCAGCAAGCATTTTTGAAAAGCAGTTTTAAACACAGGCACAATTTGACAGTATTGCTTCATTCTTTTCAATTATGGGTAAAACTCACCTTACTTTCTGTCCTCCATTGCCTTTAACTACATAATTAGACCTTTTATATCAGCACAAAGTCAGATAACGGATATTGTTTACCTTACTTTCTGTCCTCCATTGCCTTTAACTACATAATTAGACCTTTTATATCAGCACAAAGTCGGATAACGGATATTGTTTTGTCATTAACACAGCACATTCTGTTGTTGTCTGTCATGAACTTTGCATTCATATAGAATCTGGGCTGCCTCCAAAGGCATGCTTATCTTGTCAACACAGGCATCATCTTTGCAAACACAACCAATTTTGGATAACTCATATAAATGAAGAATTTTGTGAATAATTTGTTCTTAATATGTTCTGAGATTTTGTTCATAGTCTACTATGCCTGATTCATTTGTTTGATAGTCTCCCTACCCATATATGCATTTTGGATGGAAAACAGTGTTTTGATTCTCTAATTTCTTTTCATCTTTGTACACATCTCTCTATATGATATGGGCAGATAGTTAAATATCCAAATCAAGTAATTCGCATTATATTATATTTTAATATCGTTCAAATATCCTTGGGTTGATCTTTGTGCCTTGTAGGCTTGCGAGGGGTCAAAATGTGCAAGCTCTTTGTGACATGCAAACCTACAAGTTTCCTTGGCTGCATAGATGTAGTTATGGATGACCCCACACTACTGTTTTAGACTTCCTGTGATGCATCAACATAGCAAGGAATAAAATAAAAATGTAGTTTTGCACCATCGTAGTAGGCATCTCCGGTGATACTATTTTCTACAATTACATTTAAAATATTGCTTTAAACCACAAAACTACATGACAACTTATACCTGTGAACTTCTTACGGGCAAAGGCCACTCTTTGGGTTCTTTATTGCCTTGCGTTTCTGTCCAATGCGGGATAACTTTTCCACTTCCTTCAATGTCAAATCACTCTGAATATTGCGCATTCACTCCATCCATATATCATCCAATATTATCCAACCTTTCACGGTGTATCGCATTCAATATTTTTGTATTGAAAACAATGGAAATTGCCAGACTTCCTCTAGTTGAGAGCATTCGATTAGATCTTGCTCTTTCAAACAGGCAGAATTTTTTTCCAGGTTACAAAGCCTGAGAAAACCTCTGAGTACTTTCCTACATTTGGAGGATGGTACCCTGGGTAAACCCTAGAATCTTCAGGGCATAAGACTGGTTAACAACAAGGCTTGTAGCCATTACAATAATATACTCGGTAAGAGCTCAACACGTCATTTCTGGGAATTGAAGCTGACTGGGGAGGATAACAATCATTCCTCCCAACCACCCAAACTAAACCCAATTGATTTCCAAACAGCCAAACTTACCAAAACCTTCAAGGAGTTTTACCAAATGCTTGCATTCTAACGGGTTCAACATAAACTGTTAAGAGTTTGCTAAATACTTCAGTTAACCTTGACAAGTTCTTGCATCCGGACATTTTCCAACTTTTAAATCTCTCATTGCTGTCAGGGAATCAAAATCGTTAAGCAATTGCTGCAACTTCCACGCCTCTGACTGAAAAAGGAAGTTTGCCGAAATTTTGGGCAACCTTGACAAGCCCCTATATCGGGAATGTTGTCCTCTCAATGCTTACGGAGAATGAAAATTGTTTGAAAGTTGATGTCTCCAAACAAGGAAGTTATCCAAAATCTGGAATTGTTAATGATGAGTAAGATTTGGCATTTCCTTTACCAGGAAATGAGAGTGTTCTTGTTTAGTCCAACTGGATTTCTAGGGATAATTAATGTACATGTTTCTTAGCTTATGATGAAATTTGCAGCTGCTTAAGTGCACTTGGGAACATTTTGCAACACCATCCTCTGAACACATTGGAGGAAGCCATCAATGACCTCACCATCAAAATTAAATCCACAAGCATAAGCGAATACAAGGTTGAGGTAGAGCCCTGCTGCATGAATGGGATGATGGAGAGTGTTATTCCATTGCTCATCAATCACACCCCATATCTGAGCTCTCTTGGTGAGTCCTTCCTCTCCCTTGTCCTCATAGTACCGATAGATAGCTTCCTTGGCCCTATCCATGGCCTCATACAAGTAGCCCATTCTAGGCTTCTCACCATCAACCAATGGAAGAACCTTTACCAAAGGTTCACTAATGGTACATATTGCTTACTCCACTCCAGAATCTCTGGTCATGTCTCACAAGTTGGGCTATGGCTTGCCCATCTTGTTTGGTGCTATAGACACAAGCAACCCACTCATTAGAAAGAAACATTCTCTATAACTCCAACATACTATTGAGGAGCGATTGAAGAGAAATGAAGCTGGTGGTGAAACATGTGATCGCGGGATGCACCAACTCTTTGTTCCCTGTGAACTGTCTCATGAGTGAAAGAACAAATGTGTGATTATATATATATTTTGTCACACTCCAAGTTGAATCAATGATTTCCTTGATCCAAGGAAGTTTGCCCATGTCCTCTAGCATCAAATCAATGCAATGGGTGGCACAGGGACTCCAGTACAAGGATGGATACCTCTCCATAAGCATCCTCCCAACAATAACATAATTAACAACATTGTCTGTGATGACTTGGACAACATACTGTGGGCCTATCTCTCGGATAAAGCCATCCAACAACTCACATAATAATTGTGCATCTTTTGTATATGCACTTGCATCAACACTTTTGATAAACATTGTCCCCTTGGGACAATTAAACAAGAAGTTTAGAATTGATCTGTTCTTCCCATCACTCCACCCATCCAACATCACGATGCATCCGGTGGTTGTCCATGTTTCCCTGAGCTGAGCTAATCTTTCTGTGCAATCAACCTTTTCCAATTCTCCTAGAATGCCCTCGCTGCCCTTTTTCAGCTTCAGTGTGCCCTCGATCAACACTATCCAGGCTATTTCAGGGTTCGCCCNCCCCCCCCCCCCCCCCCCCCGCAGAAGGCCACTACGTGTTTGACCCTCCTTCAATCCCCTTGCGACAACCTCAAACAATAGATAAACCCTCGACCATTGCAGAAAAATCCAGCGGACCAACTCCTGGGCTCCTTAGCAGAGTACGATCTCCTTTCCAACACTTTTCCAGAGTTACTAACCTTCAAAGAACACCTTCAAAGAACAATCTGATTAGTGCAAGTATGAGAGGGTTGAGCTAGGGTGAGGCTAGCCCACCGAACCTCAGCAAGAACAGGGTTAAACAACCCTCTAAAGAGTGTGAGGCAACGCCTCCAAGTCAAGAACAGAAGTACCCTTCAACCAAATAGTCCTTCAAATGAGCCCCCCTTCTTATTTATAGTTGTCAGGCCCATGCACAATCTCTCTTGGTGAGAGATTGGCCGAGAATTGTTCCCTGGTGCACTCGACATTAGTTGCAGTGCTTTGAGACTTCCTGATTCGGCATGTTGATGAAGCCCCGGAAGGGAAGTGGGCAACCAAAGGACTTTTGAGAAGAGAAGAGGCACACTTCTTGGGATGGGGCATGCATGTGGGGAATGAGGGACTGTAGACTAGTTGTAGCAGTCGACAGCTTGGATTGAGCAATTCCACAGTTTGTTAGACCATAGATTGGCACTAAGAATCCTTTTACCTTGGTGGAGTTTGAGCCCCAACTCGAGGGTGATCTGTTGCTGAAAGATTATGAGCAACAACGTCTATGGCTGGGAGGAACTTCTGAGTCATGCACACAGTTGGTGACTTTTCATAAAAGATAAGTGTTCTTATGTGCTTGTCTGTTTATTGCGTGCTTATTCATTTGTATATGTTACAATCGATTACTAGCATACTGTTGTATATGAATAATGGTTGTTATTATATTAATGCTGTCTATTTTGTAAGTGTGATGTGAGTATTTATGATAGTATTCGTAAATGCTGAGTATGCTAGTTGATGAGTAACTTCTGTTAAGATAATCCTGGGAAATGGTCGAGAGCTTCCTGAGTGAGGCTAGAAGTATTGTGCACTCGAAAAGTGGTCTGTGTGCACAAGTGACTAGTTTTGCTATGTGCGTTGAAACGTAGTCTGTGCACACAGGAAAGCAAGACTTGCCAGTGGAATTAGAACAATTATGTACGCAGTGGTATTCGGGTGCTCTATATGGTTTGGCGCACAATTTTTATTCAAGTTACTTCCGCTGTTATAATTTGTATAAACAAGAGGAAATGTGGTGTGGCACAAACCAGTTTGGTTTTGCACATTTTCTCGAGTGATTCCACACAATTTAATGTTAATTGCGCACTAGAATTTTTGATGTTGCTTAGAAGTAGCTAGGTAACATTACATTATAGTATCAGAGTTGAAGTTGGAAGGATTTGTGTGACGTGGCCCGACCTGGGAGGCTGGGGACGTTACATTATGGTATCAGAGCTGAAGTTGGAAGGATTTGTGTGACGTGGCTCGCCTTGGGAGACCGGGGACGTTACATTCTGGTATCAGAGCGATCGGTTCAACACTGGACTTGTATGGGCCAGAGATTAGCATGAAATAGACGTGTGTGTTAAGTATTGGTGTTGCACAGTGCAACGTTATCATGCGCGAAAACTATTGGTGCACGGTGCCGAGCTGCGATGCGCGGTGTGCGTACTAGAATTTGGGATGTTAAAAACATTCAAGGAATCAGAAGAAAGGATTATGACAGGATGGTGTGGAGTTTTCATGAAGTTGTCTCATGAATCCATCTAACAAATCTTGTTGCCTGCACATTTTGCAGAATTATTGACGATTAGTACAGGACAAAATCAATGCGGAAGGTCAAAAGCATGAAAGATGCGTAGAGGACTTACAGTCCTGATGATGAGTTCGGGGATTTGTATGTTGGTTTGGGTGTTGATGGTACATAATCCAAGGAAGAGCACATACATTTAGTAGAGTCCATAAAAGGACTACAAAAAGGTGTCCAAAGCTATACAACTGATAACAAAAGGCTTATGAAAGCCAAGGAGCAACAATATGACTTTAATGTCAAGATGATGCAAAGCTTGCACATAAGAGAAAAGAAAATGGACAAGGAGTCAAAGTCAAGTAGGTCAAGAAGTTGAAGGTCTCACGATGAGGAAAGAAGAGAAGCAAGAGGTGTTGATAGGAAACATCACTAGTCACAAAAGCATTCGTTTAGGAAAGCACGTAGTAGCTTAAGTCCATCTCCTGACAGAAAACATAAGAGAAAGACTGAGGTGGACGCGTTACAGGGAGAAATGAATAAGATCAAGCCTCCTACTTTTGATGGTGAGCATAAGAAGGATGAAGATGCAGAGACATGGTTGCTGGGTATGAGGAAATACTTCGAATTGTATAATTATTCTACGCAGGCAGAAGAAATAATTGCCATCTATCAGTTAAAAGGAAATACATCAATGTGGTGGGATCAATATGTGCAAGTGCATCACATTGATGAGAAGAAGTTTACTTGGAGGGAATTCAAGTGATATTTTGAAAATACGTACTTAACCAAGTGCTACTATGATAGAAAAATGAAGGAGTTCTTCGAACTCAAGCTCAGAAGTATGACGATTGATGAGTATGAAAGAAGATTTTTAGAATTGCTAAAATATGTTCCTTTCATCAAGGATGAATATGTGAAGATTCAGAGGTATCTGAGTGGGTTACCCTGATTTATTAGTGACAAGATACAGTATGATGATCCAAAGACATTGGAGGAAACTATAAGACGTGCTAAATGTTGTTATGATCAATAAAGGGGAAGATCAACTTTCCAAAAGGCTTGGGAAGACAAGATGAAAAACAAGGTGGAACAAAGGAAGAAGGGGACTAAGCCACCGTTTTTCAGAAATACTACGCAAGGACAACCAACTCCCAAAGAGCCTAGAACAACTGAGTCAGTGGGACAGAGACCAAGGAAACAACCTATTCAATGTTGGGGTTGTGGCGGAAATCATATGTTCAGAGATTGTTCTCAGAGAGGTGAAAAAGCGAGGACTGCACACAGTGTACAATAAGCTGCGACAGTTAAAGACATGGGTGGAAGTGTACCTAGGATTTACACAGTGCTGGATAATAAACAAACCGAGTTCCAGTTGCACATGATCGAGGTGGAAGGTACAATTAACGACCAACCTATTGCTATTTTAATCGACTCAGGAGCTAGTCATAGTTATCTAGATCCCAAGATGGTGGAAAGGTTCCCAAGAAGTAAGCTTGGAAAACCTTGGTTGGTGCAATTAGCTATAGGAGCAAAAATGAAAATTAATGAAATGGTCAAGGCATGTCTAATGGAAATGAATGGATTGCGTACAAAGGCTGATTTAAATATTATACCTTTGGGCTCGTATGATTGCCTCATTGGTATGGATTGGTTGGACCGACATCATGTTGTTTTAGATTGTTACAATAAGACATTGTAACGTCCCCATCCACCTCAGGCTGGGTCACGTCACACAACCTCAACTTCTATAGCTACTAGTCAACCAAACTGTAACATCTCCAACATACTATAGAGCACTGATACTCTGAAGTTTCACTGTGCGGATTCTACCTTAAACACAATCCACGTAGTATCTCTTGAAGTAACGTGCTCAACCCAAGCTTGAGTTGCGCCACACAACTACATTCTCTTTTTAATACAACTTTGAGTAGCAGAAGTAACTCAAATCACTGCGTGCTCCAACATACTGATCACACAGCATAATTGCGTGCACAACCATCTAGGCGTTTTGCGCCAATCCTAATTTCATTGTGCGTGGAGTCTATTATTTAAATGCACACATGAATTCTAGTGTCTTGATGCACACATGCTACAATCCTGTGCACTCGACCACCCCATCCTCTTCTTGACGACTCATAACAATCACAAAGTTAACTTAACAGGCAAGACTAACCACATTTGTCATATCCATGCACAACTACAAATACAAACTATAAGCATTGTACTTACATGTGCAAGCATCATTAAACAAAATAACAACAATTTCTTACATGCGACTACATATAGGAATTGACCCATATCAAACATTCATAAATAAGCACACAGTAAACAAGACAAGTACATTAAGAACACTTATCTTTTATGAAAGTCATCAACTGTGGCCTTGACTTAGATGTTCCTCCCAACTATAGACTTTGTTGCTCATAAGCTTTTAGCAACAGGTCACTTCCGAGCTGGGGCTCAAACTCCACGAGGGAAAAAGACTTCTAATGACACACTAAGGTCTGACTCTCAACATAATCGCTCAGTCTTAGGTGCCCGCTGCTGCAACTAGCCCACAGTCCCTCATTTCCCATGCATCTGTCACACCAAAGGAAGTGTGCCCCTTCTCTGCTCAACAATCCTTCGGCTGCCCCACTTCCCTTCTCAGGGTTACCAACAACAGGTCAGACAAGAAGTCTCTGAGTTCTCCGACTAATGCTCAACGCACCAAGGAACAATTCTCAACAATACTCTCAACTGGAGAGTATGCACCCGGGTCTGACAACCACTTCACAACAACCAATCTCTCACGCAGAGAGATTGCTCACGGTATGTCAACCCGTCTCTTATACAGTAACACACTAGTTACAACCCCTCAACTCCTTACAAGTTTCTCTGTGCAGATAAGGTAATAATTGGATTTTTCATACAGTCCGACCCCTTCTTCCCATGAGATCCTAAAACACCCATCTAATACAATAATGCCAACATCCTCCCCAAAATACATTAAGGCCAACAATATATATTGCATGCCTTCCACTTGACACTTTTCACCTTTAGAAGTAGCTTTAAGCCACTTGGTGACCCGCTCCCTACCTTTATGAACTTAGGGTAAAAACATATCCACATTACACTTTTCCAGAAATATTATTAAAATATTCCCCAAGACTTATGACTCACCCTTCTTTTCCTTTTTCCACTGGAGTTGACCTCCCATCTCTTTTCATTTGAGTCTGTCTGCGCGCAGTGATGCAATATTATATTAATAACCATGATTATATTTACATGGATAGGCACACTGACCTATCTGCGTTCAAACTCACTAGCCTCATAATCACACAGGTTCCCCGACCACATACATATACAACCATATATATACATATATATAATTCAACTCTACATACATCCAAGTCATTACCACGCACTTACCCAAGTGCATGCACTCACCCAAGTGCACACACTTACCCAAGTGCATGCAACACAGTGCAATGTGCACACCTTGTCTTTGATATCACTTCTCTGCGCACAACTCTGATGCGCGTGACATCAAAACTTAATGCCAACGACTCACCAACCTAATTGTACATTTCATTTACACTTGGTTCCAACGACTCACCAACCTATATGTACAATTACAAAGGGTTTCAGATCAAGGACATTACATTCCCCTCCCCGTTATTTATGCACTATCCTCAGTGCATCATATACACATGTTCATACAAAATTTTAAAAATCTTCAAAAAGATGAGAATACTCTGCTCACATAGCATCCTTACGCTCTCAGGTTGCAGTCTCAGGACTGTACCAGGTCCATTGGACCTTTACGAGCTCCATGGCTCAATTCTAGAGCTGCTTGATTTTCCGATCCAATATGCAAACCGGTTGCACTTGAAATATGCTTTCTGGCTCCACCTGAATCACATTCCAATCAATAATATGATTAGCATAAGGTACGTACTTCTTAAGCAATGACACATGGAAAACATTATGAATACACACAGATGTAGGCAATGCAAGCATGTAAGCGTCATGACCAATCCTTTCAAGGATTTCAAATGGCCCACAATAGCGCGTTGATAACTTAGAACACTTTCCCAACTTCAAGGAATTGCGCTTGGCCTGGCCTTCACTTTCAGAAACATGTGATCACCCACTCCAAATTCTCTGTGGGTTTTGCCTTTATCTGCGCAATTTTTTTGCCTGTCTTGGGCAACCTTTAGATTATCTCTGATCTTTACCATTTGCTCCTCCATTTCTTGGAGCAAATTTGGCCCAACTACTGCGCGATCTACTGGGTTGTCCCAACTCACTGGCCTGCTGCATTTTCTACCATAAAGTGCCTCAAATGGCCTCATCTTTAAAGATGCCTCATACCCATTGTTGAAAGCAAACTCTACCAAATGCAAGTAGTCTTCCCACTTGGGTTGATATTTGTGCCTTGTAGGCTTGCGAGGGGTCAAAATGTGCAAGCTCTTTGTGACATGCAAACCTACAAGTTTCCTTGGCTGCATAGATGTAGTTATGGATGACCCAACACTACTATTTTAGACTTCTTGTGATGCATCAACATAGCAAGGAATAAAATAAAAATGTAGTTTTGCACCATCGTAGTAGGCATCTCCAATGATACTATTTTCTACTATTACATTTAAAATATTGCGTTAAACCACAAAACTAATGACAACTTATACCTGTGAACCTCTTACGGGCAAAGGCCACTCTTTGGGTTCTTTATTGCCTTGCATTTCTGTCCAATGCGGGATAACTTTTCCACTTCCTTCAATGTCAAATCACTCTGAATATTGCGCATTCACTCCATCCATATATCATCCAATATTATCCAACCTTTCACAGTGTATCACATTCAGTGTGCCCCCACAATGTCCAGGGTATTTCAGAGTTTGCCCCCCCTCGCAGAAGGACACTACAGGTTCGACCCTCCTTTAGTCCCCTTGCAACAACCTCAGACAATAGATAAACCCTCAGCCAATGTAGAAAAATCTAGCGGACCAACTCCTGGGCTCCTCAGTAGAGAATGATCTCCTTTCCAACACTTTTCCACAGTTACTAACCTTCAAAGAACAAGCTGATTGTTGCGAGTATGAGAGGGTTGAGCTAGGGTGAGGCTAGCCCATTGAACCTCAACAAGAACATGGTTAAACAAACCCTCTAAAGAGCTTGAGGCAGCGCCTCCAAGTCAAGAACATAATTACCCTTCAACCAAATCGTCCTTCTTCAAATGAGCCTCCCTTCTTATTTATAGTTTCTCCTTAGAGTGATATCCGTTTAGGCTCTCAGATAGATCTACCCCATTAAGTGAGGTCGGCTTGCACATAAAGACTGATTTATTCCTTAAACTCAGGTCGGCTCTCATGTGTGTAAAGTTGGCCCAATGGGTTTGTTATTAGGTCGACTCCTCTACCTTTGGGGCTGTGGCTTATGGAGAGCCCCCCTAAGCCATTGCATCCCTCCCCTTCGGGGGTCAATTAGGAGGGGACATGACAAAAACTGAGCCCATTTTTAAAATTAAAATCATGCCGACAACTAGAAGAATGTCTTTCATCTTGAAATTTTGTAAATTTAGGACATTGAAGAATGTTTTTGTAAAATAATGTAGAACGATGCAGTTTGACATTACCATTCATGAAAAAAATGCAGTTTGACATGACTATTCATGAAAAAAAAGGTTTGACATTACCACTCATGGAAAAAACGTAGTTTGACATGACTATTCATGAAAAAAATGAGTATTGGGCTATGTAATTTATCAATGATACTAATAAGTATCTTCCCAACATTGGTACTTCATAAAATATTTTTCTTTTTAGCACCAATCATGTTTCATGAGTGTTTTTTTCCATGAATTTATTTATTTTTTATATCTGGTATTTTAAATATAAAATCAAAATATACATTGTTTAGCCTTCTTGGCCTAAAAAGGGAAACTGAAAGAGTTTCAACCATGACCTACGCTTACATATAACAATCATCCAAGGCCTTATTGAGGCTTCTGTTGTGGTTCATAGCATAAAAAATATACAAACATAAAATGCCTTTTCAGGCCATAGTTTTAACCTTCAATACATTGACACATTTAATCTGTCTTAACCAGTACTACGTAGTACTATTTACAGAAATCAATAAAAAGACCAAACATATTTTGAAACGAGTTCACCTCCTATAAACTCTTTTCTAGAAATTTTCCACTCTGCAATGATAAAGCTTCTAGACAATTTTTATTTAAGTTACTTTCGCTGTTATAATCTGTATAAACAAGAGGAAATGTGGTGTGGCACAAACTAGTTTGGTTGTGCGCATTTTCTCGAGTGATTCCACACAGTTTAATGTTAATTGTGCACTAGACTTTTTGATGTTGCTTAGAAGTAAACTAGGTAACGTTACATTATAGTATCAGAGTTGAAGTTGGAAGGATTTGTGTGACATGGCCCAACCTGAGAGGCTAGGGACGTTACATTCTGGTATCAGAGTTGAAGTTGGAAGGATTTGTGTGATGTGGCATGCCTTGGGAGGCTGGGAACGTTACATTCTAGTATCAAAGAGATCGGTTCAACACTAGACTTGTATGGGCCAGAGATTAGCATGAAATAGACATGTGTGTTAAGTATTGGTGTTGCACAGTGTAGAGTTATCATGCATGAAAACTATTGGTGCATGGTGCCGAGATGCGATATGCGGTGTGCGTACTAGAATTTGGGATGTTAGGAACACTCAAGGAATTAGAAGAAAGGATTATGACAAGATGGTATAAAGTTTTCATGAAGTTGTCTCATGAATCCATCTAACAAATCTTGTTGCCTGCACATTTTGCAGAATTATCAGCGATTAGAACAAGACATAATCAATGTGGAAGGTCAAAAGCATGGAAGATGTGTAGAGGACTTACAGTCCTGATGATGAATTCGGGGATTTGTATGTCGGTTTGGGTGTTGATGGTACATAATCCAAGGAAGAGCGCATAAATTTAGTAGAGTCCATAAAAGGACTACAAAAAGGTGTCCAAAGCTATACAACTGATAACGAAAGGCTTATGAAAGCCAAGGAGAAGCAAGATGACTTTATTGTCAAGATGATGCAAAGCTTGGACAGAAGAGAAAAGAAAATGGACAAGGAGACAAAGTCAAGTAGGTCAAGAAGTTGAAGGTCTCACGACGAGGAAAGAAGAGAAGCAAGAGGCGCCGATAGGAAACATCACTAGTCACCAAAGCATTCGTTTAGGAAAGCACGTAGTAGCTCAAGTCCATCTTCTAACAGAAAACATAAGAGAAGGACTGGGGTGGATGCGTTACAGGGAGAAACGAATAAGATCAAGCCTCCTACTTTTGATGGTGAGCATAAGAAGGATGAAGATGCAGAGACATGGTTGTTGGGTATGAGGAAATACTTCCAACTGCATAATTATTCTACGCAGGCAGAACGAATAATTGTCATCTATCAGTTAAAATGAAATGCATCAATGTGGTGGGATCAATATGTGCAAGTGCATCACATTGATGAGAAGAAGGTTACTTGGAGAGAATTCAAGTGATATTTTGAAAAGAAATACTTAACCAAGCGCTACTATGATAGAAAAATGAAGGAGTTCTTCGAACTCAAGCTCGGAGGTATGATGATTGATGAGTATGAAAGAAGATTTTTAGAATTACTAAAATATGTTCCTTTCATCAAGGATGAATATGTGAAGATTCAGAGGTATCTGTTAAGAACCAAATATCAATATAGCATAGAAAAACCTCAGAATAAGTACTCAACGCCTTGAAAAAGAGAGAAACTCATATAATAAGCCTCTTTGAGGGGGCAACCTCCTTATGCCCACATAAATGTACAACTACAAGATGATTCAAAATGAAAATGTCTCCTTGGTATATATAAGAGACTAGGAGTTATAATTACAACTAATGGCCTAAAGCCGACATAAATAAAATAACATTACTAATATAATATGCCCTAATTAAGGGGTAATGAGCCACTATTTAGGGCTTAACATGCCCCTCCCCTTGAGACAAGTGTTGTCCACAACGCTTGAGTAACTCAGGATGCTTCTGCATAAAAGACTCATCTTCCCAAGTGGAATCTTCAGTCGATAGTTTCCTCTATTTAATGAGATACTCTGAAATGGATCTATTCCTCAGTTGGTGAATTCTTGTGTCAGTGATGGCTTCAAGATCCAATATGATTTTTCCTTCCTCGTCAAGTTCTGACAATATAGTTTGAACTGAGATTTTGTCACCTATAACCTTCTTTAAGCATGAAACATGGAAAACTGGGTGTACTCGTGAAGATGCAGGCAACTCCAATTTGTATGCCATAGTACCAATCTTTTGCAACACCTTATAAGGGCCATAGTACTTTGGTGATAATTTATTATCCTTNTTGGCTTGCTTGAGGGACATCTGTTTGTATGGTTGTAGTCTTAAAAACACCCAATCCCCTACTTCAAAACTTCTTTCACTACGATGTTGATCTGCTTGTTGTTTCATACGATTTTGTGCCATGGTCAGGTTGTCCTTTAATATTAGGAGAACTTGTTGTTGATGTTTGATGTGATCTTGCACTGCTTGAACCTTAGATTTTTCTTTTAGAGAAGAAGTTATGGAAGGAGGGTGGTATCCATAGAGTGCCATAAATGGTGTCATTTTTGTTGCAGTATGAAAGGAAGTGTTATACCACCATTCTACCACCATTTTAGTTATATAAATGCCTATCTAATACTTTATCCTTTTATTGGTTTTAACCTTAAAGTTTTCGTATATTGTTAAATTTAAGCATTTTTTACTCTTTTGTTAAATTTTAACTTTGTTTAAAATCTTTAAAATTTCAGTGAACATAAATGAATCTTTCTAATCAATAAACCATAAAATTGATGCACGATGGGGTCACATTTTCACCCATACATTTCTTTGAATTCATATCCCATCATCATGCCATGGAGTTCGGTTAGATTCTTCACGAGTAAGATCTGCATCCAACCCCACTAGATGTTTATATCCGAAATAAAAGTGGAAAAAGAAGAGCTATCCGAAATAAAAATGATAAAAATAAGAGCATACCATAGAGTTCAATTCGGGGGTGGCTGTAAGTTGAAACCCTCGACCGACTTTGAAAGTAAGTCGAGGGAAACTATTACCACCGATATAACAAAAACTACAACAACTAAGATCTTCGTTGAGAAATCCTTAGATAAAGTACGCTTATGATTCATTTTTTCATAAAATTTGAGCAGATCATTGACAACCACAGTTAGAATAGTATCAATTATTTCTTTGGCTCTTAGATCAGGTAAACCTGATGCAACCGCCTTAATTGCTTGCGAATGAGTCGCCTTAATCATGGAAATTGCTAGATCTAGATCGCTCAAAATAATTTCTTCCTTAGTGTTAATCCCTTCCGGCGCTTCCAATTGCAGAGAAGATTTTCGAAGTTTGAGACAAGAAAACATTAAATTTCATTTCTTTGTTCCTAATTAATTCACACGAAAGCTGTCAATGGGTTTTCATTCCTTTACATCAGCAGAGACCGCTTTCTCGCTACCGATGTGGCAAAATGGAGGTTCAGACTCAAATTGCGTGATTACTGTTTTCCAATCATGTTTGCTTTGGCTCATGTTGACATTCTGATTTTCGTAGGTTACCAGGATCTTTACCGGTGCTACCACAGAAGAGCGTGAAGCGAGACGACGAGTGTTTTGAGATCCCTGTGAGGTGAGCTTCGCCTTTAAGCTATGCAAGTCGGACTTGACTACAACGTTTCTGGGTCTAGATTCTAATCCTCACTGGGGTTTCGCCAGGGAGGAGATTAACCAGATCATGAAGTGGCGTTTTGCGAACTAGACTCCTTGAGGATCAATCACATGCGGAGATTGACATGGAGGCTCGTGTGGAGCATAACATCTCATCTTCTTGATCAATTTCATGTCTTCTAGGTCTTCAACTGATATGATTTTGACCTCTAACCTATCTCGGGGGTATTCATGGAGCGCGGGGCTTTAAAAATCAAAATTCAAAATTCTCCGGGTATTCATGAAGCGTGGGGATTCAAAATTCAAATGTGAGGTACTGCATTTGGGGATCGTCTGCTGTAGTGCGATGGGTCTAACGTTAGAGCTGGCATACCATGGCAGGCGTATTGAAACAAGGGAGGAGGGGGGGAACGGGGCGCTAGGCGACGAAGAGGCGGAACTGGGCGCTGGGTGGCGGAGGGTATGATGGCTGGGCGTTCTACCTTTTGTTGTCGGGTGCCCGAGAAGTCCCATCGGGCTCCGAAAGGTAGCGTAGTTATCTTACTCCTTATTTTATTAGTGTATTAATGTGTTAATATATTAACTAATTAATACATTACAATATTAATGTATCACTTAATATGCTACATTGTACACTAATGTAAATTAATACTTTAATTTATACATTACGTTAATATAATAATGTATTACTACTTTATTAATGTTTTAATTTATTGATGGTTTAGTAAAGTACTAATTAATGATGTATTAATGTATTAATACATTGGGATAATAAATAATTTATTAATGTAATGTATTAATGCTTCATTTTATACCTTACATTAATGTAATAATTAATTATTACATTAATATTTTAATTATTACATAAATGTTTTAATTAAAACATTACTACTATACATTAATTAATACATTAATTTGTTGATATTATGGTAGTTTTCTGGGAGGTATTAGCCTCCACTGTAACCTTTGACAAGACTAGAATATTTCGGGAAGCCAGAGAAACCCTAAACGGTTGGATACGAATCCTAGAAGACAAGTCGGCTCAAGAGAAAATGTAATATTAAGTTATTAGCGTCCAAGAGTAGAAGTTGGCCTAATTAGGTCACTTGGAGGACTATAAGTAAGAGGGCGCTAGAGCTCATTTGACACACTCTCTCTCACAATTGCATAAGACCACTTGTGCACAAGTTTGGAGAGGAGTTGTAGTTGCAGCTGTTGCAGTTGGCAAATTTTTGGTTTTGGCTTGGACTTTCTCTTGGTTATGGTTTGGACTTTCTGCTTGGTATGCTAGGTGTGGAGAGAGGTATGCTACCTTGGTTGGCTATTGGGTCTAGGGTTTGCTTCTAGAATTATTCTCTCTATCAAGGTTAAGGTGCTTGGGGGTGGCTTCAACCTATGGTTGGGTGACAATATTGCTATATTGTCTATGGTGGAACGAGCACACTTACTTTTCTAACAGGTTATGGGCCCACACTATCTTCGGACAGTTTAACCGTTGGAAGATAGATTGGGAGAATTTTCTCAGTTACAGTTGCAGTTGCAGTCAAAGTTTTGTTGTGGCAACGAAACCCTAACCCTCTTGTTAAGGAACCTTAAGTGAAGAGATTGACCTAATTTCTGGATATCCTAGTGTGCCCTAGCCTAGTGCACCTTCTGGTACTCTCAACAAGCCAAGACGTCAAGTTTGAGTTTTTGGTCAAAGTCAAAGGCTGATCAAGTCAAAGTTAAAGGTTGACCAAGTCAAAGCAGTAATGACTTACTCTATGAAGAGAGAAAACACATTAGAAGGGGCTTCTAACTTCAGAGCATGGAAGACAAGGATTGACCTCATCTTTGCCAAGAATAAAGTGTTGGATCTCGTGAAAGACAAGATCATGGAACCACAGTTTGAAGCGGGAAAAAAGAAGGAACCTCATAACATTGCAGTTATGGAGAAGTTCAAGGACAATGACATCAATGCTATGCCTATCATAGTGGACTCTGTAAAACACCACTTGATACCCTACATATCTCATCTTGACTCATGTAAGAAGATGTACGATGCCCTAACTAATCTCTTCTCAGTCAGAAACATTTGACAAGTAATGAGTCTGAAGAATGAGCTTTGTGACATGAAAATGAATGTTGATGATAGCATAACATCATACTTTGTAAGAATATCTCAATTAAGAGATCAATTACAAGCTATTGACGAAATCATTTCAGAAAAGGAATTGGTAAATATATTACTTAATGGCCTTCCCAAGACATGGGATGCATTTGCCGCAAGCATGAACACAAGAAATGAGTATCCCACATTTGAAGAACTTTGGACTTGCTGCACACAAGAAGAATCAAGGATTAACGCAAAAGAGAAATCCCAAAATAAATATGATGATCAAGCCTTCACAACAAAGTTCAAGAATTTCAGGAATAAGAAGAAGTTTGGCTCAAGGAAGAAACCAAATCAAGAAAAGGATATGTCAAAGATACGATGCTTCAATTGTCGAAAATATGGTCCCTACAGGAACCATTGTCCCGAGTTAAAGAAAAGGAAGGAAACAGACGAATCAACAGTTGATGAAGAAAGGGAACCCTCAAAGAAATCCAAGCAGGATAAACCAAACTTCTTCTTCTAGTCAAGGTAACAATATTCTTCATAGTTCTTATACATACCATGTTTACATAGTTCCTGTACATATCATGTATATCTATTTCTTAAAATATAAGATGGTCAGTGAAACAATACCTATGGAAGAATAACAAGATAAGGATTGCTATCACGATAGCTACAAGTCAAGCAATACACATGAAAAATATGAAGTACATTGACAATCTTTGGTATCAATTCCTGTGGAAGCTATTATAGAAAAAGACTTGTGACACCTTGTAGAAGGCAATAAGGATACAGACAGAAGCATGGACTCTCTTAGATGGAGGGAGTTGATTACATAATTCCAAAAGAAGAGCATGAATTCATGCATGAAGCGAGGATTAGGAGGGAGCTAATCCTAAATGATATGATCCATTGAAGAATCCGTAAATATTATAAAGTATCTTTCCATGTTCCCCATTGAAAGTAACAACCATGATAAACAACACATGTTCGGTTTGACTCTATAAGAAGTCTTCTTTGAAAAGAAGCCTTAAGTATCTTTGGTTGTCCATCCACATCCATGTTCCTATGATGAAAGGAAGAAGTTGGAATCTTTAGGAAGAAAGGGGCATGGAATCTATAGAAGACTCCATGTACCCAAAATCCAAGGAGGAACATGAGGAAGAACATGAAGATTCCAAGAAAGAAAGAAAAGCTAGAACAACCAATTATTATACCAAGAATCATAAGACTACCAGCTTGGTTTGAACCCACTAGAAGCAATCAAGTAGAATAAATGGAAGTTGTGATGAAGAACAATGTATGTAAGAAAATGTGAAAAAGACTTATGAATGGAAGCTTTGCGAGATTCAGAACTAGAGATTCTTCTAGAAGGAGGGAAAAGACCATGACGACAACTTGTTCCAGTAAACTAGATATACATCTTGCAGTATCCATGGATTGAAATTTGCATGTAAAACACTGTTCATCCCAATAAAACAAATTGAGAAAGAAGCTTATACCAAAAAGAGACCCATGTATACAAATGGAAGAAGACTTTGTATGGATTCAAGCAACTGGATGCAGAGTATCTCATACACATCAAAAGCGTGGTGAAAACTTCCTATGACAGAAGCTGTGATAATTGGATATGTTTCAGTTTGAGCTTTGCCACACTGTCATGGGATAGCAGGTGACAGAAGTAGGTTGCACTCAACACTACAAAAGCAGAGTATATTGCAACTTGTGATGCTTGTACAAAAGCAATGTGGCTCCATAAGTTGGTTTCTGGACTGTCTGATCAGCTGCTAAATTTGACCATGATATATTAGAGCTATGTGAATCCTTCAGAGAAACCGGTGTTCCATGACAGGCCGAAGTACATTGAGATCAAGCATTATATTCTCCGTGATAAAGTCCAGAAGAGAGAAGTGGTTCTCAAGTATATCTCCACAGATGAACATATAGCAGATATTTTGGTAAAGTCTTTGTCCAAGATGAAAAGTTTGCAGACAAGCTGGGGCTCGTGAAGACGACTTCCTTATGAGGAAGTGATTTCTCCTAGGTTGGGAGGGAGCACTGATATGTTATTGATTTATGGACAATCATTTTCCAGTTCGAAAAATGGTCCAGTTCCTTTCCAATTCAGAAAATGGTCTAGTTCCTTTCTAGTTCGGAAAGTGGTTCGAGATTTTTGATGGACATGCATTTTCCAGTTCGGAAAATGGTCCAGATCGAATAGTCATTTTCGTAATGAAAATGGTTTGATAGATTGTTGATGTACCATAAACAACGATTCCCCTTATGGCTAGTGTGGGAGAATGGTTTAGGACAATCATTCTTCTTGGCAGTCACTTTGAGTAGTGGTAAAGTAGAATGGTATGTCTCGCTGGATAGTCATTCTTTCGAAGTTCACAGTTGTGAGCAATTTTGAAGAATGGTCCATTTTGGAGGTTGGTGCAGGACAATCATTTCCATAGGAAATGGTCAGGACAATCATTCAGTAGGGCAGACTCATTCTCTCTAGGTTGTTCTGTGATTAGTGTCAGAGGAATGACCCAGTTAGGTGAATGGTCCAAGTTCAATAATCATGGACAATTATTCTTCTATGCTTGGAAAGAATAGTCCAAATAGCCCATGGCTGATGTTTTTACTCTCCGAGGGCAAATGCTCTTCCATATATCACATATGTGAGTGGAAGAATGGCAGATGACTCTGTTTGTATCATGATATTGTTATGCAGATTGATATCAAATGATATGATTGTTGTGGAGACTGTATGTCTATGGATAGTAGTTGTATGCCATTGTGGTGGATGTGTTCCACTGGTTGTGACTATGTGTCACTGATTAGTAGTCGTGTGCTACTTGGTGTGGTTGTGTACAACTAGATAGTAGTTGTGTACTACTATGGATACACACAGTTGTATTCTATTGAATGGCATTGTTCTGATTGCCATGAAGACTATCACTAGTGTTTGAGATGATTACCAGCCAGATGGATAGTCAGTGTGTTGATGGACATACATTTTCCCTGTGGAAAATGGTCCAGGACAATCATTCTTCTAGGATATATGTCTAGATTAGAAGAATAGTCCTCGTACCCATGGCATGGCTTGGAACATTTATTCTTCTAGGACATGTGTCCGGATTAGAAGAATGGTTCTTGTATCACTCTATGGAGTGAGTGACCTATTCAACATCATACTCAATTACCCAGATGGAGTATGGCTTCGAGAGATGATGCAATCAATGCTATCAAATGATACTGATAGTGCTGATGATGCTCATGATTTGATCATGAGATAGCCTGTGTGGCTATGATGATGTTATCAATTGAATGGCCTGTTTTTGCTCAAGACCATTGCCTTTAATACCTCCCAAGCTAGGAGGGAGTGTTGATATTATGGTCGCTGCGGGAGGTATTAACCTCCATGTGTAACCTTTGAGAAGACTAGAATATTTTGGGAAGCTAGAGAAACCCTAAACGGTTAGATATGAACCCTAGAAGACAAGTTGGCTCAAGAGAAAATGTAATATTAAGTTATTAGCCTGCAAGAGTAGAAGTCGGTCCACTTAGGTCACTTGGAGGACTATAAATAAGAGGGTGCTAGAGCTCATTTGACACACTCTCTCTCACAACTGCCTAAGACCAGTTGTGCGGAAGTTTGGAGAGGAGTTGCAGCTGCAACTGCTGCAACTGGCAAATTTTTGGTTTTAGCTTGGACTCTCTCTTGGCTACGGTTTGGACTTTCTGCTTGGTATGCTAGCTCTCGAGAGAGGTACACTACCTTGGTTGGCTATTGGGTCTAGGGTTTGCTTCCATAATTATTCTCTATGTCAAGGTTAAGGTGCTCGGGGGTGGCTTTGGCCTATGGTTGGGTGACAATATTTCTATATTGTCTATGGTGAAACAAGCACACTTACTTTTGTAACATAATTATGTCTTAATACATCAATGGTCTGAATTTCTTCCAGCATGCCGATCATCAACTAGAAACAACCACATTTTAGTAAAAAATGATTAATATATATCCATTTCCACCCTTTAAAATTAATGACACCCACATATATCAACAACTTTTTACTTAAATATAGTTGTTGCTAATTTAGTATCACTTATATTTATTGTGTATACATTAA
>ML778226.1:627721-647323 GCA_009831015.1 Picea engelmannii
AAAAAAAAAAAAAAAAAAAAAAAAAAAAAAAAAAAAAAAAACAATTTCTCATTATTCTCTTTTCTACGTATCCTTCACATTCTATACATTCCCCTAAATTTTCTCACATTTTTTTTCAATACACCATAAATAAATTAAAGATATGACATCTTCTATAACCCAAACTATTCCTTATTATGTACCCATTCCCAAGTTAAAATCAAAACCATTTCGATATGAAAACCAATGTCATCAATTTTCCAAACCTCTTTAATAAAACATTTTGTATTAGAAAAAATAAAATTTTAAAGGTATCAGTTTAAAAAAACATTTTGAACGAAAAAAAATTAAAATTAAACATTTGTATTGTAGATGAGTCCTTAAATTAAAAAAAGTCAAAAAGTCTTTAGAGGTCACCATGTTTTATTTTTACACCATGATGGAGCTGCACATGGAAATAGAGATACTACTAAACTGGTAATTTACCATGATCACTGAAATTTTTTCAGTTTCCGCACTTTGAGGTTCATTTAAGAAAAAACCACCTTCGAGGAAACCCTAACCCTCTGTCGTGATGCCCGCTCTCAACTCCCTACAGCCCCCATTAAGTGATTCTCGCACCTAATATTGTCGCTTTTCCGACCAGCGCCCAGGTTTGAGCTACATGTGATCACTCATCAATTCCGCTCGTCCCCTCCAGGTAAATTAACTATCCCTCTTTGTATTTTATTAACCCTCTTTCCATTTCAGAGAGGATGGTGTCCGCTCAGTTGAAGATATGGAAACGATTGATCGCCAACCAGCTCCCATTATCATGCTATCGCCCCTCAATCGCGATTTGTCTGCTTCCTTCTCTTCCATTTTATGCAAATTCCCACATAAAATTGGCGAATTTCTGTAACCAAATAGCAACACCATCCACGACTCCACCGGGCAGGGATGTCGCCCGTGATTTTCTCATCAACAAATGTGGTTTAACAGATGAAGCTATAACAAAATGCTTTAGACATAACAAACGCTTTCTTCGTTCAAAATCGATCCAGAATTTGGAAGAAGTTTTGGAGTTGTTAAATGGCTGTGGTTTGACCACTCCTGCCCAGGTTAGAAAGGTTGTCCTTTGTAACCCTAGGCTTCTCTTTCTTAGATCTGAAAGAAACGTAAAATCTAAGCTCAGCTTCCTCAGAACTTTCATAAAAGAAGAAGATATCTCCAAACTAGTTATTAATGATGCATCTATATTTGATTCCAGAGAGGAAAAGCTTAAATCTAGAACTTCCCTTTTGCTAAGTTTGGGCTTGGAGGGTAATGCATTATCATATTTAGTGGCGATGCAACCCCGTCTGCTGAAGATGTCAGAGGAAAAAATTATGGAAATATTTAAACAGGTCGAGAATCTCGGGTTTAAGAAGGGAACAAAATTGTTTGCACTTGCCGTGTCTGTGTTTTCAACACTTGGGAAAGAAACATTAGAACGAAAACTGCAGTGTTTGAGAAATTTAGGTTTCTCGGAAAAACAAATTTCTGGATTGTCTAGGGCGAATCCGCAGATTCTGAAAATTTCAGAGGAAAAAATGAAGCGTATTGTAGATTTTGTAGTCAATTCTGTGGGACTTCCATTGGCTGATCTTGTGAAGTATCGAAAACTGTTTGATTACAGTTTGGATAAGAGGTTAATTCCTCGGTATAGAGTAATGGAGGCATTGAAGTCCATGCAAGTGCAAGAGTTAAAAAGAGAGAAGTCTTTACGAGAGGTTTTTTATTTGAAAGAAGAACAGTTTTTGGAGAAACATGTTATTAATAACCCTGAATCCTCAATTCTGCTGGATATTTACCATGATCGGAAAGATGGAAGGGTGACCATTAACAAGGAGACATGCAGTGAGTGTGCCTTAATCAAAGGGATTCACGGAAGTTCTGAGAGTTTGTCAGGACTTTTGACATGAATTTTCGTCTTCACTAATTTTCTTTCAGCCAGAGAACATGAAGGCTCTACCTTGTGACAGTTCTACGGTTTCCTTGGCACAAGAAAAGTCCAAAAAGAGTTCTTGTAATGTCAAAGTCATACACCTACCAGCAAGCATTTTTGAAAAGCAGTTTTAAACACAGGCACAATTTGACAGTATTGCTTCATTCTTTTCAATTATGGGTAAAACTCACCTTACTTTCTGTCCTCCATTGCCTTTAACTACATAATTAGACCTTTTATATCAGCACAAAGTCAGATAACGGATATTGTTTTGTCATTAACACAGCACATTCTGTTGTTGTCTGTCATGAACTTTGCATTCATATAGAATCTGGGCTGCCTCCAAAGGCATGCTTATCTTGTCAACACAGGCATCATCTTTGCAAACACAACCAATTTTGGATAACTCATATAAATGAAGAATTTTGTGAATAATTTGTTCTTAATATGTTCTGAGATTTTGTTCATAGTCTACTATGTCTGATTCATTTGTTTCATAGTTTCCCTACCCATATATGCATTTTGGATGGAAGACAATGTTTTTGATTCTCTAATTTCTTTTCATCTTTGTACACATCTCTCTATATGATATGGGCAGATAGTTAAATATGTAATCTTCGTTTGCTGGACTCAACCCCAAATAAAGTAATTCACATTATATTATATTTTAATATCGTTCAAATATCCTTGGGTTGATATTTGTGCCTTGTAGGCTTACGAGGGGTCTAAATGTGCAAGCTCTTTGTGACATGCAAACCTACAAGTTTTCTTGGATGCATAGATGTAGTTATGGATGACCCCACACTACTGTTTTAGACTTCCTGTGATGCATCAACATAGCAAGGAATAAAATAAAATGTAGTTTTGCACCATCGTAGTAGGCATCTCCAGTGATACTATTTTCTACTATTACATTTAAAATATTGCTTTAAACCACAAAACTACGTGACAACTTAAGTCGGCTCCTCTACCTTTGGGACTGTGGCTTACGGGGAGCCCCCTAAGCCATTGCGTCCCTCCCCTTCGGGGGTCAATTGGGAGGGGACATGACAAAAATTCAGCCCATTTTAAAAATTAAAATCGTGCCAACAACTAGAAGAATGACTTTCATCTGGAAATTTTGTAAATTTAGGATATTGAAGAATGTTTTTGTAAAATGACGTAGAACGCTGCAGTTTGACATTACCATTCATGAAAAAAATGCAGTTTGACATTACCATTCATGAAAAAAAAAGGTTTGACGTTACCACTCATGAAAAAAAAACCAGTTTGACATGACTATTCATGAAAAAAACGAGCACTGGGCTATGCAATTTATCAGTGATACTAATAAGTATCTTCCAAACATTGGTACTTCATAAAAGATATTTCATTTTAGAACCAGTCATGTTTCGTGAGTGTTTTTTTCCATGAATTTATTTATTTTTTATATCTGATATTTTAAATATAAAATCAAAATATACATTGTTTAGCCTTCTTGGCCTAAAAAGGAAAACTGAAAGAGTTTCAGCCATGACCTACGATTACGTATTACAGTCATCCAAGGCATTATTAAGGCTTCTGTTGTGCTTCATAGCATAAAAAATATACAAACAGAAAATGCCTTTTCAGGCCATAGTTTTAACCTTCAATACATTGACACATTTAATCTGTCATAGCCAATACTACGCAGTACTATTTCCAGAAATCAATGAAAAGACCAAACATATTTTGAAACGAGTTCACCTCCTCTAACTCTTTTCTAGAAATGTTCCACTCTGTAAAGATAAAGCTTCTAGACAACTTTTATTCAAGTTACTTCCGCTGTTATAATCTGTATAAACAAGAGGAAATTTGGTGTGGCACAAACCAGTTTGGTTGTGCGCATTTTCTCGAGTGTTTCCACACAGTTTAATGTTAATTGCGCACTAGACTTTTTGATGTTGCTTAGAAGTAAGCTAGGTAACGTTACATTATAGTATCAGAGTTGAAGTTGGAAGGATTTGTGTGACGTGGCCCGACCTGGGAGGCTGGGGACGTTACATTCTGGTATCAGAGCCGAAGTTGGAAGTATTTGTGTGACGTGGCCCGCCCTGGGAGGTTGGGGACGTTACATTCTGGTATCAGAGCGTTCACTTCAACACTGGACTTGTATGGGCCAAAGATTAGCATGAAATAGACGTGTGTGTTACGTATTGGTGTTGCACAGTGCCGAGTTATCATGCGCGAAAACTACTAGTGCACGGTGCCGAGCTGCGATATGCGGTGTGCGTACTAGAATTTGAGATGTTAAAAACATTCAAGGAATCATAAGAAAGGATTCTGACAAGATGGTGCAGAGTTTTCATGAAGTTGTCTCATGAATCCATCTAACAAATTTTGTTGCCTGCACATTTTGCCGAATTATTAGCGATTAGAACATGACATAATCAGTGCGGAAGGTCAAAAGCATGGAAGATGCGCAGAGGACTTATAGTCCTGATGATGAGTTCAGGGATTTGTATGCCGGTTTGGGTGTTGATGGTGCATAATCCAAGGAAGAGCGCTTAAATTTAGTAGAAGCCATAAAAGGACTACAAAAAGATGTCCAAAGCAATACAACTGATAACGAAAGGCTTATGAAAGACAATGAGCAACAAGATGACTTCAATGTAAAGCTGATGCAAAGCTTGGACATAATAGAAAAGAAAATGGACAAGGACACAAAGTCAAGTAGGTCAAGAAGTTGAAGGTCTCACGATGAGGAAAGAAGAGAAGCAAGAGGTGCTGATAGGAAACATCACCAGTTACCAAAGCATTCATTTAGGAAAGCACATAGTAGCTCAAGTCCATCTCTTGACATAAAACATAAGAGAAGGACTGGGGTGAACGAGTTACAAGGATAAATGAATAAGATCAAGCCTCTACTTTTGATGGTGAGTATAAGAATGATGAAGATGCAGAGACATGGTTGCTGGGTATGAGGAAATACTTCCAACTGCATAATTATTCTACGCAAGAAGGAAAAATTGCCATCTATCAGTTAAAGGGAAATGCATTAATTTGGTGGGATCAATATGTGCAAGTACATCACATTGATGAGAAGAAGATTACGTCGAGGGAATTCAAGTGATATTTTGAAAATAAATACTTAACCAAGCGCTACTATGATAGAAAAATGGAGTTCGTCGAACTCAAGCTCGGAGGTATGATGATTGATGAGTATGAAAGAAGGTTTTTAGAATTACTAAAATATTTTCCTTTCAACAAGGATGAATATGTGAAGATTCAGAGGTATTTGAGTGGGCTACCCTTATTTATTAGTGGCAAGATACAATATGATGATCCAAAGACATTGGAGGAAACTATAAGACGTGCTAAATGTCTTTATGATCAACAAAGGGGAAGATCGACTTTCCAAAAGGTTTGGGAAGACAAAATGAAAAACAAGGTGGAACAAAGGAAGAAGGGGACTAAGCCACCATTTTTCAGAAATACTACGCAAGGACAACCAACTCCCAAAGAGCCTAGAACGACTGAGTCAGTGGGACAGAGACCAAGGCGACAACCTATCCAATATTGTGATTGTGGTGGAAATCATATGTTCAGAGATTGTTCTTAGAGAGGTGAAAAAGTGAGGACTGCACACAGTGTACAACAAGTTGTGACAGTTAATGACATAGGCGGAAGTGTACCTAGGATTTACGCAGCGCTGGATAACAAACATATTGAGTTCCAGTTGCACATGATCGAGGTAGAAGGTAAGATTAATGACCAACCTATTGCTATTTTAATTGACTCAGAATCTAGTCATAGTTATCTAGATCCCAAGATGGTGGAAAGGTTCCAATTGCCAAGAAGCAAGCTTGGAAAACTTTGGTTGGTGCAGTTATCTATAGGAGCAAAAATGAAAATTAATGAAATGGTCAAGGCATGTCCAATGGAAATGAATGGATTGTGCACAAAGGCTGATTTGAATATTATACCTTTGGGCTCATATGATTGCCTCATTGGTATGAATTGGTTGGACCAACATCATGTTGTTTTAGATTGTTACAATAAAGCATTGCAATGTCCCCAACCACTTCAGGCTGGGCCACCTCACACAACCTCAACTTCTATAGCTACTAGTCAACCAAACTGTAACATCTCCAACATACTACAGAGCAATGTTACTCTAAATTTTCACTACGCAGATTCTACTTTAAACACAATCCGCGTAATTTCTCTTGAAGTAATGCGCTTAGCCCAAGCTTGAGTCGTGCCACACAACTTATAACAACGGAAGCAACATTCTTTTTTTAATACAACCTTGAGCAGCGGAAGTAACTCAAATCACTGCACACTCCAACATACTGATCACATAACATAACTGCGTGCACAACCATCTAAGCGTTATGCGCCAATCCTAATTTTGTTGTGCACAAAGTCTATTATTTAAATGCACACATGAATTCCAGCCTCTTGATGCACACATGCTACAATCCTGCGCACTCGACCACCCCATCCTCTTCTTGACGACTCATAACAATCACAAGGTTAACTTAACAGGAAAGACTAACCACATTTGTCATATCCTTGCACAACTACAAATACAAACTATAAGCATCATACTTACATGTGCAAGCATCATTAAACAAAATAACAACAATTTCTTATATGCGACTACATATAGGAATTAACCCATATCAAACATTCATAAATAAACACACAGTAAACAAGACAAGTACATTAAGAACACTTATCTTTTATGAAAGTCGCCAACTATGGCCTTGGCTTAGATGTTCCTCTCAACCATAGCCTTTTCTACTCATAATCTTTTAGCAACAGGTCACCCCCGAGCTGGGGCTCAAACTCCACAAGGGAAAAAGACTTATAGTGACACACTAAGGTCTGACTCTCAACAGAATCGCTTAGTCCTAGGTGCCCGCTGCTGCAACTAGCCCACAGTCCCTCATTCCCCATGCACCTTTCATACCAAAGGAAGTGTGCCCCTTCTCTGCTCAACAGTCATTTGATTGCCCCACTTCCCTTCCCAGGGTTACCAACAACAGGCCGGACAAGAAGTCTCCGAGCCCTCCGACTAATGCTCAACGCACCAGGGAACAATTCTCAACAATAGTCTCACTAGGAGAGTATGCACCCGGGTCTGACAACCACTTCACAACAACCAATCTCTCACACAGAGAGACTGCTCATGGTCTGTCAACCCGTCTCTTAGACAATAATACACTAGTTACAACCCCTCAACTCCTTACAAGTTTCTCTGTGCAGATAGGGTAATAATTGGATTTTTCATACAGTCCGACCCCTTCTTCCCACGAGATCTTAAAACACCCATCTAATACAATAATGCCAACATCCTCCCCAAAATACATTAAGTCCAAAAATATATATTGCATTCCTTCCACTTGACACTTGTCACCTTTAGAAGTAGCTTTAAGCCACTTGGTGACCCGTTCCCTACCCTCAAGAACTTAGGATAAAAACATATCCACATTACACTTTTTTCGAAAATATTATTAAAATATTCTCCAAGACTTACGACTCACCCCTCTTTTCCTTTTGCCCGTGGAGTTGGCCTCCCATCTCTTTTCGTTTGAGTCTGTCTGCGCGTACTGATGCAATATTATATTAATAACCATGATTATATTTATATGGATAGGCACATTGACCTATCTGCGTCCAAGCTCACTAGCTTCATAATCACACAGGCTCCTCGACCACATACATATACAACCATATATATACATATATATAATTCAACTGTGCATACATCCAAGTCATTACCGCACACTTACCCAAGTGCGCGCAACACAGTGCAATGTGCACACCTTGTCTTTGATAACACTTCTCCACACACTACTCTGATGCGCGCGACATCAAAACTTAATGCTAGTGACTCACTAGCCTAAATGTACATCTCATTTACACTTGTTTCCAATGACTCACCAGCCTATATGTACAATTACAAAGGGTTCCAGATCAAGGACATTACATTCCCCTCCTTGTTATTTATGCACTGTCCTCAGTGCATCATATACACATGTTCATACAAAATTTCAAAATTTTTGAAAAAGATGAGAATACTCTACTCGCATAACATCCTCACGCTTTCAGATTCCATCCTCAGGACTGTACCAGGTCCATTGGACCTTTACGAGCTCTATGACTCAATTCCAGAGCTGTTTGATTTTCCGATCCAATATGCAAATAGGTCGCACTTGAAATATGCTTTCTGGCTCCACCTGAATCACATTCCAATCAATAATATGACTAGCATAAGGTATGTACTTCTTAAGCAATGACACATGGAAAACATTAAGAATACACAAGCACGCAGGCAATGCAAGCATATAAGCAACATGACCAATCCTTTCAAGGGTTCAAGGATATCAAATGGCCCACAATAGCGCGCTGCTAACTTAAAACACTTTCCCAACTTCATGGAACCACACTTGGCCTGGCCTTCATATTCAGAAACATGTGATCACCCACTCCAAGTTCTCTGTGGGTTCTTCCTTTATCTGCGCAACTTTTTTGCCTGTCTTGGGTGGGCAACCTTTAGATTCTTCCTCATCTTTACCATTTGCTCCTCCATTGCCTGGAGCAAATTTGGCCCAACTACTGCGCGATCTGCTAGGTTGTTCCAACTCACTGGCGTGTTTCACTTTCTACCATAAAGTGCCTCAAATGGGCTCATCTTTAAATATGCCTCATACCCATTGTTGTGTTGAAATAATGTAACTGTAAAGTGTATTCTTATTATTATTTGATATATTATTCATTGGATCAATCCCCATTGTGGATTGATTATGTCGACTATTGTAAAAGGACAAAATCCCCTTTTGCGGATCGGTCATAATGTAATTGTAAAGGCAAAAGAAGAAGTCAGCCCTAGAATATATCAAAGAGGCCCCGAAACATAATAAAGGTGGTTATAACCACCCAGATTAAGAAGTCGACCCTGCCAGTGAAGACACACTTCACACGTGCTAGATTAGTATAAATAAGGAGGCTAGCACCTCACTTAGACACACTTCACTTGCTCATTGAGAGACAAGTTTCGGAACTGCAGTTGGAGAAGAGAGAGAGAGAGAGTGGTGCATCTTTGAGAGAAGATCTTCTGTATTAGCTTGAGTTATCTCTTGGCATTGTATTGGCTATCTATAATAAGGAAGTTTTGCTGGGTTTTCTTCCCCTAGAGGGTTTCCCAGGATAAATGCTGTGTCTCTTGTGATTGTGTATTTCTCAGTGATCTTGTATTATGATATTGTTATCTATTGAAATGCAAAGAACTATAATAATGGCTTAAACATTAACATGGTATTAGAGCCAAGTTGAAAAGAGCATCTTTCACAAGAGAAAAATGAAAAACGTCACTGTTGTCGTACATGCAAATTAGGGCTTTTTGTTGGTGAGGTATTTCAGCCCTAAAACCATTTAGAAAAGTGCGCCCTCTCCCAAGGATTATTTTGGCACCTTCAACGCACCTTTTCAGTGGTTAGATCTCTCGGAAAGTGAAATGCTAGTTTTCACAAAGTACCAGAAAACCAGAGTACCAGAAGTACCAGAAAACCAGAAGCACCAGTCCAGAAATCCACAGATCAAGTTTGAGGGGGTAAAAGTTGGATTTTCAAAAATCCGACTACACCATCTTCCTCGCCTCGGCTCAGCGCATCTATCCCCTGGATCAAAATTTCAAAATTTGAAGTTTGAAAAATTAGGGTTTCCTCATAAAACCCTAAGTTGCAGTTGCAGTCTCAGAACCAGTTGCAGTTACAGCCGTAGCACCAATTACAAACACCCTTGAAGTTATTAGTAACATTACTCGTCTGAGGCATGAGAGCGTTCGGGTCTACAAGTGGTGCGAGATCTAGTCGCGTCGGCATTTCGGCATTTGGGAGTTCGAAGGGTGAAGGTTCTATGTTGTCCTATATCTCGAAACCCTGAACCCTGAAAGTGCCGAAGGCGCCCAAAGTCGGGCCCGCACTATTACGGAGCAATCTCGGTCGCCCATCCACAGGAGACACCTGGAGCGCGATTAGGCTCCTCGTCGATTCGCCCATCGCGATTTCGAGGCGCAAGGTGCAGCTTCATCGTATTCCCGATGTGCGAGGTGCCGAGAGTATCCAGGACCCGGGCCCACAGCATCGTCGGGAGAGTTCAGTATCGTCAGATCTAGAGGAACGCGTGGCGCCAGATTAATCCGTCTCGGCGTTTCGCTTATCGCGATTTCAAGAAACGGGGATCAGCCCCTTCCTATTCACGAATGTCGAAAGCGCCTTTGAGAGTAAACACAGGGTCACAGCCCGTGGTCACTTGGGAAAGAAAGGAGCTGCGCAAGAAGGGCCAAGGGCGTCGGGTTTCAGTCACAGAGAAGCTCGTCACGACCTCCAGTTGCCATTGGACAGGACCTCGATCCTGGTCTTAGCTTTGAGTAAATGAAGGCGAGAAGGGGTGGTTGAAACCTCTCCTCATTCATTAAGTGCGAGGTATGGAGGGTCTAGCAAGCGGTCTGTTCGAGAGGGTCCTGTGTACCCATTTTTCCAGAGAAGCCATGCCAAGTTCTCGACTAGCCAGATGAGGTCTGTACACGCTAACTTGGCTCTTAATGGCTCAACTACTTCCCTTGCAGGAGCCATGCGCAGTTAAGGTGGCGTCTAATAAGGAATATATGTCCGAATTTGGCTGAAGGGACACCACGCCTTGGGTGACTGAACATGCCTCTGTTAGGTGAATTTTTTTGAGTATATAGACTCAGTCTTTGTATTTTTGTAATCTATCGATGGTTGAGCAAAGCTCCCGATTGTAAAGTTTTGATGAAGCGCTGGTCGCTCTGGTTAATGTATAAGGCATTGGAGACTTCTTACTTTATGGATGTCAGCCTCTTTTCCATCTCTTTGTTTACCGTGTTAGAACAGCTTGGAATTGGAGGATCCAGTCGAGTTGTAGCTGTTATAGGATGATGTAGGTTGGATCACTGTAACAGTTGCATTGTTTCTAATTGGTTCCTGTGATTTTCTTAGCACAGAACGACTCGGAATTGGAAGATCTAGTCGAGTCACCCTTCAACTCCTAAGGCTCTGGACCAAGAGGATCTTGGCTTCCGAGTTTTTCATCCTCAAGCTTCCGAAGCCCTGTCGCTCGAGGCAGTCTTGCTCGCCCTTCTCACAAGTCTTCCATCTACCACCCTTTAATCATTTACTGACAGAAGTTGGATCTAGACCTTCCTTGCTTTCTACACACCAGGCCCGGTTTCCTGAGTTAAAGCTATATCTTCTTGAGTCCTTATCCATTCGATCACCCCATTAAACAAATCGTGACATAAAACTGATGGGCATTGGGCTTTTCTCTTGCAAGCAATCCAGGAGTGACTTCTGATGCTAACATTTCTGGCGCCGTTGCCGGGGACGAAGTTGAAAATTTTCCCCGGGATTGAACGACATTGAGCTTCTGATTCTGAAGGTGCATCATGCATCAGAGCCTTTGAAGATTTCTACTGTGCACCTGGCGACTCCATTGTGACGACTCCACTGTGGCGAACCTGTCGTGTTAATTGTGGCTTTTAGAGGTAGACACACGCGGTCCCATCCTCAACTGCCTCTGTCTACACCTAAAACCGATCCGGAGGTGGTTCTCAGAAAAGGAAAGACCTCTGAAGAAGGAGCTTCCACCGCTAAACCAGGTAATCCACCATCTCCTTCTGTAGGAACTCCATTTTCTCCTTCTCAGTTTCTTAACAGACCTCCTTCAGAGGTTTCCCGTTTCCTGAATTTTGGGAGTGTTCCTGCTGAGCTTTCCCCTCTCGGTCTAGGACTGGAGGGAGAAATCCTTGTCACTCCCCTTTTCTCTGAAGCTGTACTTTGGCATAGACCCAGAACCGCAGAAGATTTTCCCATTCCTCCTCTTATTACTGTTACCGCTCTTGCAGAAAGAGGAGCATTTGCTGACTTGAGCTCATTGGCTTTCTCCTTAAATCCCTTTTTGTTTCCCACTCCACTTCGAGACTCATTCCCAGTAGCCCCTTTGCGAACTCCTTCTCCTCCAAGTTCTCCTCCACCTAATATTCCTATGGCTGGTGCTAATCCCCCTCTAAATAGAATGGATGCCATAGTTGCTGCCATATATGCTCCCTTAATCCTACCCCATCCTATGAATTCTCTCCCTGCTGGAGATTACTTGAAATATATGCCCAAGTTCACTGGGGAAGGGGACATAACTGCGGAAGAGCACCTGGCTGCTTTCTACAGTTATGCAGACAACCTGAACATTGAAAATGAAGATGTCTGGATGAGAGTCTTCGTCCAGAGCCTGGATGGTGAGGTGAGGAAATGGTTTAGAGGATTGGCCCCCGGATCTATTGCTAGGATCGAAGCTCTGGATAGTGTTTTCCTGAGGCAGTGGGGAGATAGGAAGGATTTTATGTATTACATGTCAGAGTTCGGGTCTTTGAGGAAAATGGAAGGAGAGTCTGTCTCTGACTTCTCCAAAAGATTTAATAAGATGTATAATAAAATTCTTGCTGAAATAAAACCCTCAGAAGCCTCGGCCAAGATTTCCTATGCTAGTGCGTTTGGTCCCGATTTCTGTCTCTTATTGAGAGAAAGAAGAGCCACCTCCTTAGCTCAAATGCAAGATGCAGCCATAGAGGTGGAATCTAATGTATTAGCAGCTGATAGACTGAGGAACAAGGCCGATGAAGATAGGAGAAAGGGAAGATCTGAAGCCTCAACTTCTAGCCCATCAGTGCCCCACCCTCAAGTGGATGAACTGACCAAGATGGTGAAGTCCCTGTCTACAGAGATGGAGAGAATGAAGGTAGAGGGGAGGCAAGCATACAAGGGTCCTCAAAACACCGAAAACAAAGGAGGTTTCCGGAGGCCCAACAATATTAATTCCCCGATTGTGCATAGAGAGAGGGGAAGAGACAGAGAAGACCAGAAAATTCAGGCCCCTTTTCAAAACAATTTAGTGGCCAAGGGGGAAGAAGGGGAAGCAAATGAGCTTGGTCCTGAAATTCATTGCTTCGGAGACACTCCTCCTTTTCCTCATCTCATTCAATCAGCATATGAAGAGTCTCTCATGGATAGTCAGCGAAATGAACTGAGCAAGGGAGACAAAACTAGTGGCAGCCAAGGCAGGTATGATCTGAGGTCTAAGAGAAAGACAGTAGCACCTGATGTTCCTGAGCAGTCCACTAGAACAGAGAAACCTGCTAATGAAGTAGCAGACAGTCACAGAGGTAAAAAGACCCAACCCCTCTCTCCCATAATTCAGAGTCATGTTCCCGAAATGAGAGAAATCCAGAAGCTTACACCTTCTTTTAATTTCGAGCATGAAATTCAAAAAATCAGAATCCCTGTGCCCCTAATCGAATTGATTAGACATGAAGGGTTCAAGAAACCCTTCTCTGAGATTTTACAGTCTGAGATCTCATGCCTTCCCACAGACTCCATTAATTTGCAAGATGAAAAGCCTGCAGTTATTCTAGGACCTATGGTAGAAGACTGGAACGACTCATCCCCTCCCTTCTACACATCCTTGAACATACATGAAAAGGTACTGCACAATTGCTTGATGGATTCGTGGGCTTCTCATAACCTTATGCCCAAGACTGTCATGGAAGAGTTAGGGCTAGAAGTCACCCGAGCCTATCATGACCTCTATTCCTTTGACTCCATAAAAGTTCAATTTCTAGGAGTTATCAAAGACCTGGTCGTGACCTTGTTTCAGTTGCCCATGAAAAGTGTGGTCATGGATATTGTAGTGGCCGATGTTCCCCCCAAATTCGGTATGTTGTTATCAAGATCTTGGATAAAAACACTGGGGGGAACCTTGCAGATGGACCTCACATATGCTACTATCCCAGTGTTTGGAGGAGAGCATAGAAGACTATACAGGGAAGCTCAACTGGCCTATATAATCAGTGATGAGGCCAATCCTACCAACAATCCTATTTTTTCCTTGGACACTGATTTAGGTTCTAGTTTACTACAACTCACCCATGCTCCCGAGCCTCCTCTTAAGCTCAGAAAGTCGCCCACCACTTCCCATAAATTTCTTCCCTTCGTCACCCTTGTCTGGAAAATGTTCTTTGATGGAGCCTTTTCTAGGGAAGGCGTTGGAGCTAGGGTGTTTTTTGTGTCACCTGCTCAGGAAACCATATCTCTGTCATACAAATTAGAATTTGAAGCTACCAACAATGTGGCAGAATATGAAGCTCTTATCCTAGGATTAAGAGCCGCAAGGAAAATGGGAATCCAGGAAGTAGTAGTGTTCAGAGATGCAGAGTTGTTGGTCCAACAGAGCAGAAGCACTTATCAGACTAAGCATCCTTGACTCAGGAGTTACATAAATGAGGTATGGGACCTAATTGACAGTTTCTTCTCAGCATTTAACATTTCTTTCATCCCAAGAGAGGAGAACACAATAGAAGATTCTTTGGCTACATCAGCAAGCAATTTCAAAGTACCCTTGCCGCCCAAATTCATATACGATGTAGAGGTAAAATACAGGCCCTCCATACCTGACAACGTCAAACATTGGAAGGTATTCGAGGATGATCTCGAGATCAAGAAGTTCTTGGAGACTATCGAAGAATTTTTAGATATGCATATCGACCAAGACTCTGTCTTTGAAGAAAAGCTTGATGGGGGTAATTTTCTGAATAAGATTGCAGAGCGTAACATTATGCGGCTACCCAACAATCATATTCCAAGAGGACTGGTTCCTTTGGAAAGGCTTTTTGATAGAAATGATGTGGTATTAAAAGGGGAGATCTTAGCAGATGATGCTAGTACTATTCAATGCAACATTGGCACTGAGAGTGAGCCCAAGTTTGTCAAAATATCGAGTAGTCTGACAAAGGAGCAGAGGTCTGAATACGTTGGACTGTTGAGGGAATTTGCTGATGTTTTTGCCTGGACCTACGAAGACCTCAAAACATACGACACTTCTGTCATCGAGCATAAAATCCCGTTGAAAGGGGAAGCAAAGCCATTTAGGCAGAAGCTGAGACAGATCAATCCTATGCTGCTGCCTATTATGGAGAGGGAAGTGAAGAAGCTGCTCCAAGCCCAGATCATCGTACCACTGAGATACTCAGAGTGGGTGGCCAACTTGGTACCAGTAAGAAAAAATAATGGAGAAATCAGACTCTGTGTAGACTTTAGAAACCTGAACAGGAGCTCACAGAAGGATAACTACCCCTTACCAAAGATGGAACATAATTGCAGAGGGTAATAGGAGCCTCCAGGATGTCCATGATCGACGATTTCTCTGGCTACATTCAAGTCTCTGTTCTACCTGAGGACAGGGAAAATATGACATTACCATTCCATGGGGCACATTCATGTATGCCAAGATGCCTTTTGGATTGATGAATGCAGGGGCAACGTTTCAGCGTGCCATGGACATAGCTTTCATTGGAGAAAAGGATAAATTTGTGGTTGTCTATCTGGATGACATCACAGTATTTTCAAAATCTGATAAAGAACACTGTTGTCATCTCAAGAAGGTTTTCCTGAAATGCAGAAGTTTTGGCATTTCATTAAACCCCAAGAAATCTCTGTTCGCCATGCAGGAGGGGAAATTACTAGGCCACATAGTATCAATGGAAGGAGTCAGGATTGACCCTAGTAGAGTTGAGGCAATACAAGCCTTATCAATCCCGAGGTCCAATCCTTCCTTGGTAAGATTAATTTTTTGAGGAGGTTTGTGTCTAACTTTGCTGAGGAGGTAAAACTTATAACAACCATGTTAAGGAAAGGAAATGAAGTAAGATGGACTTCTGAATCGCGAAAGTCCTTCGAGCAAATAAAGAAAGCCCTGACCGAAGCCCCTATGCTTATCAGTCCTGATTACTCAAAGGATTTCGTTATTTTCTCCTTTGCCTCACCTGATACGGTGGCTGCTATTTTATTACAGACACACAAGGTTGGGCTAGAGAAACATGTCGCTTATTTCAGCCGAGCATTGAGGGATGTCGAAGTCAGATATGACACTATGGAGAAGTAGGCCTATGCCTTAGTAAAGGCTCTCAAGGCATTTATAATCTATGTCCTGCAGTGAAAAATCATTGCCTATGTCCCCTCAGCTGCTGTTAAAGACATTCTTATTCATCCTGACATAGACGGGAGGAGGAGTAAGTGGATAGCCAAGATTCTGGAGTTTGACCTGGAAATAAAGCCTACCAAATTGATCAAAGGTCAGGGTTTAGCCACGCTATTGGCTGAAGCCAATTGCCAAGCTTTGAGGATAAGTTTCATCAACGAATTCTCAGGAATTCAACAGGGTTGGTTGTCTGACATGGACCCTCAAAGGGATCCCCCATTGGCTCGATGTCCTTGGTATAAGGATGTCATATACTTTCTGCAAGAGTTGCGGCCTCCAGACGGCCTGCAAAGAAACAAAGCAAGAGCTCTGAAGCTTAAGGCAGTCAGATACTGCCTCGATCAAATTCTATACTGGAAAGACCCCCTGGGGGTGCTTTTAAAATGTATGAATTCACAAGAGGCCAACAGGATCATGGCTGGATTTCACAGCGGCCTATGTGGAGGGCACGACTTTTGGAAGACCACTGCTCACAAAATTCTCAGAGCCGGGTACTACTGACCCACCTTGTTCGCTGATGTCCATAGAGGAGTTAGGGCCTGTATCCAATGTCAAAGATTTGCAGGAAAACAACAGCTCAAGTCCTTGCCGCTAAATCCTGTGGTTGTTTCGGGACCTTTCCAGCAGTGGGGCCTAGATTTCATTGGAGAAATTCACCCCGCTTCCAGTGGGCAACACAGATGGATCCTGACTGCTACAGATTTCTTTACCAAGTGGATTGAAGCTATCCCTACCAGGAGTGCTTCCCACAAGGTAATCGTTGGATTCCTAGAGGACCTCATCACAAGGTTCGACTGCCCAAGTAAGATTGTCACTGATAATGCAGCCGTTTTTGGGTCTGAGCCATTAGCCAAATTCTATGAGCAGTTCGGGATCAAACTGATTCACTCCACCCCATATTATCCACAGGGCAATGGTTTAGCAGAATCCTCCAACAAAAAACTGATAAGGATCATCAAAAGGCTGTTGGAAGACAACAAGAAAGCCTGACATTCAAGATTGAAATTTGCTCTATGCGCTGATCGAGTGACCACAAAGAGATCTATAGGCGTCTCTCCTTTCTAATTAGTCTATGGAGCAGAGGCTGTTTTCCCTTCTCATTTGGCCATTCCTGTAGCAAAATTCCTCCAGGATCATCAGGAGGAGCTTGATGACATGATCAGAAGGATTCATCAGCTAGTGGAGGTCCAGCAGGCCAGGGAGCAGGCAATGGACAGAATTCAAGACCATCAACAAATGATCAAGCAGGTTTTCGATAAGAAGGCCAAGAAGGAATAATTTCGGATAGGAGACCTGGTACTGAAGTGGGATGCTCCCAAACAAGATAAGGGCAAACACGACAAATTTGAAGCCCTATGGATCGGGCCCTTCAAAATCTCCAAGGTTTTCTCAAATAACACATATCGGCTGCAGGATTTGGAGGGTGAAGAAGTTTTCAGCAGCCCAGTAAATGGGCATTTTCTAAAGAGATGTTTTGTCTGAGCCTTCGATGGCTCCTTTGTTTGTAAATATTGTCCTTTTGGTTTCTTGTTTATTTTTATTTTTGCTTTTATTTTTCGGCTTAATAAATGACTCCATAGCCCAACAACAAGGCACTGGAACTACAAAATGAGTCCTTAGAGCATCACAGGGACGACTCTATCCCCCTTGGAGCCTAATGTTAGTAACATTACTCGTCTGAGGCATGAGAGCGTTCGGGTCTACAAGTGGCGCGAGATCTAGTCGCGTCGGCATTTCGGCATTTGGGAGTTCGAAGGGTGAAGGTTCCATGTTGTCCTATATCTCGAAACCCCGAACCCCGAAAGTGCCGAAGGCACCCAAAGTCGGGCCCGCAGTATTACGGAGCAATCTCGGTCGCTCATCCACAGGAGACACCTAGCGCGCGATTAGGCTCCTCGCCGATTCGCCCATCGCGATTTCGAGGCGCAAGGTGCAGCATCGTCGTATTCCTGATGCACGAGGTGCCGGGAGTATCCAGGACTCGAGCCCATAGCATCGTCGGGAGAGTTCAGAACCGTCAGATCTAGAGGGAAATGTGGCGCTAGATTAAGCCGTCTCAGCGTTTTGCTCATCGCGATTTCAAGAAACGGGGATCAGCCCCTTTCTATTCACGAACGCCGAAAGCACCTTTGAGAGTAAACACAGGGTCACAGCCTGTAGTCACTTGGGAAAGAAAGGAGCTGCGCAAGAAGGGCCAAGGGCGTCGGGTTTCAGTCACAGAGAATCCCGTCACGACCTCCAGTTTCCATCGGACAGGACCTCGATCTTGGTCTTAACTTTGAGTAAATGAAGGCGAGAAGGGGTGGTTGAAACCTCTCCTCATTCATTAAGTGTGAGGTATGGAGGGTCTGGCAAGCGGTCTGCTCGAGAGGGTCCTGTGTACCCATTTTTCCAGAGAAGCCATGCCGAGTTCTTGACTAGCCGGAGGAGGTCTGTACACGCTAACTCGACTCTTAATGGCTCAGCTACTCCCCTTACAGGAGCCATGCGCAGTTAAGGTGGCGTCTGGCAAGGAATATCTGTTCGAATTTGGCTGAAGGGACACCATGCCTTGGGTCACTGAACATGCTTTTGTTAGGCGAATTTTTCTGAGTATATAGACTCAGTCTTTGTATTTTTGTAATCTATCGATGGTTGAGCAAAGCTCCTGATTGTAAAGTTTTGATGAAGCGCTGGTCGCTCTGGTTAATGTATAAGGCATTGGAGACTTCTTACTTTATGGATGTTAGCCTCTTTTCCATCTCTTTGTTTACCATGTTAGAACAACTCGGAATTGGAGGATCTAGTCGAGTTGTAGCTGTTATAGGATGATGTAGGTTGGATCACTGTAACAGTTGCATTGTTTCTAATCGGTTCTTGTGATTTTCTTAGCACAGAACGACTCGAAATTGGAAGATCCAGTCGAGTCACCCTTCAGCTCCTGAGGCTTTGGACCAAGAGGATCTTGGCTTCCGAGTTTTTCATCCTCAAGCTTCCAAAGGCCTGTCGCCCGAGGCAGTCTTGCTCGCCCTTCTCACAAGTCTTCCCTCTACCACCCTTTAATCATTTACTGACAGAAGTTGGATCAAGACCTCCCTTGCTTTCTACACACCAGGCCCGGTTTCCTGAGTTAAAGCTATATCTTCTTGAGTCCTTATCCATTCGATCATCCCATTAAACAATTCGTTACATAAAACTGATGGGCGTTGGGCTTTGCTCTTGCAAGCAATCCAGGAGTGACTTCTGACGCTAACAGAAGTTTTTAAGAGTTGGTAATGATTACCGCTGCTGCCAGATGGAGCCACTACCTGCAAATGCTATCAGAGGTATGTATTCACATATGTTTAAATGGTTAAACTTTAAAGAGTATTTGCAAGAGAAGGGATCTCTTGCCATAGATCCAGAAGGATCTCAAGATCCAACACATTCAGAGGAATGATGCAACCCAGGTGTGATTATTCCGATATGCATCCATTTGTTATATTGATCAATGTTGCATGTTGTAGCTATGACCATCATTCTAACCTTTTCTGAGTCAAGGTATTAGATGGATTAAAAGTTGAGATCATAGAACTTATCCTCTAACCCAACCTTCTGTCAAGATA
>ML778226.1:647384-684736 GCA_009831015.1 Picea engelmannii
CAACTAACACCTCCTCTAGGAAGAATCTCGTGTGTTAGTTCCAGGTTGCCATGGAGGAATGTTTGATCACAACACTATGAGAGTGTTGACCTCATTTTCGTATTGTATTCCTTACCTTTAATCTTTGCTTCAGACAAGTTACAGGCGATAGCTATAAATGAGCTACTGTGATGATTGTTCGTGCTATTACTTTATATTATCAAAAGGATATTACTCTTGCTTGCTGTTTTGTTGACCTTGCCCCAGGTCACAGGTAATAACCCTAAGGAAGCTATAGTGAAGGTTGCATAAGACAACGTACTAAAGGAGAAACCTTAAATGAAACAATCATCATTGGAAGTGAAGAAAATGGCTTGTATAAGCTAAAGGGTCACTCAGAAGTTGCCATGACCCACGCCATTGAAAACTCATGTGAACTTTGGCATAGAAGATTAGTTCACATCAATTACAAGGCACTACCATACATATGAAAAGCTGTCACAGGTGTACCAGAATTCAAGGTTGACCATGAAGGCGTGTGCAATGGACGTGCACAAGGAAAGAACATCAAGAACCCTTTTCCGAAGAGAGACATCAAAGCAGAAGGAGTCCTAGAACTCATCCATTCAGATGTGTGTGGCCCAATTCCATCGTCCTCCATTAGTGGGTATGTATACTATGTATAATTTATTGATGATTATTCTCGTAAGACCTGGGTGTATTTTTTGAAATCTAAAGATGAAGTGTTCAACAAGTTCAAGGAATTCAAAGCCTCGATAGAGAACCTTTTCGAAAGAAAGATCAAGATACTCAAGTCAGATAATGGAGGAGAATATACCTCAAAAGTGTTCGTGAGCTTTTGCAAAGATGTTGGGATCAAGAGGGAACTCACAACTCCCTATAATCTTCAACAAAACGGTGTAGCTGAACGAAAGAACATAACAATAATGGAAGCTGTGAAGACTATGATCCATGATCAAGATCTTCCAATGTGCTTATGGGCAGAAGCAACAATGACATCCGTTTATGTGCAAAACTAATTATCCCATAGTGCATTTGGGTTCAAGACCCCGGAAGAGATGTTCACCGAAAAGAAACTAGAGGTAAGCCATCTCAAAATATTTGGCTGCCCATTTTTTATACATATTCTGAAAGAGAAGAGAAACAAGCTGGAACCTTAAGGAAAGAAGAGAATATTTGTGGGATACTGTGAGGTATCCAAGGCCTTCAGAATTTACATACCAGGTCACTACCACATTGAGATCAACAGGGATGTGACTTTTGATGAAGATGCAATACTTAAGAAATTGAGAATATGCCAGCTTGAAGAAGCACGTGAAGAAGAACCCGTAATCCCCAGAATTGCAGAATCAGTGAGGGAGGTTCCTAGAGCTGCAGAACCAGTGAGGGAAGACGTAGTTTCCTCTGATGAGGAAATTCTAGAAGATCATGACATAGCGGAGTTTCAAGAACCGCCTCAGATGACGATCCTCCATAAAAGAAAGCCAGCTTGGGCTAGAGAGCTCATTCAAGATGGAGAGAAGTATGGTGTTCTCCAAGGAACAACGAGACAGATGAAAAGACCAAAGCCATTATCCAGTTATACGACTTTGTTATGTGACCTCCTAGAGAAGGAGCCTACTTGCTTTGAAAAATCCATTCAAATGAAAGAATGGGCAGATGCCATGACAGAGGAATACCAATCCATAATAAAGAATGATGTATGGGAAATAATTCCCAGACCGAAGAGTAAAGACATGGTATCCTCCAAATGGCTCTTCAAAATAAAACATGCTGCTGATGGAAGTATTGAAAAGTATAAAGCAAGATTCGTCGCTCGGGGCTTTTCTCAAAAAGAAGGCATTGACTATGAAGAGACATTCGCTCCTGTAGCCAAATACACTTCGATTAGAACCATAATAACCCTTGCAACTAAGATGAAGTGGAATTTGCACCAAATGGACATAAAGACAACTTTCCTAAATGGTGTCATCGAAGAGGAAGTGTATATAGAGCAACCTCAAAGATTTGAAGTTGAAGACAGGAAGTCTCATGTCTGTAGATTGAAGAAAGCATTGTACGGATTGAAGCAAGCTCCTAGAGATTGGTATGGACGGACAGACAGTTTCCTGACGAGCTTGGGCTTTACCAAGAGTAAAGAAAATTCTAACCTCTACTTCAAGGTTATGAACGATGAGTCAGTGATATTACTGCTATATGTGGATGACTTATTCTTAACCGGAGAAGAAAAACTCATCACTGAATGTAAGAAGAGACTTGCCTCAGAATTTGAAATGAAAGACCTTGGCCTAATGCATTATTTCTTAGGTTTTGAGGTATGGCAGAGTCTAGAGAGGATCTTCCTTAACCAAGGGAAGTATGTAGTCAAAATCCTAAAGAGATTCGACATGTTGGAATGCAAGTCCATGAATACACCCATGGAAGCGAAGTTGAAGCTGCTGGTCGACACTTCGTTAGAATTGATTGATGCCACGCTGTACAGACAGATTATTGGATCGCTGATGTACCTAACGGACACCAGACCAGGGATTTGTTTTGCCGTGAACACCTTGAGTTAGTTTCTGGTAGAACCCAGACATGTTCACCTAGTGGCTGCAAAACATGTGATGAGGTACCTTAAGGGTACAATAGATTGTGGTTTCAACTATGATGGAGATCATGATTTCACATGGAGTGGATATACTGATGTAGATTGGGCAGGAAGTGTTTCTGACAGGAAAAACACTTCAGGATGCTGTTTCAGTTTGGGATTAGCCATGATCTCATGGCAGAGTAGAAAGAAATCCAACATTGCTCTCAACACAGCGGAAACATAATACATTGCTGCATGTTCTTCCAGCTGCGAAGTTATATGGCTTCGAAAGTTGCTGACCGGTCTATTTGACTTAGAGATGGAAGCAACCACGATCCTATGTGAAAACTAGAGCTGCATAAAGATGACAGAGAATCCTGTATTCCATGACAGGTCGAAGCACATAGAGATCCGATACCATTACATCCATGACATGGTGCAGAGATGAGCCATAAAGCTCTAGTACGTTAGCACGGATGAACATGTTGCTGATGTGTTGACCAAGCCTCTATCTCGTGTAAAGTTTTAGCACTTTCGAGATAAACTTGATATACTCTGAAATGACCTTCCTTGAAAGGGGAAGTAGTTGCTGTGACAAGACATCTCTTGCGTCCAGCTTTATTGCTGTGACGCAAAGCAAGATGATGTGATGAGACTAGAAATGTGCTTCCGGCTTGACAGCTGTGATGTAAAGCTAGTCTAGTATCCTGCTTCCAGCTTGATTGCTGTGACGTAAAGCAGGACAAGTATCTTGCTTCCAAATCTATTGCTGTGACATAAAGCAAGACAATGAGCTGAGACTAGTATTGTGCTTCCAGCTTGACAGTTGTGACATAAAGCCAGTCTAGTATCGTGCTTCCAACCTGATGGTTGTGATGTAAAGCAAGACGATGTGATGAGACTAGTACTGTGCTTCCGGCTTGACAGCTGTGACGTAAAGCCAGTCTAGTATCTTGCTTCCATCTTAATTGCTGTGACGTAAAGCAAGACGTTGAGATGAGACTAGTACTGTGCTTCTAGCTTGAGATGCTGGGACGTAAAGCCAGTCTAGTATCTTGCTTCCAACTTGATCGCTGTGACGTAAAGCAAGATGAGTACTGAGCTTCCATCTTGACAGTTGTGACCTAAAGCCAGTCTTGTATTATGATGAGCCAACCTCGTGCTGTGATGATGATTACATTCCTTTGAGAATGACGATGCTACCGATGAAGAAAACTTTCGATGATTTATAGATACGCCAGTCAGTGTTCCAAGATGATATTAATGATGCCGTCCTCTCACCCACTTGATGTTGTTGATGATGTTGTCCTCTCTCTCTCGCCTGATGCTGTTGAAGAATACCCTTCTTGTTAAGGGGGAGTGTTGAAATAATGTAACTGCATAGTGTATTCTTATTATTATTTGATATATTATTCATTGGATCAATCTCCATTGTGGATTGATCATGTCGGCTATTGTAAAAGGACCAAATCTCCTTTTGCGGATTGGTCATAATGTAATTGTAAAAGGCAAAAGAAGAAGTCGGCCCCATAGGATATCAAAGAGGCCCCGAAATATAATAAAGGTGGTTATAACCACCCAGATTAAGAAGTCGGCCCTGCCAGTGAAGAGACACTTCACACGTGCCAGATTAGTATAAATAAGGAGGCTAGCACCTCACTTAGACAAACTTCACTTGCTCATTGAGAGACAAGTTTCAGAACTGCAGTTGGAGAAGAGAGAGAGAGAGTGGTGCATATTTGGGAGAGGATCTTCTGTATTAGCTTGAGTTATCTCTTGGCATTGTATTGGCTATCTATAATAAGGAAGTTTTGCTAGGTTTTCTTCCCCTAGAGGGTTTCCCAGGATAAATGTTGTGTCTCTTGTGATTTTGTATTTCTCAGTGATCTTGTATTATGCTATTGTTATCTATTGAAATGCAAATAACTATAATAATGGCTTAAACATTAACATGTTGTAAGCAAACTCTACCAAATGCAAGTAGTCTTCCCACTTGGATGGTTTATTTATCACATACATCCTCAACATATCTTCAATCACCTGATTTATCCTCTCTGTCTGACCATTTGTCTTAGGGTGATATGTTGTGCTAAAGTTCATACTTGTTCCAAATCCTTTGAATAGCCCTTTCCAAAAGTTTGAGGTGAACTTCAAATCTCTATCGGACATAATTGTCTTAGGAACACCATGCAACTTAGCAACTTTGTGCATGTATATCTCAATGATGTTGCCTACCTTGTAAGTTGACTTCACTGGAATAAAATGAACAACTTTAGTAAGCTTGTCGACCACCACCATAATAGAATCATGTTGCTTAGCAGTCCTAGGAAACTTAGTTATGAAGTCCATGGTTACCACTTCCCACTTCCACTTAGGAATGGGAAAGGGTTGTAGAAAACTAGCTTGATGTCTGTGCTCAGTGTTGACCTTCTGACATTCAAGACATCTCGCAATAAAATCCGCAACTTCCTTTTTCATACCTGGCCAAAAGTATTGCTTATTGATAGTGACAATTGTCTTTTGGTAATCTAGATGTCAAACATAAGGAACCTTATGCATCTTTGAAAAAATCAGGGTTTTCAACTCCTGATAATTCGACATATAGACTCTGCGTCTATACATGAGGATCCCATCCTCTTCATAGCCTTCCAATTTCTGTTGTGACATACCTTTCTGTAAAGTTGCACTCATATCCATATAATGCAGATATGATTTGGAAACTTTCAAAATTCTGTCGCATAAATTTGTTTAGTACATGCTAATGGTTGTAACATGCATCTCATGCACCCTTGTGTTGAGTGTGTTAACCACTTTGTTTTCTTTTTCTCTGATATGATTTAAGTCGAAGTCATATTCATTGATGAACTCTAACCACCTGCTTTCTCTAGCATTTAAACTTGGTCATCCAAACAAATAGACGACAATGGTCTGTTTTCTGCTCAAATCTCTTACCCATCAGATAATACTGCCACATCTTCAAAGCATGCATTATGGTTGCCAATTCCAAGTCATACGTATCATAGAGCCTTTCATGCTCTTTCAACTTCCTTGATTCGTAGCATACCACAAGTCCATTCTGACTCAGGACTCCATCGAGTCCTTCCTTGCATGCATCTGTGCACACGATGAAGTCTGCCTCTGGACCAACAATCCTCAAAATTGGCGCATTTGTTAACAAATTCTTCAAGTGTTGGAAACTCCTTGCACAATCCGAAGTCCACTCAAATCGTGCACCTTTCTTCTGCATGGATGTGCTTGGATGCACAATCTGTGAGAATCCTTCAATAAACCTTCTGTAGTACCCTGCTAGTCCCATAAAGGATCTCACTTCTGCGACATTTCTTGGTGTTGTCCATTCCTCAATGACTTTTATCTTCTCTAGGTCCACAACTATTCCTTCTTCTGTAATGATATGATCCAAATAGTGACTCTGTCGCTGATAAAATGAACAGTTGCTCAACGTTGCATAAATTTGATGCTTCCTTAACACCTGCAACACCATCCTCAAGTGTTGCTCGTGCTCTTCCTCAGACTTTGAGTAAATAAAGATGTCATCCAAAAATGTGACAATAGACTTATCCAAGTAATTTATGAAAACTCCATTCATTAAACACATGAAGTCATCTGGTGCATTTGACAACTCAAATGACACCACTGTGAACTCGTAATGACCATACCTTGTTATGAAGGTAGTCTTACTGATGTCTTCTTCCTTGATTCCCACCTGGTGATAACCAGATATGAGATCTACCTTTGAATATATTCTTACACCCCTTAGTTGATCAAATAGGTCATATATCCTTGGCAAATGATACCTGTTCTTCACTGTTACATTATTCAACTGCCTGAAGTCGATACACAGTCTCAATGTACCATCCTTCTTCTTCATGAACAAAACTGGCGCACCCCAAGGCGACACACTTGGGTGTATATACCCCTTCTTCAGAAGATCTTCAAGTTGCATTTGCAACTCCTTCAACTCTAGCATACTCATCCTATAAAGTGCCTTGGATACAGGTTTTTCTTCCGGCATCAGATTGATAGAGAAGTTAATATCTCTTTTCAGAGGCAATCCCGATATCTCTTTAAAGACATCCTCAAACTCTTTCAACACTGCGCAGTCTTCCACACTTAACACTTTATCCTTAGGTGCCTCTTCCATGTGCGTTGCGAATACTTGACATCCTTTCCTGTAACTTTTCTTTAGTTGCAAGGATGAAATTTCTTTGATAGTCACAACTCTTGGAATTCCTCGAGTTGATCTCAAATTTTCTTTTTCATTCAAGCAAGTAAATTTCTTATTGTAATAATCCAGGACAACATGGTGCTCGTCCAACCAATCCATATCAAAGAGACAATCGTACGATCCCTAAGGTATAATATTCAAATCAACCTTTGTGCACAGTCCATTCATCTCCATTGGACATGCCTTAACCATCTCATTAATTTTCCTTTTTGCTCTGGTAGCTTACTACACCAACCAAGGTTTCTCAAGCTTGCTTTTCAAAAAATGGAATCTTTCCACCATATTAGGATCTAAATGACTACGATTAGCCCCTGAATCAATTAAAATAGCAATGGGTTGGTCATTAATCTTACATTCCACCTTGATCATGTGGGACTGGAACTCAATCTGCTTGTTATTTAGCGCAACGTAAATTCTTGGCATATTTCTACCCATGTCTTCCACTGTCGCAACTTGCTGTACACTATACACAATCCTCGCTTTATCACCTTTTCAAAGGAAATCTCTATGCAAATGATTTTCGCCACAACCCCAACACTGCATAAGTTGTTGCCATGAATTTTGTCCCACTGTTTTTGACATTTTGGGATCTTGGAGAGTCGTCTGTCCTTGCACAATACTTCTGAAAAATAGTGGGTTAGCTCCCTTGTTCCTCTGTTCCACCTTGATTTTCATCTTATCTTTCGAAGCCTTTTGGAAATTCAGTTTTCCCCTTCGCTGGTCATAAAGACACTTAGTGCGTCTTATGGTTTCTTCCAATGTCTTAAGGTCATCATACTGTATCTTGTCATTGATAAATGAAGGCAACCCATTCAAGTACCTCTGAATCTTCACCTGTTCATCCTTGATAAAAGACACATATTTCAACAGCTCCAAGAATATTCTTCATACTCATCTATCAACATGCTCTCGAGCTTGAGTTCGAAGAACTCCTTCATTTTCCTATCATAGTAGCTCTTGGTTAAGTATTTATTTTGGAAATACCTCTTGAACTCCCTCCAAGTCACTTTCTTCTCATCAATGTGCTACATTTGCACATATTGATCCCACCACATTGATGCATTTCCTTTTAACTGATAGATAACAATTCTCCATTATGCCTGCACAGAATAATTATGTAGCTGGAAGTATTTCCTCATACTCAACAACTAGGTCTCCACATCTTCATCCTTCTTGTGCTCATCATCAAAGGTAGGAGGCTTGATCTTATTCATTTCTCCCTATAGCTCGTCCACCCTAGTATTGCTCCTATGTTTTCTGACAGGAGATGAACTTGAGCTACTGCGGGCTTTCCTGAAAGAATGCTTACCGACATTTCTTTTTTCTTTTCTTTTCTCATCATGAGACACACGACTTCTTGATATACTCGACTCTATCTCCTTATCCATCTTATTTTCTATTATGTATATACTTTACATCAATTTGACATTGAAGTTATCTTGCTGCACCTTGGCTCTCATAAGCCTTTCATTATCAACCTTATAGCTATAGACATCTTTCTGCAGTTCTTTCGCAGTTTCTAACAAGTTCATGCACTTCTCCTTGGGTTTTGTACCATTAGCACCCAAACTGACATACATATCTCCAAATTCATCATTAGGATTGTAAGTCCTCCACACATCTTCCATGCTTTTAACCTTCTGCACTAGCTTTGTCCTGTTCTAATCGCTGATAATTCTGCAAAATGTGCAGACAATTAATAATTGTTAGATGATTTCATGCAACAACTATATGAAAACTTTGCACCATTTTGTCAAAATCCTTCCCTTGGATTTCTTGGATGATTTTAACATTCCAAACTCTAGTGCACACACCCGTGCATCACTGTCTTTGTGTGCATCAAAACTCTATACAACACACTTATGGTTTTCCACGCAAACTAACTCTGCACTGCACGACACCAATTATTAGCACACACATCTATTCATATTACAGAGCAATGTTAACTAAACTGTAACATAAGTTTCACTGCGCAGATTCTACTTTAAACACAATCCACACAGTATCTCTTGAAGTAACGTGCTTAGCCCAAGATTGAGTCATGCCACACAACTTATAACAATGGAAACAACATTCTCTTTTTAATACAACCTTAAACAGTGGAAGTAACTCAAATCATTGCACCCTCCAACGCATCGATCACACATCATAACTGCGCGCACAACCATCTAGGTGCTATGCACCAACCATAATTTCTCTATAAGTGGAGTCTATTATTTAAATGCACACACAAATTCTAGCCTCTTGATGCACAAAAAATACAATCTTGGGTACTCGGCCACTCCATCATCTTCTTGATGACTCATAACTAAAATCAAAAGGTTAACTTAACATGCAAGACTAACCACATTTGTCATATCCATGCACAACTACAAAAATAGGCTATAAGCATCGTACTTACAGGTACAAGCATCATTAAACAAAATAACAACAATTTCTTATATGCGACTACATATAGGAATTAACCCATATCAAACATTCATAAATAAGCACATAGTAAACAAGACAAGTACATTAAGAAAACTTATCTTTTACGAAAGTCACCAACTGCTGCTTTGACTCAGATGCTCCTCCTAACCATAGACTCTGTTTCTCATAAGCTTTCAATAGCAGGTCACTCGCGGGCTGGGGCTCAAACTCCACGAGGGAAAAAGACTTCTAGTGACACACTAAGGTCAGACTCTCAATAGAATCACTTAGTCCTAGGTTCCTGGTGCTACAACTAGCCCACATTCCCACATTCCCCATGCACCTATCAAACCCAAGGAAGTGTGCCCCTTCTCTTCTCAACAATCCTTCGAATGCCTCACTTCCCTTCTTAGGGATACCGAAAACAGGTCAGATATAAAGTCTTTGAGCCCTACAACCAATTCTCAGTGAACTAGGGAAAAATTCTTAGCAATACTCTTATCTGAAGAGTATGCTCGCGGGTCTAACAACCACTTCATGACAACCAATCTCTCACCAAGAGAGACTGCTCACAGTCTGTCAACCTATCTCTTAGACAATAACACACTAGTTACAACCCCTCAATTCCTTACAAGTTTCTTTGTGCAGATAAGGTAATAATCAGATTTTCCATACAGTTTGATCCCTTCTTCCCACGAGAACCTGAAACATCCATCTAATGCAATAATTCCATCATCCTCCCCAAAATACACTAAGGCCAACAATATATATTGCATGCCTTCCACTTGACACTTGCTACCTTTAGAAGTAGCTTTAAACCACTTGGTGAGCTGTTCCCTACCCTTGGGAACTTAGGATAAATACATATTCACATTACACTTTTTTAGAAATATTATTAAAATATTCCCCAAGACTTACAACTCACCCCCATTTTCCCTTTTTCTAGTGGAGTTTCCCCCCCATAACTTTTCGTCTGAGTCTGTTTGCGCGTAGTGATGCAATATTATATTAATAACCATGATTATATTTACATGGATAGATGCACCGACCTATCTGCGTCTAGGCTCACCAACCTCATAATCACACAGACTCCTTGACCACATACATATACATCCATATATATATATACATATATATAACTCAACTCTGCACACATCTAGGTCATTACCGCGCACTTACCCAAGTGCACGCAACACAATGCAATGTGCGTAGTTATTGAGGTGCGCGCAACACATAAAATGTGCGTACCTTATCTTTGATAACACTTCTCCGCGCACTACTCTAATGTGCACGACATCAAAACTTAATTCCAACGGCTCACTAGCCTAAATGTACATTTCATTTACACTTGGTTCCAACGACTCACCATCCTATATGTACAATTACAAAGGGTTCTAGATCTGGAACATTACATGCATACACTTGCTTGGATGAGGAAGATAATTTAAGATCAGTTCAAGGAATTCTGAGAGCGGTGACTATTAAGAAAATTTCATCCTTGCATTTGAAGAAAAGCTACAGGAAATGATGTCAAGTATTTGCAGTGCACTTAAAGGAGGTACTTAAGGATAAAGTGCCAAGTGTTGAAGATTGCGTCGTACTGAAAGAATTTGAGGATGTCTTTAAGGAGATATCGAGGTTGCCACCAAAAAGAGATATATATTTCTCTATAAATCTGATGCTTAGTGCAACTCTTGTATCCAAGACTCCTTATAGGATGAGTACGCTAGAGTTGAAGGAGTTGCAGATGCAACTTGAAGAGTTTCTGAAGAAGGGGTATATACGCCAAAGTGTATCGCCTTGGGGTGCACCAGTTTTATTCGTGAAGAAGAAAGATGGTACACTGGGACTTTTCATTGACTTCATGCATGATCCATATGGATATCGGTAGCCACCCACCTTTTCCAACTCACTCAAAACAATTTTCTAGCAATTTTGGAAATTTACTATTTTTAGCTGTTTTTAACTTCTTGGGCCATTTTGAGGGCCTAAATGATTTTTTTTTGGGATTGATCTTTTCTATGTTAGTCGAGGGCTCTAATTGAGCCCCCAAAATGAATATCTTCGACGATACCTTTCCACCAAGCTATCGTGCGCCCCAAATAGAGATCGTATGCCAAAGTTACTTCCTCGGGAAGTTGATACACCAAACTACCCAAAACAGGGTCCACAAAACTGTTGGCTTTTCATCTTCCGGGGTTATGGTTTTGGATTTTCTTTATGATAAAAAGGCCTTTGGAGCCTCATTTTAAAATCATCTTCTTGCGAATGCGAGTAACGGACATATATCTTCTCAGAGATAAGCTGTCACAATTCTAGCGAGTCTTTCACTCTGTATTTTTACGGTCTTTGTACATTTTCGCTCATTAATAGAAAATTGTGTATTACTGTATCTCTGTTTTTATGGTTTCATCTATGATACATTTCTGTTATATTATTGGATATCTGAGATATCTCTGTATATTTATTTATTATATCTTCGCTCTCATTTAGTGCTGAAAATAATCCGGATCAGTGGTATCAGAGCAGGCTGCTCTTGATCGTTTTTTTCAGTGCATGTCCCTAACGAGGTTCGAGTATAGAAAGTTGGGTCTTGAGCTTGTCTCTCTTGAAGATAATCACTGTCGCACGCTCAATAAACCCTCCATGGCAAAAGAAAAGAAAAACAATGGAGCAAATGATTCTATCAATTTGTTGCTTGAGCAAACTCTCACGCGATAGAGGGACAAAATGATGGAGAATTTTTCCCACATCCTTCAATACCGGCTAATAGAAACATGGACATCTTCATCAAAAAACCACTTTGGAAGAACCTCTCATTTCAAGGTACATGCTAATTTCGATATTCCCATATTTGAAGGTTAGATAGATGCAGATGTCCTAGAGAAATGGTTAAATTTGCTAGAAGGTTATTTCTTTGTCCACCATTTTTCCGACAGGGAAAATATCACCTTCGCACTCCTTAAATCTCTCCCCCATGTCAAACATTGGTGGGAAACTTACTGGGAGCAAAGTTCCACAGAAGATTCTGGAATATATGGGGCCGATTCCACTTGGGATTTTTTTGTGGACGCGGTAAAGGAACAATATTACCCTGTTGGCAACTATGAGGACCAATATATGAGATGGACCACACTACAACAAGAGAGGGGCCAAGTAGTTCCGGAGTTCACCAATACCTTCCATACCTTGCACACCAAGCTGGGTATCAAAGACTCTGAATGACATTTGGTTCTGAAATACCGCGCGGCTCTACATAAATACATCCAAACTGAAATGCATTTTCTAGACATCTCATCACTTGGTGCTGCTTATCGATATGCTGTTAAAATCGATCATAAATTTAAGCACTAGAGCAAATGGGAGTTCAGGTCATAAAATCCATAACAACCAAAGTATGATAAAGACGACCCTAACAAACAGTTTCCCGAAAACCAGTGCAAGCCACAAGAAAAGAAGGGTCACAGGAAGACAAAGAAGGACACCAGAAAATGGTGTGATTTCCACAAAATCCCCTGACACAACACCAATGAATGTCACTCAAAACAGTCATTGGTGGCCAAAATCAAAGACAAGGAGTCGAACCCTGATTCAAAATCTAATTCAGAAAATACTGATAGAAGATAGATCATCGACGTAGACTCCACTGCTATTGTCGCGACTGCAACAATTCAACCAGAATAACCAATAGATCCTGAAGAGAGGGAGCACCTTTTTCATTCACAGATGTGGGTGAAGGGGACCCCACTGCATTTTATTGTTGATAGCGGAAGCCAGAAGAACCTCATCTCAACAGAGGTCGTCAAACAGTTGGGATTGTCAACAACACCACACCCACAACCATACAACATCGGGTGGCTTCGCCAGGGACAAGATCTCCGTGTTAGCCAACAGTGTCTATTTTCATACAACATCTAGCCCTTCAAGGATGAGGTATTATTTGATGTTTCCTTGCTAGATGTCTGTGATGTTCTCTTGGGCCATCCATATATGTGGAAGCACCATGCTATCTATGAGTCTCAACCCCGTAGTGTCATTGTTACTTTGGGGGTCATCTCTACATGATACCAGAGGTGGTTCTGATCACTATCCCACCTAAACAATGCCGCAAGGTAGTATCTCATACTACAAAATTTAGCTTCTTCACAATCTGTTCAAAAGGTGAACATAAGGATACTGCAACCACTACAACCTTGGTCCAAGAACCTTCTATCCAACAGAAGCAGGTCAACAACACTGTAGAAAAGCACAAAGATTCCTTTTGCACACAAACATCTCATGTAGCTATATTGATTAAAAATGTCCAACTCTTCCAACCACATGTTCATGACAACCTTAAAAAAGATGAGCAACACAACTTCTCCAACAAGGCAAGCAACTCATCAAGATTCAGATTCATTAAACTCTTTTCCCTCTCCCCCGGGCACTCAATGCAATGGATACCATTGCTTTCTAAGGTGGGAGGATTGATCCAGGTGGATATTGGTGGCCACCCACCTTTTCCAACTCGCTCAAAACAATTTTCTAGCAATTTTGACAATTTACTATTTTTAGCAGTTTTTAACTTCTGGGGCCATTTTGAGGGCCTAAATGAATTTTTTTTGGGATCGATATTCTCAATGATAGTTTAAGGATCTAATTGAACCCCCAAAATGAATCTCCTTGACGATACCTTTCCAACGAGCTATCGTGTGCCCCAAACAGAGATCATATGCCAAAGTTACGCCCCCGGGAAGTTGATACACCAAACTACCCAAAACGGGGTCCACAAAACTGTTGGCTTTTCATCTTCTGAGGTTAGGGTTTTGGATTTTATTTATGATAAAAAGGCCTTTGGAGCTTCATTGTAAAATCATCTTCTTGCGAATGCGAGTAGCAGACACATCTTTTCTCAGAGATAAGTTGCTACTATTCTGGCGAGTCTTTCACTTTGTATTTTTACAGTGTTTGTACATTTTCGCTCATTAATATAAAATTGTGTATTACTGTATCTCCGTGTTTATGGTTTCATCTTTGATACATTTTTGTTATATTATTGGATATCCGAAATATCTCTGTACATTTCTTTATTATATCTCCACTCTCATTTCGTGCTGAAAATAATCCAGATCAAGGCAATTGAATAAGGTAAAAGTAAATAACAAGTATTCTTTGCCAATGATAGATGACTTGTTTGATCAACTAAGGGGCGTAAGGATATTTTTCAAGATTGATCTCAGATATGGATATCAACAAGTGATATTAAAAGAGGAAGACATCAACAAAACTTCCTTCAGAACAAGGTATGGTCATTACGAGTTTATTGTGGTGCTATTTGGGTTGTCGAATGCACCGGTTGTCTTCATGTGTTTAATAAATGGATTTTTCAGAATTTATTTAGATAAGTTTTTCATTGTATTTTTGGATGACATACTTATTTACTCAAAATTTGAAGAAGAGTACGAACAACACTTAAGGATGGTGTTGCAAGTGTTGTAGCTAAAAATGACCCTTTTAAATTTTTCAAAAATTCTGCTAATCTTCGACATTTGGCTTCTATTTCAATTATCCCAGGGCTATCTTTAGTTTCATAAATTAATAAATAAAAACTAGATATAAAACCTCTATCACCTATTAAACCCACCTAGCAAAGATACACAAACTAAACTAACTCCAAATCTCCATTGCACTAAATAAAATTGCAATTCCCATCTCAATGCGCCTTTAACTTATCTAAACATGACCCTTATTTCCTGCCATGGTTATCTTTATTCCCTAACCATTCACTTTGATATTGCACAAATTTAATAACAAATACTTTCCTTCTAATGGTTAAATAGAATTCACTTCAAATGATTTATTTAAAGTTACACCAGTTTTCTGAATTCACTTCAAATGATTTATTTAAAGTTACACTCAGTTTTCTGAATTCACTTCAAATGATTTTTTTAAAGTTACACTCAATTTTCTGTGGTTCACATATGCTAAGATTGAGTATCAAAATGCATGGACTAAAATATTTTCATTACTATATATTATTCATGTATATATATATATATAGATGTACACTATATATTAATCATTTTAAATATTACAATTAATATATATTATATTAGAATTTGTATAATATATTTAGCTACATGTATCATATATATCCTTTAAATAAGTATGTTTATATGTAATTATAAAATATATATGATACAATATATATATTATATTGATATGTTTATATATATAATCTAGGGTAATGTATACATTTAGAATTAATATAGTAATAATTATAGTATATATATTATATTGATATGTTTTTATATATATAATCTAATGTAATGTATATATTTAGAATTAATATACTATAATAATTATAGTAGTGATATGTAATATTAGATATTAAACCAAACTATAAAGACCTAAACCCAAAGTAATTTATACGTTTACGTTATGAGTTTATCTTATAACTTGTCTTATTATTTTGTAAAACTTAAAAATAATTATTAAATAAGTTTGTTGCAAGTTTTGAACAATTATATTTTCCGATATTAATCAATGCTAGTAACATGGTGATTACAAACTATGACTATCACATTAATATAATTAATATATATTATTAATTACATAAACTATATACATATATGTATTATATATTAATAATAAAAAATATATATTAATATAGTTTAATATATTAATAAAAATATTTGTATATATATTATAATATAATATATTAAAAAATAAGTATTATATGTGTTAATAAACTTATATATATATATATGATGATGATGATGATGATGATTAACGTCCACTAAGATTTAATTGGTCGATCGACCTTAAGAGGGTAAGTGATTACTTGTGATTCTTTAGAATTTTGTTTCTGTGCTTGAAAAGCATTAAGAGAAGCTTTCCAAGATCACCATACTTTTGTTGAGTTAAGAGGTTAGGAAGGTTTGTAGTGTGATCAATATTTTGAAAATGAGATCTAATATGGGTATAGGTTGGACAATCTAAGAGAAAGTGTTTTTCATCTTCAACCTTCTTAGTGTCACAAATGTGACACACTCTTTTATCCCATGGCGTTTTAGGAATTGACCAACGCCTAGTTTCACTATGGAGCTTGTGAGAATTTGTTCTTATCTTAGCAATGCTTATTTTTTTCTTTACACTTGGCAAAACAGATAGATAATTTTGATCTTCTAGATTAGGGTTGATTACATCTTTATAATACCTTAATTTTATTTTTTCCTCTAACTCTTTATCACACCACATTTTTTCCTTAAATTTTGATTTGACCTTTTTTTTAATAGTATCTTTATTCTGTAAAATGGTTTCTTCCATGATTCCCCAATAGTTTAGCCAAGATCGGGCGTCTTTATGCTATCCTCGCTTGACTCGATGGTGGTTATGACTTGATTTGGAAGTAATTTTAGGTAGCCTCTTGTCTTCCATGTTGTTTAACTTGTTCTTATACATTAGGTATCTAGTCATAGCCATGCTCTCAATGGGGGAGAGGCTTGTTTCTACGAGGAGGATGGGATAGGGCGTATTTCCTTTAATTTTGAGATTATAGATTATAAAATTCTTTTGTATTTGCTCTCTCTCTCTCTCTATATATATATATATAATAGATTAATAATAATAATAATAATATATTTTTAAGGTCATGACCAAGCCACACCAAATTGGTGTATGAGACCCCCTTGTTTGTTGGACAAAGGAACCCCCTTCGTTCAACGATTTGATTGCTAAAGTCTATGGAAGTATACATACCTTACCCCCTCTGGATTTGAACTTGTAACCTCTTAAAAAGAAACACATATTCTTAACAATTAAACCTACTTAAGTTGTATAAATATTTATAAAAAAATAATATTTATTATAATATATACATATAATAAATTATTAAATGTTTATTTTATATATATATATATATATATATATATATATATATATATAATCATGTTACCAATACATCAAATATTTATCACTTATATTGTTTCATTCCCATAACATTCTTCCATCCTTCATCACTTTGCAGTTTTTATGTTGAGTTTAAAAATTGTTTTGGTTTGAGATTTACAAACTCAATTACCTTGTAAAAACACTCTTTAATTATCATTCTCTATTATTATTTGATTTTTAGATATGCAGGTTTATAACAAGTTATGAAAGTTGGATTGAATGTGAAAAAAAATAATGATTGCAAGATTGTACAATATCCAATTTATTCATTATTCATAAAGTTTAAAAAGAATGGTGAGTATTCAATGGACATAAGGACAAACAAATTCTTGGAAAAGAAAATTTTTCTTTATTGGAAAAGAGAAATTTTTCTTAAAATAAATATTATATTTTTATTTGAGAAGGAATTAGAGAAAGAAGTTACTGTAACTTAACATTTAAAAGAAGATAAAGAGAGAGCACTGGGGGATTTTGAGATGATCGGCTTTGTGGGGAAGGAACAAAAGAAAAACTTTTAACTTTTATCCGGGCCGAGAGTCTATAAATTCCATGAAAATAATTTATATTTGCTTTCTAAAACTTTCATTAGGGTTCTGATTATGTTTATTTTATGAAATATATTAATTATCTCATGAAGTTGCATTAATATTTTATTTAATGAGTATAACAACTTTTATATTAAAGTTTGAAATATATTCATGCATATCATTTGATAACACATATTCTTCAAGGTTATTAATATTAATGGATTGTCATGTTCCATTAATATTAAAACTTTTATTTGTTTTACTTTAAATGTTACATGTTAATATTTAAAATAATTTCTTATTCTTTCATTTTTTTATTTTTATAACTTGGAAAATAGGGATAACTGTGCCCTCTCTGATTTGATGAATTGTGTAGTTTTGTTATCCATATGTTTATTCATGTTTTGCTTGACCTTTTCCCCTTTAAATATTTTATTTCTTTATGCACGTGATCTTTATTGAATATCCTTTGATTGAGGGTTCCCTCCTCCGACTTTTGGATTCTTCCAAGAAATCCCAAGCGGGGAGGATTTATATAAGCCTTATAAGGTGCCTTAACATTGTTCCCTAGCCAAGGGGCAATTTTGAGGAACAACAATAGGTATTGAGGGACCATCACCTTTATGCAACATTGAGCAAGTGTTCATTTTACCAGAGGAAGATTCATTACTTGGGTTATATCATTTCAGAGGAAGGAATAATTGTGGACTCAACGAAAATAAAAACCATTGAGGAATGGCCAACACCAAGAAATGTCGCAGAAGTGAGATCCTTTATGGGACTAGCAGGGTACTACATAAGGTTCATTGAAGGGTTCTCAAATATTGCACATTTAATCACATCCCTGCAGAAGAAATGTGCACGATTTGAATGGACTCCAGATTGTGCAAGGAGTTTTCATCACTTGAAGAGTTTGTTGACAAGTGCACCAATTTTGAAAATTGTTGATCCTGATGCAGACTTCGTTGTGTGCACGAATGCTTGCAAGGAAGGACTCGATGGTGTACTGAGTCAAAATGGACATGTGGTGTGCTACGAGTCAAGAAATTTGAAAGAGAATGAAAGACTCTATGCTATTCATGTTTTATAATTGGAAGCTATAGTGCATGCCTTGAAGATGTGGTGGAATTATCTTATGGGTAAAATATTTGAACTGAGAACATACCATTGTGGTCTGAAATATTTGTTTGGACAACCAAATTTAAATGTCAGAAAAAACAAGTGGTTAGAGTTCCTCACTGAGCATGACTTCAACGTAAATCATATCAAAGGAAAATAGAACGAGGTGGTTGATGCACTGAGCAGGAGGGTGCATGAGATGCATGCTATAGCCATTATCATGTACCAGATAGATTTGTGTGACAAAATTGTATAAGTTGTCAAATCAGATATGTGCTATATGGACATAAAGATGACTTTACAACAAGTTATGTCACAACAGAAGTTTGAAGGTTATAAGCTAAGAGAGGATGGAACCCTCATGTATAGACGCAGGGTCAGTGTGCCAAATGATCAAGAGTTGAAAAGCCTGATATTGTTAGAGATGAATAAGGTTCCTTATGCTGGACATCCAGGTTACCAGAAGACTATTGTCACAGTCAAGAAACAATACTATTGGCCACGTATGAAAAATGAAGTTGCTGATTTTATTGTTGGATGCCTTTAATGTCAGAAGGTCAAGGTGGAGCACAGACATCCAACTGGTTTGCTACAACCCTTGCCCATTCCTGAGTGGAAGTGGAAATTTATAATGATGGATTTTATAACTAAGTTTCCTAGGACTGCTAAACAACATGATTCTATTATGGTGGTAGTGGACAAGCTTACTAAATCAAGCCATTTTATTCTCATGAAGTCAGTGCACAAGGAAACCAACATTGCTGAGATATACATGCAAGAAGTTTCTAAGTTGCATGGTGTACCTAGGGCAATTGTGTCTGGTAGATATTCCAAGTTCACTTTGAACTTTTGGAAAGGGGTTTTCAAAGGATTTGGAACAAATTTAAACTTTAGCACCACATATCACCCTGAGTCAGATGGACATACATAGAGGGTAAATTGGGTGATTGAATATATGCTCAAGATGTATGTGATGGATAAGCCATCAAAATGGGAAGACTACCTTCACTTGGTAGATTTTGCTTACAACAATGGGTATCAAGCATATTTAAAGATGAACCCATTCGAGACACTTTATGGTAGAAAGTGAAAGACACCTGTGAGTTGAGATAACCTAGCTGACCACACAGTGGTTGGGTCAGATCTACTTTGGAAAATGGAGGAGAAGATGGTAAAGATCAAGAAGAATCTAACGGCTTCCCAGGACAAACAAAAAAGCTGCATAGATAAAGGTAGAACCAACATGGAGTTTAAAGTGGGTGATCACATGTTTTTGAAAGTGAAAGCAAGATGTTGTTCCCTGAAGTTGGAGATTTTTTCTAAGTTAGCAGTGCGCTACTATGGGACATTTGAAATCCGAGAGAAGATTGGTCCTATTGCATATATTCTTGCATTTCTTGCATCCTTGTGTATTCATAATGTTTTCCAAGTGTCATTGCTTAAGAAGTATGTACCTGATGCTAATCATTTCATTTATTGGAATGTGATCCATATCTGATGCTAATCATATCATTGTTTGGAATGTGATCCAGGTGGAGCCAGAAGGTGACTTTTGAGTGCGACCAGTTTTCATATTGGACCAAAAAGTCAAGAAACTTCGGAATCGAAGAATGGAATTGGTAAAGGTCCAATGGACGTGATACAGTCTTGAGGGTGCAACTTGGGAGCACGAGGATGCTATGCGAGCAGAGTGTTCTCATCTTTTTGAATTTTTTTGAAGTTTTGTATGTATATGTGTATATAATGCACTGAGGACATTACATAAATAAGGGGGAGGGGAATGCAATTTCCCTAATCTAAACCCCATTTGTAGTTGCACATATAGGCTGGTGAGTCGTTTAGGTTTTGCACGCACTTGAGTAGTGCGCGATGTAATGATCCATATAGGCTAGTGATCCATTGACAAAGAGTGTAAATGTAATGTACATATAGGTTAGTGAGCCATGATACCAGGTTTTGGTACTACACGCACCTGTAAAGTGCGTGATGATGGTTATCAAATAAAATGTGCGCACATTCCATAGTGTTTCGCATCCCTGAGCTAGTGCCTGTAGATTGTGCATCAAGGGAGGGTGTGCATATTCCAAAGTGTTGCACGCACACAAGTAAGTGAGCGAGAATGATTGTGATATATATATATATATATATATATATATATATATATATATATATATATATATATATATATGTTTTGAGTCTGGAGAGCTTGTGTGACTATTGGGCTGGTGAGCCGGGATGCAAATAGGCTAGTGCTCCTATTCTTGTAGAGTGTATCACACTCAATTTATTAATATATTACATTGTTTCACGTAGACTGACTCAAACGAAAAGAGATTAGGGGGGATGACTCCACCGAAAAAGGGAAAAGGGGGGGAATATTTTAATAATATTTCTGAAAAAGTGTAATTTATAGATATATTATTATCCTAAGTTCTCGAAGGTTGGGAATGAGTCACCAAGTGGATAATGTTAATTCTTAAGGTGAAAAGTGTTGAATTGAAGGCATGCAATATATATTGTTGGCTTTAGTGTAATTCGGGGGGATCATCACTCATTGGGGGAATCATCCATTGTTTCCTCCATCGTTCAGAGGAATAGACATATGTATTTTTTTGTAATTGTGGTAATGGATTAACTCTGTGCTTGGGAAAATCTTGGTATCATTGAATAAGTGGGTTATCAGGCCTGTGAGCAATCTCTTCGGGTGAGATATTGGATGGGAATTATTCCCTAGTTCACTGGGAATTAGTTGCAGTGCTATCAGACTTCCTAATCTAGTCTATCGCTGAATCCCTAGAAGGGAAGTGGGGCAGCTGAAGGACTCTTGAGAAGAGAAGGGGCACACTTCCTAGGGTGGGACATGCAGGTGGGGAATGAGGGATTGTAGACTAGTTGCAGCAGTCAACACCTTGGACTGAGCAATTTCGCAATTTGTTAGACCATAGATTGGCACTAGGAATCCTTTTACCCTGGTGGAGTTAAAGCCCCAACTCGGGGGTGACCTGTTGCTGAAATATTATGAGAAACAAAGTCTATGGTTGGGAGGAACGTCCGAGTCACATGCACAATTGATGACTTTTCATAAAAGATAAGTGTTCTTATGTGTTTTTCTATTTACTGCGTGTTTATTCATTTGTATCTATTACGATCTATTACTTGCATAATGTTGTAGATGAATAATGGTTGTTATTTTGTTAATTCTCTCCATTATGTAATTTTGATGTGAGTATTTAGCATAGAATTCATATATGCTGAGTATGCTAGTTGATGAGTAACTTCTGTTAAGATAATACTGGTAAATGGTCAAGAGCTTCCTGAGTGAGGCTAGAAGTACTGTGCACGCAAAAAGTGGTCTGTGTGCATTGGAACGTAGTCTACACACACAAGAAAACAAGACCTGCTAGTGGAATCGGAACAATTATGTATGTCGTGGTATTCAGGTGCTCCATATGGTTTGCACACAATTTTTAGTCAAGTTACTTCTTCTCTTATAATATGTATAAACATGAGGAAATGTGGTGTGGCGCAAACCAGTTTGGTTGTGCGCATTTCCTCGAGTGATTCCACGCAGTTTAACGTTAATTGCACACTAGACTTTTTGATGTTGCTCAGAAGTAAGATAGGTAACATTAAATTATAGTATCAGAGCTGAAGTTGAAAGGATTTGTGTGATGTGGACTGACCTAGGATGTTGGGGACATTACATTCTCATATCAGAGCTAAAGTTGGAAGGATTTGTGTGATGTGGCTTGGCCTGGGAGGCTGGGGACGTTACATATGTTGAGAATACATTCAAAATAACATCCAAAATCTTGTCACCATCCTTATTTACTCATGGTCCAACTTATTTTAATGAATCCACCATATAATCCTAGAGACTGGAATGAACTTTTAAGAATATGACTTATTCCTCTTGCAACCCCTATCCTTTAATATCCACGTCGACCTTTATCAATTTCCCCTTGGAACCAAGACTTTGGGGCCTAGTACCTCAAATCCTTGATCTCCAATAGCTCAAAAGGCTCGCACATTCCACCACACTTCCATTAACTCCTACCTTGGTTTGAATATGGATTGGGGACATGGAATCCCATCCTCCTCAGAGTTTACTACATCCCATTAGAGAACTTTTGAGGTAAAAATGGGTCTAAAAAAAAAACTGCTATCAACATCAACTTTAACAGAACCAATAGGATTCAAGATAATGATGTCAAACATAAAGGTAAATAGTTTTGGAGGGAAAGAAAAGAAAAAAACAAAATTTTAATCGTATTTTCAAGTCATCTCCTTACAGGTTTATTCAAATTTCAAGTGTAGGCACTCATTGGATGCATAATTAAATTCCTTGTCCAACAAGTATCCACTTTGCATGATTTTGATATACCAACACCATTATATATTGGATATGAATGAAAAAAACATGCTTTTTAGACCCACACCGAGATAAATTAGATGTACATGAACACATTTTTTTCATGTATATCCAATTTATCTTATTTGGATCGATCAAAAGCACGCAGAATGGGTACTTGTTGGATGTGGAATTCAATTTTTCATCCAACAAAGAAACACATTTTTTTCATGTATATCCAATTTCAAATCTTAGACTTCTACGATTAATATCAACATTTGAGGGTTTTTTTTTTGGAATTCTCACATTCATTTTTAATTCGATGTTTTCGACCATACAACTATGGTCCATCATCAAGAATATGAAACCATACCGCTATATCCTATTTATCTCAGTGTGGGTCTATCAAAAGCATGCATAGTGGGTACTTGTTTGATGTAGAATTTAATTTTGCATCCAACGAGTTCCTAATCTTGAAACTTGAGTAAACCTATAAGGACATAAGTAGAAAATATGATTAAAAAGGTAGTTTTTTTTCTTTCTCTTTGAAAATTTATATCTTATTTTATTGTTTTAACTATATATATTTTTAATTTTCCTTAGGAGGCCCATTTTAGACCTCAAAATTTCTCTAATTTGAAACTGTAATCCATTGCAACCTATTTAGAAATAGATTAAAAAAACCTTTCAATGCCTTAGACATCAGTTCACTCAAGCCTTTGAACACGGCTCCATCCTTAGAGTCACCATTCTTTCCATGTTTTATGAGTTTTCCCTAACATGGACTTTATATTTGGAGTTGCATTGTGCGTGAGAGATGATAATTAAAATGCTACAATAACAATTTTCATTAGCATAAAACAAATAACTCAATTTCTCAATGATGCTACTTATAGTTCCCTTTAGTTTATCATTTTTGAAATTGTCTAGATAGGGAATTATGTTGAGCATGAGAATATCCATAACTCTAAAAGTGTGATTGTCTACTTTGGGATGCCACAAGGGACAACATAATAAGGATTAATGTGGAGAAAAATAAAATTTGTAGAGGTGGGGTTGAACACATTATATAATGGTCAGAAAGACCAATTAATGGTTCTAACAAGTTTTTGTAAGTGTTTGTGAACATTATCTAAGTAGTCAGACTCTGAGTCACCAACATGAGCTTCAAAATGAACAAGACAAACATATTTTGTAGATCACATTAAAGCTTCTTATTGCGCCTCTTTTGTCACCTAAATGAGCAAAAAAGAGGTGCTTACAAGCTTAGTTGAGTTAGCTAAGCAAGACAACAGTAAAGGAAAGGGTTAGAAGAATAAACATAAAAGACTAAGCTAAGAATTAAACTAGGAAAGTAAAAAACAACTAAACTATTGTGCATAAGGATATAAGAACAAGAAACAAACAAGACTCATGTCACCAATGGAAAGGATTGTATTAGTGAAAAGAAAACACCGAAGAGAAAGGGGACTTTGGGTCCCTTCTTCCTCCAAGGGAGGGCTCTTGGACTCCTAAGATTGAGCTCTTCTTACAACTTGGAAAATTGAAAGAAATGGTGAAAGAATCCCAAGCTAACCCACTCAAAAGGTGATTTGGATTGCCCAAATGGAATGGTGCTAGTATGCTCTTGATAAGAAAATAGGTTTCCCCAAGAGAATAGCAGCAACATAACCTTGCAAATGAATTCCTTGAAAATGTAGTGCACCCATGGCCTTGTTTTATAGCACCACTTTGAGGTATTGTGCAACCAACTTTTAGTGTGAAAATGGGCTATTTAGGGCACCTTTAGGTCTTTGACCAGCCACCCAGCCGGATCCAGCCGAGATTTGGATGTCAAATCGACTTGGAAGTTGAACCAGAAGTGGGTGGGAGGCCGACCAGCATCATAAATGCGCCATTCTCAGGTGTGCGCGGATTTTAGCGTTCATAGTCACGCATCATGCGCATGTGCGCTTTTCCTGCATTTTTTGATGGCACATGTGCGTGCGCGCCCTGTATAGTCACAGCGCATCTTGATTTTATAACTGGTTGTATAGTTTTGGACCTTTTGGAAATGTTTTTTTGGTAATTTTGATCCATGGGTGAACTCATAGCTGTTTGAAGATGCTGGATTCCTGTAACCATTTGCGGACAAAATTTCAGTGATAACAGATGCCCCCTGATGGATGAGGTTAGGAGCATACGGATAGCCACAATTCATCAATGTTTCTTCTACGGAGAGTACTGTTGTAAGAAAGAGTGATAGTGAGAGTATCAAGAGTGACCCATTGGAGGGAGAAGGGAACCCAGAGGACCCAACCTTTTGCAAGGTGTGGAAAATAAATTGTGTACAAATGAGGTAGGCATGCCCCATGCTCATGTCATGTAACTCAAAAAAGGGTGTTGTTTAGTAATTGAAACTGTGTGTTGATGTAGATAACTGCAGCGCCCTCGGGCATGGTTTTGATAAAGGCAGAGGACAATTCTAAGGAGGAACATACTCTGAACAGTAGGCAATGACACCTATAAGAAGTATCATGGATTCTGTGGGCATTGATAGCCCAACAAAGTTTAGAGGTCTTCAACAAATATAAAAAACAACTGCAATAGTCACAAAGTAAGACCCATAGTAACATGAGAAAGTGTTGAAGTCGAATGTTATGGGGGTCAACGACAGCAGAGAGCAATGATGGTTCTCCCTGTGTCGTCCGAGACTCCTCATTGTAAAGGTAATGAGAGTCAAGATATTTTCGCCCTTCTAGAAACTGTGCTGATGTCGACAAAAAGGGAGATGTGACTCCAAAAAGCAAAGGGCTTCGTAAAATGCACTAGGTGAACTGAGGAGGTACATGGACGAAGTCAATATGCATGGAGACTCAAGACTTCCCTTGGTTGGGGATATATGCGAAGTATAAGTGGCTGCAACCATTCAACGAGGTCGAGTGTCAGGGGGACGATGAGACATGGGAGAAGTTGTGCCAGAGGCAGGACAAAGTGAACAAACTCAGAGAGAAGAGGTAGGTGGCCTGTGGGATACTTGGAGTTTTATGGACGATGTCAACAGGAGTAAGGAATGCCCCAACCAAGGGCGATATGGGTTGCGTTTTCCAATAAGTTTGCCAAAGGTGACGACAAAAAGCTATGTAAAATGATGGAAACAATGACTTAATTACAAAAAGAATTAAAAAATCAGTGGGGATAATAATGCAGATACAGAAACAGGTGCCCCAGTGTAAGATGGCTTGGCCTGAGGATGGCGCAAGTTGGTGTAAAACAAGTGGAGGGTTGGGGCCCCATAGGCGGGTTTCTATAGTAGGGAAATGTATGGAGGGAAATCTGAAGATGGAAAAACCGATGGTGGATGAAATGGATGGTAAATGGTGCTACGGAAGTGCAGTCAAAATAAAACCGTGAGGAAGTGCCCTGGGAGTCCATTGGGTAGGATAGCAAAATGAGGAGAAGGAGTATGTGGATGATTCGTGACATGATGTAAGACTATCGACTCCCATCCCTAAAGGTTGAAAACAACATGAGTGTCAAAGTGCCAAGGGGGGCTATGAATGGGACAACTCATGTGGGGGAGAGTGCTACCGGGTGATAGTACCCAAAATGCAGTGGAGGTGATAGTACTGCAGAGCTGGATATAGGGACCCTAAAGGCAAATTTCAGAGGGTGTGACTGGAGATGCAATTGAGATTAAGAGGGAATGATTACATGCCAGTGTTGATTATATGCCTGAAGGGGTCGCGCTGGTGTGTGATGACCAAGTACCTGCACACATGACAACCAAATACCTGATGTGAACAATATCTGAAGATAATCGAACATATAATCATTTATTTGATAATTTTGAACATGAGCATGCGTACCTGAACGGGGTATGGAAAAATGGCTCCCCGGGGGCTAAGGATGAAAAATGGCCTGGGGACTGTCTTGATGTAGAGGACGGGGTGTTGATCCTGTGGCTGAAGACAGATCGAAAAACGGACGTCCGGAGCTCTCAGAATGGAGTTTAGAAGTTTGGCAAAAAGGACTATATATAGCTATAGGGCCCACACTGCCACCTCATTTGTACCTGCTGTCAGAGTGATTGGATGAGAGATATTAAGAGGAGATTTGGAGATTCTGGGAGAATGAGGCAGCCGATTCAGGACCAATGAGCTTTAGGTTAGTTTTCTTATCGTCTTGCATAAAATTAGGGTTTCTATTTTTAGGCAGGACCTGTACGGAGGGTCGTATGGGGGGTTTTGTGGGTGTGGGCCCCCCAGTACGGGGGCGATTGAGAAATATACATGCATGGGTGCACTCCTATAATGTGAATATCCACGCGTGGGGGCACCTTAATGGGGGAAACATGCACGCATGGTATACACGCTTGTAAGCTAAACAACTGCGCATGCATGTGCAGCTGTGTAGTGAACATGCGCGCTATGATGCAGGCCTATATATGTGAAAGGGGCACATGAAGGTGCCTCTGTATGTCCGATAGGCGCGCATGTGTGCGCGCCTGTGGGATGAACAATCGCGCATGTGTGCGTGCCTATGGGGTTAAACAGCCGCGCCTTGGAGGCAAAGCTGATAGGTGCAAAAATTATCATTTTTGGATATGTTAATGTGTTTATGTTTGAGATGGTTGATTGAGAAATAGATTATGTGGTTGCAGGTGATCATTTGGATGATGTCGGTTCACTGGAGAGAGAGAGAGATTGGTCACAACTTAGGGAGGCTGTGACCAATGAGGAGCCGACGGTTCGTGATACTTTGGCAGCGTGTGGGTTGCTGAAGTTCTTTGAGTGCCCCTTGGTGCGGGCCCTGGAGTACCTCCTGCAGTTCTTGATTCGGATGTGGAGTCCGGATCTGCATTGTTTTATGGTGCTAGGTGAACAGTTGGCCTTCACTGTGGTGGAGGATGTATATTTTCTGACTGGGCTCCCTTTATGGGGAACACCCTTACTGGCGGAGCCCGTATTACCTGGGGATGGGTAGTTGGCTACCTTAGGCTGGAGGTACTGTGCGAGGGAGGAATTTATGTCGGGCTCCGTGGTGAGTATCGGGGCTATGGATGCCCTGGTTCATCGTTGTGTGGCAATGATGGTTGTGAGGGTATATGGGTCCCTCGCAACTCAGCGGATCAGTGGTGGTTAGTTGAGGATTATGGGGAGGGCGCTAGTAGGAGAGCATTTTGCTTGGGGCGTGATGCTGCATGCCAAAATGGTAGGGCAACTAGATAGGTGTCAGGCTGCAGACTTAGGGGAGTTCGCTTTTGGGTCCATATTGGTTGCATGGTTTTTGGAGAGGGTGCTGATGTTGCGCCCTAGAGTGTTATTGGGAGCACCTGGTGCACGAGAGCCGCGACTGAAGCGATGGTCTAGGATCTTGATTTGTCACGGTGGTGGGAAGGGTGGCCATTTTTTCATGGCCGAGGCTACACAGGTGTGGAGGCAGATGCCGTAGATCATACTGCAGTATCCGTACTGTGGGGTGGACTTTCGGGATGATCCGGAGATGGTGTGACCACCAGGAGAGGTGTTCGACTGCCGAGGTATGATGTGATTGTTTGATGTTTTGATATTTAGATAGTATAGCATGTGTATTATGTATGGATCGATGCTGATGCTATCCTTTGTTTGTTTGTATGTGCAGATGTGGGACCTTGCGGGCACGAGGTTGAGTTGGTTAGAGTGCCAGCTCGTCAGGGTCGGTGAGACCTCCGTGGGGAGAGCTGTGGGAAGGAGAGAGACGACGATGGGAGGATGCTGAGGTGAGACTTGCTGGTGATGAGAGAGTGGCTAGGAGACACTGTTTTGACAACCCAGGTGCAGGGCCATCACATGCTCCTCCGACCGAGGCCGGGGGAGAGTTTGAGGATATTCGCCGCCGCTTGGAGGTGGTGCTACAGGGAGTGCCTGAGGGCATGTGGTTGCATATCTAGGATGAGGGTGTTCTAGAGAAGTGTGTGGGGGTTCCATTTATGTGGCAAACCGTGGTTTGGAGAGCAGTAGTAGCAAGTGCTGCGATGACTGGGTGACTACTTGTAGGTTCGGAGGGACTGATAGCGGGTGGGGCACCACCTCCTGAGGGAGGGCCAGGTTGTGGTGCTCTAGAGGCATCATGAGTGTCTCTGTATGTATTTTTGTATGTTATATAGGCTGGTGAGCCCATTTGGTGTGGTGACACCATTTTTGTACCAAGGTGGTTCACCGGACTACGGATTTTGTATAGGATGTACTCTATTTTTTGTAAACGTTTTGATGGCACATCTGACCGATATATATATATATATATATATATATATATATATATATATATATATATATATATGGATATACATTTTGGGATCTTTGTGATGTTCACATGTGTGTGAGGATTTTTTAATGTTGTTTATGATGTATAATCTATATGCTGTGACAGACTTCTGATGGTTTATGTGTGTGTAAAGGTGTCTTGATGTGATATATGCCAATCTAGTACAATGTTAGCCATGTTATCTGTGATTTGATTAAATTGTCTTGGAATATGTGTAAATGTAATGAAATCAAAATGTCGAGATAAAAGTCTAACTTGTAGGTATTTGCGAAAGAGACAAGGATCGCAGACACGGTATAGATTGTTGAGCTGGAGGACGACCAGTTGGGAGTCTAGTAAGATGCTAAGGTGACGAATATGATGATGGATGGCATTGGTGAGGAGACCAATGACGGAAGTGTGCTCGGCTTGGTTGTTGGTTTCTGAGCCCAAACATATGCCATTGGAGTGGAGCAGTTCATGTGAGGGGGAATAGAGGGCCCAAGCAGCCGAAGCGAGATTCTGTGTCCAACGGCTGACATCGTCAGCGTAACCGATGTGGTAGGCCAATGGAGGAGGCATCTATCAATAACACAAATGATAGTTTAGACCTGAGGTATAGAAAAAAGATTAAAAACACTACAAAAGAAATAACCTAGTGTAGAATGGCTATGCTTAGGTGTAAAATTTATTTAAGTACAACCCGTTGATGGGTTCTTTGAGAGAGAGGCCCTCGGGGGAAGCCAGGATGTATGCGCCTTTAGTGAGACAATGTTGGATAATGTAAGGGCCATGCCATAGTGACTCAAATTTTCCATGGCCGAGGGTATCGTAAGCGATATCATAAGCAAGGATGAGGTCACCTTCGTGAAATGAGCGAAGGTTGACATGACGATCAAAGGTGGATTTTGACTATTTTTTGGCTGCCTCGTTGTTCTGTAATGAAGATCGACGATCTTCATCCAGGGACTCTAAGTTTAGCAAATGCTGCTCCATTGGAGCAGTGTTGGGTAATAGCTCAGTCGCGGTGTGTAGGGTGGGAATTTTGCACTCGATAGGAAGAGTGGCCTCGACCTCATGGACTAGATGAAATGGTGTGAAACCAGTGGCAATTTTCACGGCCATACAATAATCCCATAGCGCGGAAAATAACATATGAAGCCAATTAGTCTTATGTTTGTTAATCGTGCGCTGCAACATGGTCTTGAGGACCTTTTTAACTACTTCGACCTGTCCGTTGGACTGAGGGTAGTATGGTGAGGTGAACTCATGGGAGAATCCTAACATGGATGAGAGTTCGACGAAAATCTCATTCTCGAAATGTTTCCAGTGATCAGAGACTGGTTGGAGTGGTACTACAAAGTGGGATATGACGTGGTTAAAGAAAAAATGCGTTGTAGTGTCAGCAATGTTGTTGAAGGTAGGCATGGCTTCAACCCACTTTGTGAAATAATCGACTACAATGATGATGTATTTGTGTCCATTGCTGGATGGAGGGTTGCAAGTCATGAAGTCGATGCCCCGTTTACAAAAGGGGCCTGCAGTAATGACTGGGTGTAGAAGAGCAGGTGGTGCTCGTGCTTTGTTGGCATAAAGATGGCATTTATTACATCGCTTCATGGCATGAATGCAATTGTGAAATAATGTAGGCCAAAAGTAACCTGCGCGGATGATTTTCTGAGCGATGGACATCCCCAAGAGGTGCCCCCCGCAAGCGCTGCTGTGGCAGTCGTTAAAGACTCTATCGGCCTTGTCAATATTCAAGCATCGATGGATCATGGTGTCAACCCCTCGCCAATATAAGATATATTCGATGAGGAGATAGCGGGGGGCCTGATGGTGAATATGTTGACGATCATATCGTGAGAAGTGGTTATCAAACTTTTGGGTTCGGAGGTAGATGAGGAGGTCGCTGTACCAAGGATCATCCAAAGTGATGTAAAAGAGTTGTTCATCGAGGAAGTCGGTATTGACGGGGGAACTAGTAGTATCGAAGGGGAAGGATGTGACGAGTTCGGAGAGAACGAGAGCTTTCTTTCTCTTGGGTGTTGAAAATTCGAGATCGTACTCCTGAAGGATAGCGATGCATCGGGCAAATTTACCATTAATTTGCCGACAATTGAGCAAGTATTGCATGGGGTTGGAATCTGCTATGACTTTGGTTGTGTGAAGTAGAATGTAATGGCGCAGTTTCTGGGCCGTGAGGACGACTGTAAGGGATAGTTTCTCTTCGTGATTGTATTTCAAGGGTGGCCCTGAGAGGTTTTTACTAATGTAGTAAATGACATGCTCACGATCATCATCTCCTATTTGAACGAGAAATCCTGCTACTGAGACGATTGAGGTTGATATGTAGAGGATATAGTTGCGATTATAGTCGGGTGAACTAATTAAAGGGGCATTGGAGAGTGCCATTTTAAGATCATCGAAAGCGTTTTGGGCATGTTCATCCCAATGGAATGGAATGTCATGGTTTAGTAAGCGAAGAAAACCGTGTGCTCGAGTGGCATAGTCTAGGAAAAATCGTCGTAAAAGGTTAGCTTTTCCTTGTAGGCTCTGGAGTTGGCGTAAATTCTGAGGGGGTGGAATTTCTGTGATGGCCTGGACTTTGAGAGGATCCACGGTAATACCACTTTGGGAAACAATGAATCTGAGGAGGTGCCCGACAGTGACGCAGAACACGCACTTGAGGGGGTTCAAGCGGATGTTGTACTGATGACACCTTTGGAAGATGATTCGCAAATCATCAAGGTGCTGAGTGCATTTTTTGGATCGAGCTATGAGGTCGTCCAAGTATGTGAGGATGATATGAGCTAGATCATGAAAAATGTATGTCATATCCTGTGGGAAAGTTGCGCCATCATTTTTTAGGCCAAAAGGCATCACATGATATGCAAAAGTACCCCAAGGGGTGGTAAATGCAGTCTTGTATTGATCAGATGGATGGATTTGGATTTGGTTATAGCCAGAGAAACCATCCATGAAGGATAAAGCCTTGTGGCCTACACAGTCTTTGATAATTTGATCAATGAAAGGCATTGGAAAGTTGTCTTTGGGACAGGCGTGATTGAGATAGCGAAAGTCCGTGCATACACGGATTGTGCCCTATTTTTTGTTAACGGGGACAGTGTTGGAGATCCATGAGGTATAGGCGATGGGGTAGATGAACCCAACAATGTGTAATTTGTCAATCTCGGATTTGATGGCCACTGCTTTGGATGGGTGTAGCGGTCATTGTTTTTGGCGAACGAGTGTGATATCAGGCCAGGTGTCTATGTGATGTTCGACAATAGAGGGATCAAGGCCAGGCCTCTCTGTGTATGACCAGGAAAAAATATCCCGGTATTCTTGGAAGAGGGCTTTAGGCGGTGATTTCTTTAGGATTGCATGCGGCGCCAATGGTGATTTCCTCGATGAATCCATTTTTGATGGAAATATCGATTTTGATGGTAGCATAAATGTTAGCTATATTTCCTTCTTCAAAAGCATCAGGGGCAGGGATAGAGTTGTTGAACCAGTCGATATGCCATGATGGGATAAAATACTTGGTTTTGACTGCGTATATGGGGTGTTGGTTAAGAGGTGTGAAGGCTTCCTATGAAAGGAAGAGCGCTCTGTAGTGTAGCGCATCCCATGGGTAGTCGGGGGTGGTTAATTCTTCGAGTATGTCTTTTTCACAGTGGAATTGTCGGGAATAAAAGGGATCTAAAAGAGTGGTATCAGTGACTGTCACCGTGTGGTTATCTTCTGGTGATGAAGAAGCAGGGGGAATGATGCAATGATATTGCGATGGTTCGCTCGACATAAACCAAATATTGAGATACTGAGGGTTATAAATGGTAGTCGGGTGTAAAATTTTCGTGGGGAAATGAATGGGGGAATTGGGGGTAAATCCTCGTATAAGTCATCTTTGAACCATGGAGGAGTAGGGAGTGCTTCTGGATCAGGAGAAATAATATGAAGAATCTCTAGTGATGGGGTAGGGTTAATCATCGATTCTATAGGGGGTGCAAGAGTTTGAAGCAGGGTCACTTGGCGTTGCCTGTATTCAATGATCATATGACATCGATATGTGAAATGATCTAAGAATTTGCAGAGAGAGCAAGGGAATCTCATGCGTTCGTTGACTGAAGTCGTGACATAATGGATGTCAGTGACGTTTGGTGAGGATGATGTAGATGGATTGGGTTTGTGCTGGAAGCTCTGGTGTACTGCTATTAATGTCTGTCGGAATTGAGGTAGCGCTGGGCAATGCTGTGTATAATGGCCATATTCTGAACATATGGTGCAAGCGAATTTGGTTTGTAGTCCTTTGTTACTTATGTTAGGGGAGGTAGCGGTAGTACTTGATGAAGTGATGAACGATGATGGTGTTTTATTGAGTTGAATTAGGTTACGTAATTCGGGTAGAGATGGGCATTTGTTGGTTGGGTGTCCATCTTTCTCACATAGTGTGCAAGGAGTTTGAACACGTGGGGGTAGGGGAGTGGTGGACTCTTTATTTTTATGTCTGCCCCCAGCTGTAGCAGTGGTGGTAGTGAGTGGGGATGCTGGTGGTGCTGTGGGAGTATGTACTGGAATCTGCATCGGAATTCCTTCGGTTTGAGGAGTGAGGGATTTGAGGGACCATGGTGGGTGGATGTAGATACCATATTGGAATTGCCAGCACCATATTGGGAAGGGTAAGCGTTGCGACTACTTGGAAAGCTTGTATGCCTGGTGGAGGGTAAAAGAAGGGGATTTGAGTAATGGCTTGGGGAACTATCTCCCAAACTGGGATATGGCCTTGGGGTGAGGTGAAATCGTGAACTAGTGGAGTCCACGAGTTTGCAGGACTTTCTTGAGGGAGGAGCTCTGGGACTAGTGGGACGTCAGATATAAGAGAAGCCTCACTGGGAGGAAGAGTATCCTCAATGTCAGTTCCTTTGGATGAGATGACACATACCTGATTGGAAGGATGAATGAGCGGGGGTGCACCATGGTAAGTTCCTAACAAGGATGGGTTTTTGAAAATTCCGGGCCCCATCTCGATGAGTGGGTATGCCTCAGGATTAACGTGGAAGAAAGGGAGAATGTTATCGATGTTGGCAGAAGGGTTAGGCTCATAATGTGAAACTTGATCAATGGTTATCATCTTCCCGTTATGGGGGAACATCATGGTTCGAAAGATGGAAGAGGCAACTACCTTCATAGCGTATATGTAGCTATGACCGAACAAGATATTGTAATCGAGTGGGGCATCAATAACTTCAATGTCAATGAGAATGGTCTTGCCCCTGAGTTCTACAGGGACATTTTGGAAGAGCCCTTTGGGAGAATATGGTTGTCCGTCATAAGCTCTTAAGGTAATGGCAGATGGTATGAGTTCGGGGGAACCATGTTTCTACCATACAGACTTGGACATGATGCATGTGGATGCACCTTCATAAATGATGCACCGATGACCTGTAATGTTCCGAATTTTAATGGGGATTTGAAAAGTGATGAGAGTGAGGAGGCGAGGTTCTACACTGTCGAGATAAAATGTGATGAGTTGAGTATCTGTAGGGTCAAATGCCCCCAAGGTGGAAAGGAATGAATTCCACTGAGTGGGACAAGTTTGAAGTACTTCTAAGACTGACATGGCAGCCGGGGATTGTGCCAAGTCATCGACCAAAATTTAATTATGAGCCGCCCTAGCTTGAGGGCTGTGAACATTCCTGCACAATGGAATGCGAGGGATGCAAAGAGGTGTTTCCATCTTAGGGAGAGGGATCATCAAAGGGGGTCCTATTGGTGTTGGGATTGTTTCTGGGGGAATGGGAGGAGACTCATAGGGTTCATGGTATTGACGACTACGTATTTGTAGAAGGGATTCTTCCTCACTAGTTAGGAGGATAGTACGATTTGCGAGATTGCTTCCATTGAGATATTGTCCCAACTATGGTGGGGTAGGCTGCATGTCTTGATGGGTGTTCATCACTCCTTGGAGTGGAATGGGGTTCTGCAGCATGACTGGGGGTGGTTGTTGCAAGTATTGTTGTGGGGTCTGCTAAGGGGCAGGTGGTGCTGGAGGATGTGGTCCATTCACAGAGTTTTTCATCCATTTAAAATCAACGATTTGGGGGCAATGATGAGTATAGTGACCAAACTCACTGCAAAGGGCACAGGGGAAGTTGGTTTGAAGGTTATTGTTATTTTTCCCTTGACGTCTATTGTTGTTTCCCCCCTGGGGGTTCTGAGTCCCTTGATTCTGGTTACCCCCAATAGGTTGGTTCTGTTGGGGGTGATTTCCTCCTTGACCTGGGTTGTTATTGTTTTGATTTTTTCCTTTCTTTTTGGCATTATTCGACTGATGGGTTGTATTTTCCGTATTCAGCTATTCAAAATTTTGATATTGTTGAATGGGAGAGGGTTGAACAAAATTAACCCCAGCGTGAGGGTGTCCTTGTGGTGGAGCCATGGGTTGTGGAGGGCCAGGAAATGGAAAGTACGGATTGTGTTGTGGTAATGATCCGTAAGGTACATAGGAAGGTATGGAACTTTTGCTAGTACTTAGAGTACAAGCTGAGGTAGAGGGAGTACCAGAACTTGTTTGGATAGGTGGGCATATTGTGGGTGTCGGCGGTGGCCCACTGATGGGTGATGGAAGGGCAACAGGGTATGGTTGTTGATAAGGGGGTGGAGGATAATAAGGGATTCCTCCATATGCCTACAGATATTGAGGTGTGCCATGCATTGGTGGTTGTTGAGGTTGTGGATTGTGGTGTTTGGTGTTACCAATCAATCCGTCTGCTGAGTGAGACATCCCAGGCTTGTCTTGGCCAAATGGCATGGGTCTTGGGAGATCAGGAAGTACTATGTACAAGTATCCTGATTGTGAATAGATGAGGTCGTATTGTTGAGCCTTACTGATGGATTCTTCTTCTGATTGAGGGAAGGTGGAAGCCACATCTTTACCGAGGAGAGAGACAAGTGATCTGAGAAACCAATCAAGAAATTGTTGTTTGGTGGTTTCTGCTTTGCACAAACTACGTCATCGACGCCACTCGTGAATGTGATCAACGATATGTGTGGCTGAGGTTTGTTTAAAATCAGAGAGTAGTTCAAGACCATTGTCATAGAGGATTGGTAATTGGAAGAAGGTCAAAAATGCTTTGGCCAAGGACTTGAAAGTCGAATGGGACCCTGATTTTTCGTCTACATACCACTTGGCTGATGGGCCAGTGAGTGTGCGTTGAAATAATTGTAGTCGGATGGAATCATCCATAATGCTGTTGGAAGAGCACCATAAGTGGTAAGTCATGATATGGTGTGCAGGGTCATCTCCTGCCTTTCCTTCAAACTTGGGGATATCTGAAGGTAGTTTGGTAGGCATTGCAGACCATGTGGGGTCATGCAATATAGGATCATTTGTGAGTTTTCTTAGATATGGTATGTTGAGAGAGGCCAAATATGGCATCTGGAGTGGTGGTGGAGGATTAGTTCCAACCATGGTGTGAGTGTTTTGTGAACCTGACCCTTGAGGGGGACTAGGTGGGTTTGTACTTCCCCCTTGAGAGGAAGTTGCCTCCCCGCTTCCATGTAAAGGAGAGCGAGTGGAAGGTGGACCTTGGGAATTGGACCCAAGTAAGGTGGAACCAAGAAAAACTGATCCCAAGACAGTGGCACTCACAGGAGTGTGAGAAGGTGGAGACGATGAGTTGGCAAGACTAGGAACTCCCCATAGAATAGGAGGGACATTTAGCAAGAATATGGAATGACGGGGGTTCTGTGGGTCCCCTATGATGTCCGACTAGCTGAGTGAATATGTGCGAATGGTGGTGAGAGCAATAAATAAATAAGAGCCTTTGCTGCAATTTTTGAACTTTACACGATATATATCCAAATCAAATGTAATCAGAAGTGCATCATACATAAAGTGTTTTGATAAAGAAGCATATATGTGTATAG